>OZ025241.1:68548829-68687895 GCA_964019155.1 Osedax fenrisi | reverse complement strand
AAGTAAGACGGGTTTAAGTATATATTAATTGGTATATGATATTCACTAAATAGTATTAAGTAATATTATTTAGTAGTATTCTATCTATTGTTAGTATGTTAATAGACATATATATATATATATATATATATGTATCCATAGTCTGTAATAGCTCATAGTATAATTTCAGACATAAATGCTGGTACACTAAAATACACCGCTGGCATCATTAAATGTAATAGCATGTCAACAAATGTATTCTATATCATATATTAAGAACACGTTATAAGGTATGAATTTTTAATATTTCCTATTAAAGGGGGTGTCCCATTACCAGTATTTCCGGAAATAATGTCCGGAAATGTTTGCTAGAAAGTTATTTTCTAGCAAGTTAACTACAATTTTTTGTGAGTTATCCTATTAGGGGGAAGTAACCTAATACGAACAATCTCAGTATCTTAGAAAAAATAAATCCTACAAAAAAATGTTTAATGAATAAATTATTCATAATTATATAAATAGTCTAAATAAGTATTTTATTTTTTAATTATTCAAAATTGTGCTGATATATCCAATAAACTGATTTTTTATTACGTTTTTAAATTTATGAACACAATTTTTAACTTAAAACCTTCTCACGAATATACAAATGTATGAATATAAAACATAACAATATATTATTAAAAACTAAAGCATTCTAAACATTATATACAACATTTCTATATTTTGTATCGAATATTAATTAAGTTATAAGCATATATCTAGAGATCACATAAGTCCATATTACGGACACTCTAGATGTATTAATACAGACACCCTATAACCAATCAGCGCGAAGCGTGTACATTATTATGATGCTTATAAAAATCGCGTGCGTTATATTATTAATACCACAAATAAAGTTAAATTTAAAAATGTTATTATTTAGTTACCTAATTTGTATTATATATTAATAAAATAATAAAAATTAATAAATTAATTACTAATTAAATTATATTAAATTATTCATAAATTTAATTATAAATAATGTAATTGTAATATATCTGATTGTTTTATTAATGATATATATATATATTAAAAATTGTAATTTACAATATATATATATATATATATATATATAGTTTATTTAATGGTATATAGAGTATCCGTATTATAACACAGGGTATCCGTATTCGGACAACCCCATTATCTATGGATATATCTATACAATCACAATAATATCTATAATCATATAATATTAATATATTGTAAATTTTGAATACAAATATTGAGTCATTAAATGTTAAGAACATTTAATGTTAAAGTGTTAGTATTAGGTTACTTTCCCCTACCTTCCGGCTAATTTCCAGAAATTTAGTAACTTTAAATAGGGTATCCCATTACAAATTACTAGAAAATCACTTTCTAGCAAACATTTCCGGACATTATTTCAGTATAATACGTAATATAATGATATATAATACATATTATGTTCTATCAAATTCGAAATCAATAAATATATATATATATATATATATTAGGTATATATACCATCATATATGATATGATATAACATATATGATATAATATATATATCTATATAATTTATATCTCTATACTATATATATATATATATAAGTAAGTAAAGTAATTTATTTATTTATACACTTGTACATTTTTCAATCTCACAAGTGTAAACGAAAAGAAAATAACAGAAACGAAAAATAACTAAAATAAATATATATATATATATATATTAATATATATATATATATATATATATATATATATATATGTTTATAATTATAATTTAATTAAATAATTTTTTAGATTAATCTTGAATGTTGAATGATTTATCAGGTTTCGTATGTTTCGTGGTAAGTCATTCCACAGCGTAGGGGCACTCCAGCTTATTGATCTTTTCATTAATCTTTTATCGAAGGAACATGTACATTTCATCATATTGCTTACGCGGATTCATCTTTACTTCCCTAATAAATATATTTTTGAGGTAGTTTGGGGTACCGAATAATAATGTTTTATGCATTATGCAGAGTAACTTAAATTTAGTCATCTTATCATGGTTAAACCATTTTGGGCCATTTAAAATATTCTTAACAATAATATGGTCATTCCTTTTTAGATTATATATTAATCTAATTGAACATTTTATTACCCTGTCTACTCTGTCATAAATATTCTTATTGGAATGAATAGTAATGCTATTACAAAAATAACGTAATCTAGATATAACTAGTGATTGCACTAACGTCATTGTAGAAGTTACAGTTAGGTATTTCCTTATTTTACGAATATTATATAAGTTGTAATTTGCAGATTTACAAATAGATGAGATGAATCGTGTGATATATATATATATATATATATATATATATATATATATATATATTGTAAATACGTATAATATATGTGTATCTACTAAGAAGTATCTTCTAAGAAAATTCTGTATTTGTAAATGTATCTACTATGATTTTTTTTTAAAGTAATGGTAGTAGTATCTATTATAAGAAAAAAGTGTGTAAGTGTAATTGTATCTATTATAATTTTTTTTTTGAATACCATGCCCAGCTCTGCATAGGGGGTGGGCAGGATCAACCTACAGTTATTATCGCCAATTTAGTATAGAAATATTTAACTGTATATTATTATTACATTATTATTAATATTTATAAGTTATATATTGATACTCAGTAAATACCTATGATATTGAACACATTTCCTACTTTGTATAGAGATATTTCAATACATATATATATATATACATTTTTTTTAAATTTTGTTTAAAATTATAAAGTTAATGATAATAGCCATTAATGGCTTGAAATTCGAGTAATCATTTTTATTTCCTTTTTTATATAAAATTATAACTTTAGATGTTTGATGTGTATATTATTAAATTATTTAATACCTAATTACCTAATAACATTAATTATTTACAGTTACGTGTAATATAAATAAATATTATACAATATCTTACCTGCTACAATAGCGACCAATACTGATATAATAATCAATTTATTCAACATCTTCTTGATTTATTTTAATAATAGTCTATTTTTATTATTCATTTACCATATATACACAATATTTCTATTCAATTCAGTGATTCAGTCTCAGCTATAACAAATACATAAACTGTGGAATATTCTAAAAGTTAAACAATAAATTCATTTCATAATAATTATTTTATTCAAGTTTATTTTATTATATCTATAAATGTATTTGTTATAGCTTATATATATAACATTTGCCCTTATCTAAACAAGTTTTTATATTATCGAGGTTATTGTTGTATTATACAATACTTATATATTATATATTATATATTATATATTATATATTATATTTTTATTATATACTTATATACATAGATATTGAGTGAGGTAGATTGCTATTCGACGCGTCACGTGACCTATTTTAGCGTAACAGTCGTGTAGAAGAATTCGCCATTACAGAAAACCACAAAATAATATTTAATATATTAGTAAATTTTAAAGTTATATTATAATTTTCCTACTCCTAACTACTAATATATTATATATTTTGTATAAATATAGTTAATAACATTATTATTGATTTTTATATCACATAATATATTAAATCATTATACTATTATACCATCTTTCGGTCGAAATAGTAAATCTATAAGACTAAATTTCGCCGATTGATATGTTCAATATATAATAATGAGTTTTTTTTTATTGATGCTAGAATAAAATAATTACCACCATTGGAAAGATAATTAAAAAGTAATATGAGTTTCATATTTTCATTTTTTAATCAGAATAAAAATAAAAAAGTTATATGTAAAACAATGTCAAATTTATGTATATAAAATTAGCCCATATATATGTAGTTATTTGTTATTAAAAACAAATATGTAGATCATTTGTTAATTAATATTTTACGATGAATTTTTCACATATTATTCGTTTAAATATATTATATTAATATAAATTATAAATATTATATTAAATTAATCAAAATGGTCAATTTTGTGTTGGTTATTTATTATTTTAATTTTTCAAATAATTTTTATCTTAATTTCAAATAATTTTAAGTATTTTTTATGTAATATGAATAAATAATTTGTATTAGTTTTATAATTAATTGTTTGGTAAAACATATATAATATTATTAAAAATGTAATAAATAAATTATTTAATAATTAATTTAATATAGTAATAAAATTAATAAAATAAATATTTTTAACATATTTTAAATACATTTATTAATAATATTTTCATATAAGATTAATAATTATCTTTTAATATGATATATATATATATATATATATAATATACGATGGAGGACTTTGAAGTCAAGGAAGGAGACGAGACAAGCGAATGTCGTTTTTATAGTTTATTAAGTACAGTATCGCTTTTGGTTATAGTCTATCCAGCCTCATACGCATCAAGCGTCTCTATTGGATATAGCCTAGCTAGCCTCATACGCATTAAGTGTCTCTTTTGGATATAGCCCAGCTAGCCCCATATGTATTAAGTGTCTCTTATGGATATAGGCTAGCTAGGCTATTACGCATCAAGCGTTTCTTATGGATATAGCCTAGCTAGCCCCATACGCATTAAGTGTCTCTTATGGATATAGCCTAGCCTCATACACATCAAGCGTGGCTTTTGGTTATAGTCTATGCAGCCTCATACGCATCGAGCATCTATTTTGGATAGAGCCGGGCTATAGCCACATACGCATTAAGTGTCTCTTATTGATATAGCCTAGCTAGCCCCATACGCATTAACTGTCTCTTATAAGATATGGATATAGCCTAGTCGAGTTATAGATATATGTTATATAACGATGGAGATAATAGTGACAATGAAGAGCGACAACAGTGCAAGACCCGGAACCAGCAAACACGATGACAGATATCGACTTCTAAGAAATCTTACCCGAAACACGTGTAACATGATTGCCTCTGCAAGTCTTAATTACTTCCGTATACTAAATAGAATTCATGCGTAATTGTATAGTTTACGATCCTAAAGATATCGTGGGCATAGCGAGACCGATTATGTTCTAGGCTTTTTATCACTCGACGTCGAAGCGAACGCATCGATGAATTATCTAACGTAGTTGTAGAATATAACTTGAATAAAGATATCTGGAACTTGTATGGTCTCGTCTATATTATTTATATAATATAAAGTAGTAGGGCATAACATATAGGTATACATAAATATTTGTATACAAGCATATAATCTTTATTTACAAATGGATAAACTCGCTCGCTACCCGTCTCACTTTTTGTAAATATATTGAGTACTATTACGAATAAACTATTTCATTAAATTTTATGTAAACAATAAATTTGTTGTACCCAACAACTTTAATTTGAACAATTATATTAATAAACACCAATATATGTTGCGCTATCTAATTATCTATCGTTAATATATAAATATATATATATATATATATATATATATATATATATTTATATGCAATTTATATAGTATATGCAATTTATATATTATATGCAATTTATATATTATATATATACACATATGTATATATTAATAAAACGGAAATTATAAATATAGTTGAAAATTCAAAAAATAAAAAATCAAATGATTTATTTCATATAAATCATTGAAAAAAACAATATATGTAATTTCGCCTATTCTAGAATATCTATTTAATCTTTCGATATCTAAAGGAAAATTTCCTAATATACTCTAGATTTCTAAAGTCATTCCATTATTTAAAAATGGAGATAAATCTAATATTACTAATTATAGACCAATTTCATTGATATCTCAATTTGCAAAGATATTTGAAAAAATTATAAAAATTAGAATGATATCTTTTATTGACAAATATGACTTAATACATAAATCACAATTTGGTTTTCAAAAAAATATAGATACATCCGTTGCAATAAATATATTAATGAATGACTTAATTGGAAATCTTGAAAACAAATATATTTCTTCAATTGTTTCTATAGACCTCAAGAAAGCTTTTGATACAATTAATCATGACATTTTATTAAATAAATTATCAAATTATGGTTTTAGAGGTGTTACTTTAGATTTTTTTAGCAGTTATTTAAATGATAGGAAACAAAAAACTGTATATTTTAATAATGAGTCAGATATAACAAATATTAATTATGGAGTTCCTCAGGTTTCAGTTCTGGGGCCAATACTATTTATATTATTTATGAATGACTTGCATTTATTTTCTAATAAATGTTCAATTATTTTATTTGCTGATGATACTAATATTATTTTTAAAAATTAAAAATATTAATAATCTTAATTCATTAGTTACTAATGAACTTATAAAATTAAAAAATTGGCTTATTATGAATAAATTAACAATAAATATTGAAAAATCTTGCTATATAATAATTGATAATATAAATAAACATTATTTTGATAATAATATTTATATTGATAATAAACTATTGAATAGAGTAGAATGCTATAAATTTTTAGGAATGTATATTGATGATAGACTTAACTGGAAAGCTCACATTGATTATATTTGCAAAAGAGTATCCAAATTCATTGCAATATTACATAAACTCAAATTTTCATTAAGTATAAAATCACTTAAATTATTATATAATGCTTTTATCCTATCTAATCTTAGCTATTGTATAACTATATGGGGTAATACGTATAAATCAAATATAAATAGGATTATTATATTACAAAATAGAGCTATACGTGCTATTTATAATTTACAAAATAGAATTAATACTGATGAATTTTATAATTCTTTAAATATTTTGAAATTTAAGGATATATATAAATGTAAAACAATATTAATTATGTATGATGTTTTAAATAGTAAATCAACATCTCCATATAAATCTATATTTTTTCTAAAAA
Source organism: Osedax fenrisi (assembly GCA_964019155.1). Taxonomy (NCBI): domain Eukaryota; kingdom Metazoa; phylum Annelida; class Polychaeta; order Sabellida; family Siboglinidae; genus Osedax; species Osedax fenrisi. The sequence continues at coordinate 68,681,056 of OZ025241.1, read as the reverse complement.
AAAATAACTATAGTCAAAGAAGTCAATATAAATTTATAATACCATCATATAGGTTACAAATAAAATATTTTAGTATATTTTATAATGGACCTATATTATGGAATAATTTAGAAAATTCTTTTAAAACTTATCTATCGAAATCAGTATTAAAACGGAATTTGAAAAAACGATATATAAATCAATATATATAATAAAATTGTATGTATACATCTATAGATTAATTGAAATTTTTGAATTGACATATTTACTAATGATAACTAATGATAACACTTTGACTAAGGATACATATTTAACTAATGATAACTCTTTGACTAAGGATACATATTTAACTAATGATAATTATTAATAAATGAGAACTATTAAACTAAGGATATTTAAACTTTAGAATTTACATAAATATATTTTTAAATATATAAAAAAAACCATAAAATAAAATATTTTTTTTTTAAACCATTTAACTGTTTTTAAAACCTTTAACTTATGTGTATTTTAGTATTTTATTTTTTAATTTAAATTTTCTTGAGGTCTATATAATTAATATGAAATTGTAAGTGATTATTTTTGTGTATTGTATTATTATTGTATATTAGGTGTGGTTGTAGTTGTATAGCTTTGTATTGTGTTTTTTACGTTTTGTTTAATTACCTAATTATTTTGTTTTAATTTTGATTATATTTTAATTATTTTATTTATTTATCTTATCTCAAATTTTATTTACATGATGAATGGCATTATGGGGAGTTTTTTAAAAATATTTATATTGTTTAACAATTTAAAAAAGTAATCTATATGAATATACATTTATAGTAACATTTTAACTATTTTATATTGTGTTTTTTTGGTGACGGAGTGTCTGATGTTTTTGTAGTTGTGTGGTATGGTACGTGTCGGGGAAAGGGATATACTTTTACTGAGAGGAAAGTATTGCCAGTGTTCTTATTATTGGCACAAATAGGATCCCTAAGGCATTGGACCTGACGAACCCATACCCCTGAAGTTGATACATCATATATCCTCATTAATTTCAATTACTATTGGCTACTCTGGTTATAATTTTAATGATTAAATATATCGTATTTTTATAAGTGTATTATTCTAATAGATTACTAAATAATTAAATTTTATTTATAATTTGTTTTTTAACATATAATTTTGTATATATTTTGTGTATATATTTTATATACATATATATTTCTTTTACTAACTTTAACTCTTAATATTTTATTTATTTTTATTTTACTTTTACTATAATTTTCTCCTCATAATTGTCCTATAGGAAAGTGAAATAGGTAAACGACTAGATAAGCATAGCGCTTCTTCGTTTACCATGGTCATACCTAAATTCTAATTATTATTATATATTATTATTATATATATATATATATATATATATATATATATATTCTAGACATTTATTTTAAATTATAAATAAATGCATATATCTACAATGTAAATAATTATTATTATATTACTGTAAATGGTTGACAGTCAAATACACATAATTATAAATATATAACATTTATGTGCAATTTTAATATCCTTTTATGAGCGTTTCTTTGATTTTGAACGCCATTATTATGGATACACCAAACCAAACCAGTGAAATAATTATTTTAACTAATACCCACAATATTAGGCACCTTTATAAGTACGCCCAACTTTAACTATGATATATATCGGCGGCCAAGATGAGCATTCACTATTATTATAATGGCGTGATAAAATATAAAGATTCTATTTTTAAAATAATTTTAAAATATTTTTCTATATTCTTCTATACATTTGAATATTCTAGTATAATAGTATAATTATTATAACTTTATAAAGTTATAATATGTATAGAGGCATACATTTAAAATAGAATGGCGTGAGTCGAATTCACCATTTAAAACCAATAGAGTCACTCTAAAAAGATCGCGAAATTGCTTATACATTTTATATAATTATTATCATAATTAAATTATTATGCTAATATAATACTATTTATTAGCTTATTTATAATAATAATATAAGAAAATATTATATTAGCATAATATAATTAATTTACTTGTAAAATGCAATTTATTTAGGTTTATTTTTATGAGAGTTATGACAATTAATTACACAACAGCAGATAATTTTATTTGAAAAAATATAAAAATAATATAATTATTTGAATATTGTAAATGTGGTTTTCTGTAATGGCGTCAGTGGTTTTCAAATTGTTACGCTTTTGAGATATCGAATCACAGTCTACCTCACTCTAATGTCTATGCTTATATATTATATATTACAAACCTACAACATAAAAGTGTATTTTTAAAAGCTATCTTTATAATATATTGATATTACACTTCTGACGTATACAAGTATCTTGAAGGTTCATATACCATTGTCACACTGAGTTATTTCAAATAGTAAAGTATGAAATAATAATTCTATTATAAATCATATTAAAATAAATAAATATGAACTTATAATAAGTATTCAATAATACAACATTAAGTACGAACTAATGCTATGGTAACATGGTTGCTATGTAAACAACGTGTGAAACACTCCTTATTTGTATTACGTCATATACATCGCGATATAGGTATCTGCATTCTATCTAAAACTGATATTCCCCCGTGGATCTCCCCCGGGATTTTGCTTTTGGTGGTCGGATCTATCAATCTTCATTTGAGGTTAGCTACCATTACAAATTTACATAGTCTTCTGCTGGTGTATTTGCATTAATACAGATATGAACATATAGCTAACTACAGATCCATCCATTCTATCTTGGACGTTCCTGATTTCAATCTCGTATATAGTGAACATTGACTATCGGACTATCATCTACAAGCATCCCGGCTGCATTCGAGTATAGCTACCAGCAAATAACGTAGCGCACATTTGCTTGTTAAAGTAAACCGGTGTTCCTTAATACATCTCGCCGTATAGCCTATCGCACTGAATACACTACATCTACCGGAATCACTCATTAACGATAAGTTTAATAGATTTATTATTATATTTATTTCATTCAATTTAATACCCCAATATCAATTAAATCATGTCCTTAAATTGTTCATATTATAACCTTCCCATATGAAAATACTATTTCAAATATAAAACAATATTATTTATATTACATTATAAGTATGTATAGCCTTCGTATATTATTTCTAAATCCTGGTTTCATTCCCTCTAGCTTATGCTATTTCTATATTTAATTCACCTAATTTATCCTTATGTATAATCTTATCTAATTTTTCGCCATCTAATCATACACCTACTTCGTCAAACCCTACATTATATTCACATTCTATACTAACCATTAACTATATATATATATATATCAGTCCAATGATATAACCTCTAGACATATACCAAAGATAATGGATTTACAATATTCCTCATATCATATACCAACCACTATATTATATAGTTCATCCTCTTCAAAGTTATTAATCCATATCATCCATAGATAATTCCCTCACTAATCCTTGAATATATAATGTATACATTGTTCTTTCTGAGCTAACTATAGTATCATAATATCATTAATTGAATTTATAAATTGTCCCCATTCTTATATTGCATCTGTCTCTTCTTACCATCATGGTTATCTTGCGTTTCACTACTATTAATGTCGTGATATGCGTTTCTCCTCCCTACTAAGGATCCCAACATATCGTAATATTAAAAATAACGTTTACGTAATTATTTGCCTGGCTCTACTAGAATTCTTGGTAAGGTACTCCATCATGATTAAAACAACAACTCATGCCCCTATCTTACAAACTATTTTTCAATAATCATTCTCAAACATTTAACTACTAGACACAAATAACCCTCTTTCATATTTCTCTTTCCCTATACATACATATAATCTAATACAATAGTTTTATTCTTTTGATTATAATAGAAATTCATCTAAAATAATTCATCATCTCAAACCTTACTAGACTCCATTATAGTCTTAATCAATAGATGCTCCATTAGGTCAAATATATGTCTTCTGCTCCCCTTCCATATATTAAAAATGAATTTCCATTGAATTTGCTAACACTTGGATTTCTTATAATCGGACATATTGCCTCCATCTCTGAATTTGGATATATCATACATATTTTTAAAGTATTATATATTGGCTTCTCAAAATATTCGTATATTCTCTATTTCACGCCACAATAAATAAGTCATGGTGGGGAAGTAATTATAATATTTTATGATTTTTTACTTATCTCCATATCTTTCATTCAATACTTTCATATTATACTTGTCTTTCACTGACACTTAAGATTCCTAGTTTAACTATACATATCACCGTAACATATCGTCCCCTAAAACCTGAATCCATTTTATTCTATAATGAATTTCAGGATTTCAATTAATCTTCCTTCATATTCTTTCTATTTACTGATAATTTTTGGTGACTTAAACTATAACTTTAATTCTACACTCTATTCCTAAGTGACTTTAAACTGCAAATCTATAATGTAATGTAATAATATATATGTGTGTGTATGTGTTTGTATGTATGTGGGTATTTTATATAACTAGATAACACCTAGATAAGATACATCCAGTTTTGTTATAATTGTATTTGTGTTTATTCAATAATTAATCATATCGCACATTTAAAAATGATCAGTTTTATTATACAAAGGTACACAACAGTATACATTTTAGTATCAAACATATTCGAAATAAAACCAATATTGAATAAACAATTATAAATGAAAAATAAAAAATATAAATAAATAAACAAAGAATAAATTATATATAATTTAATATATATATTAAAACTATAGTTTTAAAAATATTAAAGTATTACATTATATTGAACCTAGCTCTAATAAACGTATAAGTACTTTTGTTGATATTCTCAGTTCATTTTAGATACGAAGTTGTTTTGTGTAGTATGAGTCAGGAACTCGGAGCTGAAAACTGAATATTGTTCAACCTATAGTGATGTTGTTGTTAGATCTTAGAAGAACTAGAGTTATAAATAAAATATGTATGAGTATTTCAAAATATGAGATGGATAACATTCATATTAGCTGGGAAACCGCAATAGAATAATACTAATTTTATATGCATGAAGCCATTTAGAAGTAGGAAATAATATGAAACTTAATAATAAACCTAATATGAAACTGAATATATTTATTCAAAATCAATTTAAGTACACAAATCAACAAAAAACAAAACTTCTATAAAAATATACATAATAATACAAATTATTATTAAGTATTTGATATTAGTAAGTCGGTATACATTAATTGGTATAAATTTAAGTATAAATTAATTGGTAAATGATATTTAGTAGTATTGTAGCAATATGTCATTCTATTGTGAGTAGAATATCTAGTATATTTATGTATTTAGATATTGAGATTAGGTTTAATTTTCTATTATTGAAAATCAACTCAGAAATAGATTTTATAATTATATTTATTGATACAGTTGATTTATTATGTTATTTATAAATAGAGTCAAGAATAAATATAATCGGTAAACAATAAGTGGGTTAGCCATAACAAAAGTATTCTTAATTTTACGAAATTACTAATTTTATTTGAATCAGTTTATCATTAGTTGTATTATATATATATATATATATATATATATATATTTAATAGTTATATAATATACAGGTACATACCTCCTATCGGCATAATGCAACATTATAACAGGATTTAGGTGAATCAGGTTCAAGACATTCTATAGATACTTCGCAAACTGTATTTTGAATTGGACACTGCATCGTCTGTAACAAATTATTTTACAAAATCGTTAAAGTAGTACGAATATAATATTAGAAAAAATATCGAGAAGTAGTTATATATAACTTCCTAACTACCCAACGTAATTAATAATGAACGCACCGCTGTACTTAGTATATTCATTAATATATATATATATATATATATATATATATATATATTTAACATGCTTTTATACACATATTTTTGATAGTTTCTATTAAAGTATATTCAATATAAATTAGCTTTTATCTCATAGATATTCTATAATTTAAAACCAATATATACCATTGATTGGTGGTTATATAATATTAATTTCCAATTAGTTTCATCATTTAAATAATAATAACAAATAATTAGTTTTTTATATATTAAAAGTGTATATTTGATATGAATTTACACTAGGAACATAACATTTATCCGAAATTACAATCTATATAGGTGGCGATTATAGGTGGTTCATTATTTGCTCACAAAATCGAAATATAAGATTTCGTTAAGGCTATATATTTCCGTAGAATAATCTTTAATATCAGTATGTATATATTAACATATATGGGTAAATGTTAACATATAATAAAGTTGTATGTATATAAAATAAAAGTTTATATATTTTTTTCAATTATTTTAAAATAATATGATTGTCTCTATTTGATATTACAGATATGAAAAACTATATAATATATCATATAATAGTTAAGAATAAATAGATAACATACTTTATAAATAAAATATATGTTCTATATATTCTATAGATTAACTATAGTTACTATAATATATATAGGTTAATATACTAGTAGTAAGAGTTACATGATAATATTTATAAAACTATTAACATAACGACAGTATAGACTATATTTACATAGCTATATATAGCTATACTGCACAAGTTTTACGTTAACATGTGTTCATATTAAACTCTACCATAGTCACTAGTGCTCGAGTGATCGTGTTATCGCCCCAAGCTCATCGTGTCCTCGCTCCTCTCGTCTCTAACCTTACATGGGTTCGCCATACAATGACATTTTCCATGCTTGTGTTTAAATATCACAAGGTCACCGGGGCACGATGTAGGACACCCGAACTCCGCAGGAATCTGTCTGTTGATCTATTCGCAGTCAGGAGGGTTGAAACATCCTAGAGGTCACGTGATGTTGTTGTGTATAGAAGGAGGGCGTAGGTATACCTACTATACATGTATACATACTATTTTGTGGTATATTATAGTATATACTTACATTTAATCCAACTTAATATTCTACAATATGCTACAATATGCTACAATATGCTACAATTTGCTACAACATGCTACAATTTACTGCAATATTCTACATTATTCTAAAATATCCTACAATATCCTACAATATTCTAAAATATCCTACAATATCCTACTATATGCTACAATATTCTACAATATCCAACAATATCCTACAATATTCTACAATATCCTACAATATTATACAATATTATACAATATTCTACAATATTCTACAATATTCTACAATATCCTACAATATCCTACAATATCCTACAATAACCTACAATATCCTACAATATCCTACAATAATCTACAATATGCTACAATATTCTACAATATTCTACAATATCCTACCTGCTACAATGGCGACAATTACAGATATGATGATCAATTGCTTCAACATCTTCTTGACTTATTTTGTTAATGGTCTATTGTTACCTCTTCATTACTATTTATACGCGATATCTATATCTAATTCAGTGGTTAATCGCCACATCATTACAAATATCCGTTATTGCGTAATTATTTTTTCTATTGTTTATTTCAAATATGTTTTCAGTATATCAACCTTTGCCTATTATCTAAAGTTTATCATAAATTATATATTATGTATAATTTACGATTTTGTTGACAATATTAAGATTTATTTTTTTATAGACACCTTGCATAATTAATTCGCTCTAACTTTACTATTTTATAAGTTATGTTCTATATTTAATGATAAGAACAAATTAGGCGCTCTTGCAATTATTTTTAAATAAATAAATAAATTAATTAAAGACATATATTGATTATGAATGTACAATTTTATTTTGTTTATGTAATATATATGATCCATGAGTAATATAAATTTTAAATGTATCAACACCCTATAAACATATATCCAATAATAATTATTATTTCATTTAAAATGGTATTTCTACTAAATAGATATATTTATGAATCCAATATATATAGAGTGTTAATTCAATCATTATTTAAACTCAATTACTCTCTAGAATTTAATATAATTAATAAATAATATATAAATATAGTTCATATATATTAATGATATAATTTCATTATAAGTCAGATTTATACCAAAATTGATACATTATTGCCCTAACTATTTAGTGGACATGAAATTGTTCTCCAAATAATCATGTCTACCAAATGGTTAATATTCTGAAAGAAATGTCTATCAAATCTGGTATGATTATATATATATATATATATATATATATATGTATATTGATGAAATAGTTATAACTTAAGATATAACTTAAAGGTTCACATAGGATACACAACATTAGACAATTATACGCACAAACTCAATAACATAATATACTTAGATTATATATAAATTTGTATATAATATATCTGATGATCCTAAATTGATATAATCGCCTTTATAGTATATTCATTATTATAATGATAATTACTTAAATATGAATATATTCACCTAATATATCCTCATAAATACGTATCTGTAAATACTATAAATACCTTACACCATTAAAACTACAGACTTCCATTTTATAATTATTCGTATAAATATTCGCAGCACACAAAAACATTAATGGTGTTCCACAAGTTTCTATTCTTGGCCCTATATTATTCATTATTTATATTAATATAGAGAATTCTCCCTATAAAATCAATTTATCACTAATATTCACTATAATATTTATGCCGATGATTTAGAGATATATAGCCATTTCCCGTTCTAGTAATTCTGATATGATTCAAATTTATGTGTTTAATTGTATTACTGAGCTCACTGAATGGTTTTCTCATAACTATATTTCCTTAAATATGTCTCAAACTGAAACTACCATATTATTTAGACACAGTTCTCCTCTACCAATCACTCATCCTTTTCTTATCTTACAACTTCTCAATCTATAAGTACACTTGTTTTCATTATAACCTCCCACCTAGACTTCTATCCGCATATTAAAAATATGTTTCGCACTGCAAATGATTATTAGAAGTTATAAGCTTAATTTTTCATGACTAAATGTTTAATTCACTCGCTAGTATTCAGTGGATTTATCTATTGCTATGTATTATTATGTAATGTTCCTGTTAACTTGAGGTATAAACTTCATTGTATTCAACGTCGTGCTATACGTGTATTATATATACTAAATATGCCTTAATAGTTTTTATATATATATAAATATATATATATATATATATATATATATATATATATATATATATATATATATGCTTTAATGAGGTCACTAGGTTGGCTTAAGTTAACATATATTTATAATCATGGACTATTGTCTATTACACATAAGGCTATATACCTTTAACTTCTTCAATATCTATCTCAATCTATTATTATTCAGAATTATAGCAGATCTAGTTGAAAGTGCCACGTCATGAAATTGGTACAACGCCAACATCTTTGGCCTACTATGAATCAGCTTTCTCGGTTATTGCTCCGAAAATCTGGAATTCACTGCCATATTATTTTCGTTGTATATCATAACTTTCATTGTTTAAACCTAAACTGTATGTTCATTTTAAATCATTGTAATTAGATCTCTTTTGATATTCGTTTTTTATTTATTTTGTTTTTATTATCTAATGACGCCTATAATATGTGATTTAAATGTATTGTAAACTGTATATGTGTGATATAACGTATATAATTCACATATACATATACACACATATATATACATACATACATACATACATACATACATACATACATACATACATACATACATACATACACCCACATAAATACACATATAATACACATTAACTTATATATAATATATATTATATACATATATATGTATATAAAGAACAGTTTTAAAAATACCATGATCTAGATAACATTAATAATTGTTTAGATCATAGGTTTAGATAATATATTGTTTATTTCAAATATGTTTTCAATATATCAACCTTTAACTATAGGTTAAGGTTGATATATTGAAAACTTATTTTAAATAAACAATAGAAAAAATGATTACGCAATAATGTATTGTTTATATTTTAAAATATAGCTCATTATATTTGTAATGATGTGGCGATTAACCACTGAATTAGATAGAGATACCGCGTATAAATAGTAATGATGAGGTAACAATAGACCATTAACAAAATAAGTCAAGAAGATGTTGAAGCAATTGATCATCATATCTGTAATTGTCGCTATTGTAGCAGGTAGGATATTGTAGAATATTGTAGAATATTGTAGAATATTGTAGCATATTGTAGAATATTGTAGGATATTGTAGAATATTGTAGGATATTTTAGGATATTGTATACAATCCTATAGAATATTGTAGGATATTGTAGGATATTGTAGAATATTGTAGCATATTGTAGCATATTGTAGCATATTGTAGCATATTGTAGCATATTGTAGCATATTGTAGAATATTGTAGGATATTGTAGGATATTGTAGGATAATGTAGGATATTGTAGCATATTGTAGCATATTGTAGGATATTGTATGATATTTTAGAATATTGTAGGATATATCCTACAATATATTGTAGAATATTGTAGGATATTGTAGCATAATATAGAATATTGTAGGATATTGTAGTATATTGTAGAATATTTTAGGATATTGTATACAATCCTATAGAATATTGTAGGATATTGTAGGATATTGTAGGATATTGTAGAATATTAATTGTAATTAAAAATTAATGTTATGAATGAATTTAATAATGTACAAATCAATTAATGAAATTATTATTATTTTAATAAGGATTATATTATTTAAATATTGATAATAATTTAATAATAATATATATATATATAAATATATATATATATATATATATATATATTGTTATATTTCTATGCTAAATTGTCAATATGTGCAATAGGGTTTAAGTATTAAGTATGCAATAACATAGGTACTTATTTAGTAGGTATCAATAGATAACTTATAATAACTTAATAGTATAATTTAATTAAGTTATTATTTATTATATATGTCTATAATAATTAAATAAATATAAAATGATAACATTAATATAAAAATAAAATATTCTTATTCAAAAATTGAGCTTTAACAACCAACAATTGCTGTTTTATTAACTAGTCGTACATATTTGTTGTATAATTATTTTGTAAATATTTACACCACGTAAATATCTCTTATATATTATCATTATACTATCAGCAAAGTGTGAGTCTTTATTAAAATAATGTATTTTAATTTAAAATAATGTAAATGTGTACGAGCATTTTACTTTATTAATATTATAATATATTGATATACTTATATGTAAGAGAGATCATATAAGATACATATTTCATCTTTATGATAATGCCAATATGCATAAATACATAAAAAACATAAATAAATTGAGAATTTAATATTAAATCAGAAATGCAAATATGTATTCATTAATTTGTTGATGAAACTTCACATATATGTTTATTATATTATTGATGACCTACTGTAAGCGAGATAGTCACAATTTAAAAATGTTCTATCCTATACTAACATTATAGAGTTATATTATATTATAATGTGATTCCCATAAACATAGTGTATGGAACGGTCAATGATTATGTAATAATTTGTTTGCTATACACGGAACCGTTATTGACCCACTGTTGTTATGATCCAGTGGCCGGTTTTCGGACGATTTTTAATCTCGATATCCCACGAGTTCGGCTCTGAAATGTTGCATACTATAGTATACATATATTCGTATACGATATCGTGTTCACGTGTATGATTTGCTGGTAGTGCATAGTGTCGCTTGGTTGAAGTTGGCTGGTCTTTCTCTTATGCAATGTATCAATGCACATCTATATATTATTGCTACCCACATAACGTACAACACCTTAATGCATATAGGTTGTTCCCCGAATTGGGGCTTTCATCCTCAAGAATGCAATTTAATCAACGCTGCGGTTCTAGAAGAAGTCGGTTGTCCTACATCGTGCCCCGATGACCTTGTGATATTTAAACACAAGCATGGAGAATGTACTTGTATGGCGGATCTGTGTAAGGTTAGATACGAGAGGAGCGAGGATACGATGTGCTTAGTACTAGAGGAAAGAGGACATGGTGTGCTTAGTACTAGAGGAGCGAGGACACGATGTCCTTAGTACTAGAGGAGAGAGGACATGGTGTGCTTAGTACTAGAGGAGAGAGGACATGATGTGCTTAGTACTAGAGGAGAGAGGACATGGTGTGCTTAGTACGACCTGAAGGAGGACATGATGTACTTGGTAATATACTATATGATCTAGGACGCGATGTCCTTTGGACTAGAGGAGATGAGTGAGGACACGATGTCCTTGGGGCGATAACATAATCAACCGTACAATAGTAGATATGGTCGAGTTTATCATGGACGGATGTTATTGTTGAACTTGTATAGTATAGCTATATAAATATAGTTTATATTGTAGTTATATTATTAGTTTTATTAATATTAACATATAACTATTATTATAAGTTATTTACCTATATATATGTATATATATATATATATATAGGTAAAGTGTAAATATATATAGTTAAAATAGAATTTCGCGTAAGATTGTTTTTTTTTAAATATTAGTACATATATTAATAATACTAATGACACTAATTAGTAAATGTACACATATATTAATTAAGTTGTATGTATACAAAATATAAGTTTATACATCTTTTTCAATTATTTTAAAATAATAAAAATAAATGTATATAATATTACATTGAATTATATAATATAACATATAATAGTTAAAAATAAATTAATATATTTAACTATATATAGTTGACCTATAGAATATATTGATAATATATTGTTATGTTTGTTATCTATTTATTCGTAACTATTATATGTTATATTTTATAGTTCACTGTAATATTATATATATTTATTATAATTATTTTAAAATAATTGAAAAAGATGTATAAACTTATATTTTGTATACATACAACTTAATTAATATATGTATACATTTACTAATTAGTGTAATTAGTATTATTAATATATGTAATAATATTACAGATTTTTATAAAGAAAGATACAATCTTACACGAAATTTTATAATTCGTTTTTGTGAGAAAATAATAAACAGTGCCACCTATATAGATTGTAATTTAGGATAAATGTGATGTTCATAATGTAAATTTGTATCAAATATACACTTTTAAAATATTTAAAAAAAAGGATAAAAACAAATGGTTAATTACTATTATAACCACCAATCAATGTGAAATGTTGGTTTTAAATTATAGAATATCTAAGAGATGAGTAATAGATCATTTATAGTGCGAAAGTCGGTGTATAAAAAGCACGTTAAACTTAAATATGTATATATTAGTGGTGATATTACTGCCATTATTAATTACGTTGGGTAGATAGGGAGTGGTCTATATTTACTTCTCACTATCTTTGTTAATATTATATTCATCCTACTTTCAATATTTTATAAAATAATTTGTTACAGTCGATTCCGTGTCCAATTGAAAATCCAGTTTGCTCACTAATTGTAAAATGTCTTGAACCTGATACACCTAAATCATGTTTTAGTGTTGCAGTCTGCCGATAGGAGGTATGTTACGTAATATTATATATATATACCTATATATCATCATCATCATCGTCATATATATATATATATATATATACACATCGGTATGTAATATTATCTATCGCATCAACCTATTATTGTCTTCTATAGAAGACAATAATAGGTTGATGCGATAGATAATATTACTATTCACTAAGCATATATGCTTAGTGAATAGTTTACCACTTACTGATATTGTTAATACATACCCTGACATTACTTACTACTCTAATGTTGGTGATATTAGTATTATGTCATTAGTAAACAATATAAGAAATAAAGGTGTTACAAATCTGATTAAATAAATGTATTATTACGTAGCTAACGCTTAGAAAACTACATTTCTAAACTTTGCCAGTAGAACAATTACTTTTCATAATATTGGAATAAACAATACTATATTAATGCTAAAAACTTCGAAATTATTCCTATAGGATTTACCATTAACATAGTAGTAACCATAGAAACTCACTTAAAATGATTAATACAATTAATGATAAACTGATTCAATTCTCATTATAAAATTTGTAATTTCGTAAAATCAAGAATATTTTTCTATTTGTCAACCCACTTATTTATAACGATTATACTTCTTCTTGACAATATTTATAAATACCATAATAAATCAACTGTATCAATAAATAGAATTATAAAATCTATTTCTGGATTGATTTTCAATAATAGAAAATTAAACATAATCTCAATATCTAAATACATAAATATACTATAGTAAATATACTCACTATAGAATGACATATTTATAGAATACTGCTAAATATCATATACCAATTAATATATACTGAAATCCGACTTACTGATATCAAATACTTAATAATAAATATTATTATTATGTATATTTTTATAGAAGTTTATTTGTTGTTCATTGTTGTATTAAAATAAATTGGAATAAATATATCCAGTTTCATATTGATTCTAAATGGCTTCTAACATATTACTTGCATATTGTTCTATTGTCGTTGCCCAGCGAATATGAATTATATCCATGGAATATTTAACTACACTAATACACTATACTATATTATTAATAACTCTAGTTATTCTAACATCTAACAACAACATCACTATAGGTTGAACAATTGTCAGTTTTACAGCTCTGAGTTCCTGACGCATACTTCCTAAAATAACTTCGTATCTAAAATGAACTGAGAATATCAACAAGAGTAATTATACGTTTATTATAACTAGGTTAAATATAGGTATTAAAACTATAGTTTATATACATATATATATATATATATATTAAATTATATATAATGTATTCTTAGTTTATTTATTTCTATTTTTTATTTTTCATTTATAATTGTTAATTTAGTTTTATTTCGAATATGATTGATACTAACATGTATATTATTGTGTTACTTTGCATAATAAAACTGATCATTTGTAAATGTGTTATATGATTAATTATTGAATAAACACTATTACAATTATAACACAATTTAATATATTTTATCTAGGTGTAATCTAGTTAAATAAAAATACACACATACATACAAACACACACACACACACACATATATATATATATATATATATATATATATATATATATATATATATATATATATTGACATATATGTAATTATAATTTACAAAATTAATAAATTTACATAAACGAGTTTATAATTAATACAACATTTAAATATTATAATTCATATATGTATATATATATATATATATATATATATATATACACACACAATAATGCTATGTCAGATATTCCCATCATAGTAAGCCGCGAGATTAAGATGTTAAGATAGAGGGTGTCAACAGAACGTGAAATATTACGTAGCTGGCAACAATAGTTCATATTTAAGGTATACAATATCTTGGCAGTACTACGGAGGAGAGATGTTTCAGTCGAATGTACCTTACGAAAAGCGCTTTGATATCGGTCACGGTCATGATATCGGTCATAAAAGATGTGATCATTAATACGTGTAATAAGTTGTTAGAGGTCATTCTTTCTAGTATTTTATTTAATGAGGGTAGATAGACGATCGGGCGATAATTACTAAGAGAATGTAGGTCGATGTTTGATTATTTAATAAGAGGTAGTATGGTAGTTTTAAGGCAGGGAACCTGGGGCCGGTTGCTCTGGAAATATAAAATGTCCTATCACTATCCAGAGACAATCTCTGGATAATTCTCAGTAAATCGGGTTGCTCTGGACAAAAATCAATGTCCTATCCTAGCAAAAAAAATTACCGTAGGATAGTTAGAGGATCGGTTGCTCTGGGTATTTTCAACAATATTTATGCGCGTAGGACATTCGTAGGACATTCGAGTAGCTATGGAAATATGTGTGTGTAAAACTAGGACAATTTTATGATACTTAGGTGAAAAAATAAGTGTCCTTATTAAATTTAAAATACATAGGATCAAATATAAAATATTAAAATATGAAATATAGATCATATAGAGTTATAATAATCCAATATATATATATATATATATATATATATATATATACATAAATATATTATAAATATATTCAATTAATTGCTTTCAAAATTATTTTCAATAAATAATAATTAAATTGGTAGATCTACATCGATGTATACATCTTAATAATATATATATATATATTATTCATTTAATATATTATAGTATAAGATAGTTTTAAATATAATATTATAACATAATTAAATTTATTAATAATATATAAAATCAACATATTAGTTAATATCGAAGTAATATTCGTTGAATATATTATATATTTAATACGTAGGTTAAATATTAATAAATGTATGGTATTCATTTGCATACTATTAATTATAATATTCAAATTAATTAGGATATCTATATAGTTTCTAGACATAATAAATAATATATTTATAATATGATAACATAATAATAGATAAAATATGTTATTATCATATCTATTACAAATATTATATATTACGAAATATATTGAACTAGAAATTATTTTGATAAAATAGATATGATAATAAAATATTAAATAATAATATTAGTATTTAATAGAATGTTATTTGTTTTATGTTACGTTTTATAGTTTATAAAATTAATATTATTTTTATTTATATTAAAAAAATATATATTATAAAATACCTCCAAATGGAATTCCCTTTGGAGGTATTTTAAATTAATCGAAGCCAGGCATTCTGCGTTGTATACAACAACTTAACCATTAGGCTACCTACACTACCAATCCGATTATATAAATTGTGTAAATTACTAATAGTGTTGATAGTTTTGATTTAATTATAAATAGAATTAGAATGGAATTATATGTATAATATAATATTTTATCTATTATTATGTTATCATATTATAAATATATTATTTATTATGTCTAGAAACTATATAGATATCCTAATTAATTGTAATATTATAATTAATAGTATACTATTATGCATATATGCAACTGAATAACATACATTTGATTAATATTTACTTATTAAATATGTAATATAGTCATGTAAATATGTATTAATAGAAATAAATTAAATAATATAATAAACTAATGATAATAATAATACAATTTAACTTATATTTACTGTAATATTAGAAAGTATATGGTAGTATAATTAATTAATTTCAAATAATATTTAACATATATTTGAAAATATACTTTAAAAAAAGAATTAGTACCCTTACTATAACACTTTACTTATCGTTTTGTTAACTTATTGTACATATATTATCTATTGATTCTACTTGAAATTAAATGGGATTTCCGAAACTATATAAAACTCCTATGTACATATATGTACTTCCTTTAAGGCAAGTAATTTATAAATATAATTCTTATATTTTAAATATTATAAAATATTCAAAAATAAAATAAGGATAAAATAAGGATGTTAGTAGAAATATCGCTGAGATTGATATCAGCTAGGATATGTGTACAAAATCCCAGAGCAACCCAATAATCCCTATAAATAAGGATTGTCTTTGGATTTGCCTGGTTGGGATTGTCTCTGGCCAATCCCAGACATATTCCAGAGTAACCGGCCCCTGACCATAGTTTAATGAGTTCGAGATAATATCCAATAAATAGGATAACCTAGGGATACAATATGTGGTATACGGAGATAGGCAGGGTACCAGTATGGAGGTACTGTACGATTTCATGAGTAGAGATAGATTATTTACACCAGACAGTGAATATATAGTGAATGTGCTTACTGATTCAATGGGAGGGTACTATAGATGGTACGATTATGTATGTGGTAAAAGCGCGAATAGTATCAGTAATACACAACATTTTATTTTCAAACTAAATTCAAAAAGAGTGCATAGTTGCAAATTTGACTCGTTCGATAAAATAGGGAGGAGTTTTTCATCCTGAGTATAGCGAATTTTGTTTGCCAGTTTAAATAATTGTCGACTATCAGATGAGATCAATGCTATCTTTTTATTATAATAGATGTATTTTGAATGATAGATAGTAGATTTGTATTTTTCCTGGCCATATAGAAATTATTATATTTCAATAGAGGTTTTTTTTTTAATTTATTCCAAAATGTCCGAACAATCGTCTTGAAGATGTAAAATTCGTAAATGAACTAGAAAAAAAGAGAGTATTGTAATTAATATAGTTTTGGAGGTACGTATAGATTTATAATATTTTGGAGAACGGAGTTTAGGAGTACCGTAAAAAAGGGAAGTAGGAAAAGAAATCATAATTATTATAAACGTTATCATCATAGTCTGATATTGGAGCATATACCTTTATAATCGTAACATGTATAAGTGAGCATGCCAAGCATATTAGTATTATTCTGCTAGAAATTGGTTCGTAATTTAGGATAGCAGAAACAATCTATTTCCTTACAATGGATGCCACTCCTTGTTGGTGATACTTTTGTTGGCCACTGTATACGATGTTATGTCCTTCATCTGTCATTATTCTCCAGGGTTTTCCGCCGTGTTTCACATAGACCGATGACATCCCATCGATATCTGTCGAGTTATCTAGTGAGTTCGTGAAGTTTACCAACTCCTTTCAGGGTACGCACATTTCATGTTCCAGTTGATGAGTGTTTATTTACTTCTTTTGTTAGGGTAATTATGTCTAATACGGGCCACTTTTTATGTCATCAAATAACTTTTTTATTTACGATGAGAAATTAATGAAATTTTATCACGATTTTGATATTATAAACGTCAATAACATTACAATTTCAATTTTTATAATACTGTTATATATCGTCGAAAATGTGCCCGGCCCGTATTGCAAACAATGTTTGTAATACGGGCAAGGTGGTTTTAATACGGGCCGGGTAAAACATCCACTAGATGGCGAAACCAGTTTTATTTTTCAACCAATCAAATGAATTGTTATATTGATGAAACAATTTTCACGTTATAAGAATACTTATCACGCATACTTTACTTTATTTCAGTGATTTAAACTAATTTACACCATAGTGAACTAAGGCTACCTACTAATGTAACCTATGTATATACAGTTATCTACTAGATATCTAGTATATATTATCTACGTTATTTCTATATATATATATATATTCCTATAGGAATAAAATAAATAATAGATTACATAATTTAATTTAAATAAGTAGTAGTAGTAGTAGTAGTAGTAGTAGTAGTAGTAGTAGTAGTAGTAGTAGTAGTAGTAGTAGTAGTAGTAGTAGTAGTAGTAGTAGTAGTAGTAGTAGTAGTAGTAGTAGTAGTAGTAGTAGTAGTAGTAGTAGTAGTAGTAGTAGTAGTAGTAGTAGTAGTAGTAGTAGTAGTAGTAGTAGTAGTAGTAGTAGTAGTAGTAGTAGTAGTAGTAGTAGTAGTAGTAGTAGTAGTAGTAGTAGTAGTAGTAGTAGTAGTAGTAGTAGTAGTAGTAGTAGTAGTAGTAGTAGTAGTAGTAGTAGTAGTAGTAGTAGTAGTAGTAGTAGTAGTAGTAGTAGTAGTAGTAGTAGTAGTAGTAGTAGTAGTAGTAGTAGTAGTAGTAGTAGTAGTAGTAGTAGTAGTAGTAGTAGTAGTAGTAGTAGTAGTAGTAGTAGTAGTAGTAGTAGTAGTAGTAGTAGTAGTAGTAGTAGTAGTAGTAGTAGTAGTAGTAGTAGTAGTAGTAGTAGTAGTAGTAGTAGTAGTAGTAGTAGTAGTAGTAGTAGTAGTAGTAGTAGTAGTAGTAGTAGTAGTAGTAGTAGTAGTAGTAGTAGTAGTAGTAGTAGTAGTAGTAGTAGTAGTAGTAGTAGTAGTAGTAGTAGTAGTAGTAGTAGTAGTAGTAGTAGTAGTAGTAGTAGTAGTAGTAGTAGTAGTAGTAGTAGTAGTAGTAGTAGTAGTAGTAGTAGTAGTAGTAGCAGCAGCAGCAGCAGCAGCAGCAGCAGCAGCAGCAGCAGCAGCAGCAGCAGCAGCAGCAGCAGCAGTAGTAGTAGTAGTAGTAGTAGTAGTAGTAGTAGTAGTAGTAGTAGTAGTAGTAGTAGTAGTAGTAGTAGTAGTAGTAGTAGTAGTAGTAGTAGTAGTAGTAGTAGTAGTAGTAGTAGTAGTAGTAGTAGTAGTAGTAGTAGTAGTAGTAGTAGTAGTAGTAGTAGTAGTAGTAGTAGTAGTAGTAGTAGTAGTAGTAGTAGTAGTAGTAGTAGTAGTAGTAGTAGTAGTAGTAGTAGTAGTAGTAGTAGTAGTAGTAGTAGTAGTAGTAGTAGTAGTAGTAGTAGTAGTAGTAGTAGTAGTAGTAATTAACACTATATGATAATTAATATATTTGTTAATATATTTAATACGGAAATATAATTATTAAATGATATCATTATCGATTACTAATATTGATTATTATCAATATATATATATATATATATATATATATACTATAATGGAATACGTAATAGACAAGTGATTATATATATAATATGTATACACCTACGATGGTGTTACAGTGTATAAGTATTCGGTGAACAATTTACATTAATAAAATTATATTTATAATAAATACATTAATATGCATATCAAATGTGATGTTAATATATATGATACATGTGAAATATATTTATAACAAAAATATCGATTTCTGTAGAAATCAAACTGTAAAATCAAATGAATCAAAAAGTATTGCATAATAAGATATTGAATTGTATGGCGAATTTTAATTGTATTATTGATTTAATTTATTTTTAATTGTAGCCTTTAGAATAGTAAATATCAAATAAAACTGTTCATTGAACTATGTGTTATAATGTGTGTATGTATATTTAACGGCATTAGGTATAAATTAGAATATATAATAATATATAAATTAATAATGTTACGATGAATTATTTATGTCTATATATATTGTATAGTATGCAGGATCTAGAGAAATAAATAATATTAAAATATAATTTAAAAATATAAACTTTAGTAAATAATTATATATATGTTTTGTATTAGTGAATATATTTGAAAAATACAATATAAAATAAATATTAAGTGAAAATTTCGATAAATAAATACAACAATAATTTATATGAATAAACAAATATGTTGTTAACAAAATGTGCAATATATAAATATTATAATTTAACTACATTAAGATACAATAAATAAAATACAAATAACAATGAAAAAAGTTAACAATAAGATGCATTAAATAAATTCTATAGAATATCTATAGATCGTAACTTTAATTGTTATATATAACGTATACTATGCTGAATAATGTAAACATTCATATGTATCTAGAGGCTATAGTGAAAAATGTAACATATATGTTACATTTTATAATTATATTCTATCAACCGACTTAGGAAATTAATGCAACAGTGAAAATATACACAACCTATATGTAGAATAATATTATATAAAATAATATAATAATAAATGGAAATTAGGAATGAGATAACATTCATTATTTATTGACAAATATGTATATAATTATTATAAATTATGTATTATAAATAATATCATATAATTGTATACATAAACTATTTACCAAACATATGGTTTATAATATTAATACCATATAAATAATACTATATAGTATACATTATATATCTATTATTAATACACACATTAATAAATTAGTAATTCTTATTATAATTACTCCAAATTACATTGTAACATCTATATATATATATATATATATATATATATATTATATTTATTATTATTATCAGATTTAGGCAATGCCAAGGTAATTGTAGAAGCAGTGTTGCTTATCGAGACAATTACCCCTATATATATATATATATATATATATCTACGTATACTATATACATTTTCTCTCTTTCACAAGTATATTATTATAAACTTACAAAGAACATAATTACTGTCTCGCTAGATATATATTAGATACCATATCGATGAGCTAACAATATTTTCCGATCTCACTAATTTTAAATAATATTAATTTCATCATATTAAAATGTACATTATGATTTACTACTTATTATATTATATAAATTATATTTCAATATAATATGTATTATTGATTATAGTCGATAATTATAGATATCTATAGATACCAATTATGATTTTATTATTTAATATTAAAATAAATATTTGGTTATATAAATAATAAAATCGTACATATACGATTACACATATTCTCTCTCATATATTCAAATATATGTACAATATTATAAATGCATATATATTTAAACATATAATATGCCTTCAATACATATAGATATTCATATATTAGTATATGCGTATACGCATTCATGCGTATACAATATATATATATATATATATACGCACGAAGTCGCACGCACTTATATTACATTTTATTTCAGTGATATAATATTGTAAAATAATAACATAGATTCAAGCATTTTCATTGGTCATGTGGCCCGTATTACTAACATTAGGTGGCCCGTATTGCAAACATTTGATATACCTGTTAAATGACCCCCCACGGCGTGGGGCCCACGCACTTAATATTGAATATAAAGTCGATTGTATATATTTATATTCTTCGTATTTAATTAATCTCTCTAATAGTGCTTTCAATTATTTAATTAATGTTTGATATAGTAACGAAAATTGTGGATAAATAAATAATTATTTAGTACATTTTCATTTGTAAACTATTTGTTGATATAATGATCAATATTAGAAATATAAATGCAAATATTAAAATAAAAAATACTAAAAATTAATAGAAATGTGATACTGAATAAATCTTGTATATATATTTTTTTGATTTGAACAATAGTTACTGACATATCGCAGTGGCCCGTATTATACACTGGCCCGTATTATACATAATTCCCCTACAGATGTTACCATTGTTGATACATTTGATAATGTTATTATTACTCCAGTAGCTGACTTGACACATCCATCTTGGACTAAATTGACGGTAAGGGCGATCATTGTTATTCCGGGCCTCGTCCGATCCGGCATGGATATAATATTATTGTTAACACTTATGTCGTGTACATGACGATGTTCGTACGAGCGTAAAAATAGGATTTGTTGTATTTCAAAATACGTGTCGTGAAAATAGAAATTCATAAAATGGACCCGTAGATAAGTTCTATTGACGGAGTGACTCATCAGGTCTACATATTATTCGGCCGTAACTAGAAAACCGGAGTTGATGCGAATGCCCTGTAAGGGAATAATTCTAATCGCTTTAACAAAAATCAAAAATAATTCCATTATTTAAAGATAGTGTTAGATATAAACCAGATAATTAATGACAAATTTCATTGTTTCCTCAATTCCGAAGTGGAAACATTAATAAATTATAATTTTTAATTTTTAAATAAGTTTAATTATTGATTCGCAATATAGGTTTCGAAAAATGTATAAACTTCTGATGCGCTTTCCGGTGCTATTGAAACAGTTAATTCAAAATTGTAACACATGAATTGCGCTATTGTATCCATTGAAATATGTAAGGCGTTCGATACTTTAGATCATGAGATAGTACTTAAAAAACGTAGTACTTATGGTATAAGAGGATTAATTATTAACTCTAAAATTATTAAAATGATATTTAAAGGATAGGCAACAGTATGTTAGTTTAATGAATACTAACTTAAATATTAATAATATGTCATGTGGTGTATCGCAGGGTTCGGTTTTTGGGCCACTGCTATTTGTATTATATATCAATGATATCCTAAACATATATAGAGGAAAGTAACCGAATACGGACAGTGCCCGAATACGGACACTATCGGTATCTCAGAAACTATAAATCCTACAAAAAATGTTTAATGAATAAAATATTCATAATTATAAAAATAGTCTAAAAAAGTATTTTTTATTTTTGAATTATACAAAATAATGCTAATATATCCAAAAAACTGATTTTTTTATTACGTTTTTAAATTTATGAAAAAAAATTTCAAATTAAAACATTCTCAAGATTATACAAATGTATCGATATAAAATATAATATTATATTAATAAAATATAAAGCATTCTAAAAATTGTAGTTTTAATTTCTATATTTGTTATAAAATATTCATTAAGTTATAAGCATATATCTAGTGGTCATATAAGTTCCTAATACGGACACTCTAAATGTCTTAATACGGACACCCTATAACCAATCAGTGCGCAGCGTATGAACAATTCTGATTTTCATAAAAATCGCATGTGTTATAATATTAATACCACTAATAAAGCTAATTCTAAAAAAAATATTATTTAGATACTTAAATTGTATTATTAATTAAAAAATAATAAAAATAAATAAATTATTAAATAATTAAATTACAATATATTTTTTATAAAATTAATTATAAATAACGTAATTTTAATTTTTCTGATTGATTCATCAATAATATATAGTTTATCTAATGGTATACCCTATAGGGTATCCGTATTATAACACAGGGTGTCTGTATTCGGACATGGGTACCGAATACGGACACCCCCGTTATCTATGGAATTAAAAGATTAAATAAAATTTTTAAATTACAATAATATCTATAATCATATAATATTAATATATTGTAATTTTTGAATACAAATAATGAGTCATAAAAAGTTAAGACCATTTATTGTTAAAGTGTCCGTATTAGGTTACTTTCCCCTAATTCATTTAAGACTGTGTTATTTGCGGATGAAACAATTTGAATTTTCCCGATAAATCAATTACTGATCTAAAAACTAATATACAATGTAAATTAAATAAACTATTTGATTGGTTGAATATTATAAAAACTGACTTTATACAAATTATTATATATGATTTTATGATTTTATTAGCTTTTATTTTATTTTTACATTTGTTGACATACAATAAATTACTTTAGGTTATATATTTTTCTGTATACAAACATATATTTAAAATGTACATTCAATATTGTTAAACTATATTTTATTTAATATGATTCATTTTTTAATATTAATCTATATAATTTATTTTTTATATTCTTGTTTATTTTTAATAATTTAATATATTTGTTTATTTAATATATTTGTCTCTTTTTTCTTTTACATTTAAATATTGATTATCTCCTATTTATTCCCATAATGTTATATTTTTCTTTATATTATTCTAATGTATTTCTTAGCTTTTAATTTTATAATGTTATCATTTATTTATAATATAACATGATTATATTATTATACGATGATTAAATTTAGTTACATAATAAGTTTAATTATATTTTATTATATATTTTATTTATTTGTATCATATATATGTAAACAGGAAGTCATAATATTTTAAAATTATTATTTATGTATTACTCTTATATATAATGAAACATATTATATTAATAAAAAGGGTAATTGTCTTGATAAGCAATATTATTTTCAAATTATCATGGTATTGCCTAAATCTGATAATAATAAATAATATATATATATATATATATATTGTTATTGTTATTGTTATTTTTATTTGGTGGAGTCCTTTCATCCCATCCAGGAACTTAGATGAAGTTTTCACTTATAACCATATATGGCTCAAATGTCACTTCAAAACCGATCTCATGTTAAGGTATCCATGGTTTCAACGAGAGCCGATAATTTATGTATACATAATTATATAAGATTATTTCTAAATAATATTTTAAGACCCATTTTATAAAATTAATTAATGTTCCAGTGGAGGCTCGAACCCGTGTCCTACTGCTTGTGTGTCTGACGCTTTAGCCACTGAGCCATATAGGCAGTTAATATATATATATATATATGTATATATATATATATATATATATATATTTATTTAACTAGATAATATCTAAATACAATAAATTAAATGTTGTTATGATTTTATTTGAGTTCGTGCAATATTCGCGTAACACATTTACTAATGATCATTATAATACAAGTGATATATCAGTTGTATTATACAAATATTCACAATAGTATGCATTTTAGTATCTAACGTATGCTAAATAAAACTAATATTTAATACAAAATTAATAATCGAAAATCAAATTTAATAATAATAAACGAAAAATAGAAAAAATAAACGAAGATTATAATCTTCGTTTATTTATAATAAATATATATATATATTATATATATAATGTAAATAACATAGTTTTAATAACTACATTAAACACAGTAATCTTAATCATATATATTATAAATATAATTTAGGATAATCGCAGTTCATGTTAGTAATGGAGTTTTTTTGTGAAGTATGAGTCAGGAAATCGGAGCTGCAAAACTGATAATTGTTCAACCTATAGTGATATTGTTGTTAGATATTAGAAGAACTAGAGATATAAATAATATATGTATTAGTGTTGCAACATATTCGATGGATATAATTCATATTCGCTGGGCAACGACAATAGAACAATATGCAAGTAATATGTTAGAAGCCATTTAGAATCAATATGAAACTGGATATATTTATTCCAATTTATTTTAGTACAAAAATGAACAACAAATAAAACTTATATAGAAATATACATAATAATAATTATATTATTAAGTATTTGATATTAGTAAGTCGGGTTTCAGTATATATTAATTGGTATATGATTTATATCTAGTATATTTATGTATTTATATATTGAGATTAGGTCTAATTTTCTATTATTAAAATCAGTTCATAAATAGATTTTACAATTCTATTTATTGATACAGTTGATTTATTATTGTTATATTATATTATTTATATATTTATTATGGTATTTATAAATATAGTCAAGAAGAAGTATAATCGTTAAAAATAAGTGGGTTGACCAATACAAATATAGTCTTGATTTTACGAAATTACGAAATAATCAGAAATTTAATCAGTTTATCGTTAGTTGTATTAATCATGTTACGTGAGTTTCTATGCTTTCTACTATGTTAATGGTAAATCTTATAGGAATAATGTCGACGTTTTTAGCATTAATATATTATTGTTTATTCCAATATTAACAAAATAATTAATCTACTTGCAAAGTTTAGAAATGTATTTTTTTAAGCGTTACTAATACATTTATTTAATCAGATTTTTAATATCTGATAAAACGTTTATTGCTTATATTATTTACTAATGGTGTAATACTAATATCACCAGAATTAGCGTAGTAGGTAATGTCAGGGTAAGTATTAATAATATCGGTAAGTGATAAGATATGCACTAAGCGTAGAACACACAGGACAAATCCTAGTGTATCCTGGCTAACTGATGGTAATGTGTTGATACAATGGCTAATATTATATACAGGTTTCTATCTATATATATATATATATATATATTATATATATATATATATATATATATATATATATATATATATATATATATTATATATGATGATGATGATGGTGATGATGATGATGATGATATATATATATATATATATATATATATATATAATTATATAATATTATGTAACATACCTCCTATTGACAGACTGCCACACTAAAACAGGTTTGAGGTAATTCAGGTTCAAGACATTCTATAGTTAGCGCGCAAACTGAATTTAGATGTGCACATGGCATCCTCTGTAACAAATTATTTTATAAAATATTAAAAGTAGAACGAATATAATATTAGCAAGTATATTGAGAAGTATATATATACCATTACCTATTTACCCAATGTAATTAATAACGGCAGTAATATATATACCACTAATATATATTTATATATATTTAGGTTTAACGTGCTTTTTTTATACACCAATTTTCGCACAATAAATGATCAATTACTCATCTCTTAGATATTTTATAATTTAAAACCAACATATCCCATTGATTGGTGGTTATATTAGTAATTAACACATTATTTTTATCCTTTTTTTTAAATATTTTAAAAGTGTATATTTGATAAAATTTACATTAAGAACAACAAATTTATCCGAAATTACAATCTTTATAAGTGGGATAAGTTTATTAATAATTATATTATTTGTTAACAAAATCGAATTATAAGATTTCGCGTAATATTGTAACTTTCCATATAAAAATCATTAATATTATTACATATATTAGTGCATGTATATATATATATATTAATACATTTGTATGTATACAAAATATAAGTTTATACATCTTTTTCAAGTATTTTAAAATAATTCAAATAAATATATATATAATATTACAGTGAACGATATAATTAACATATAATAGTTACGAATAAATAGATAACAAGTATAAACATATATAAAATATATTATCAATATATTCTATAGGGTAACTATATATAGTTATCTATTTATTCTTAACTATTATATGTTAATAATATAGTTCACTGTAATATTATATAGAGTTATTTTTTATTATTTTAAAATAATTAAAAAGATATATAAAGTGTAAGATGTATATTTTGTATACATACAACTTTATTAATATATGTGTACATATACTAATATATGTTACTATGTGTACTAAAATTAAATAATTTAATAATGAAAGATACAATATTACGTGAAATTATATTTTATCTATAGATACTATATATATATATATATATATATATATATATATATATATATATATATATATATATATATATATATATATATTGTTGTTATTGTTATTGTTATTTTTATTTGGTGGAGTCCTTTCATCCCATCTAGGAACTTGGATGAAGTTTTTCACTTATAACCATATATGGCTCTAATGTCCCTTCGAAACCGCTCTCATGTTAATGCATCCATGGTTGTAACGAGAGCTGCCTTCGATACGCTCAACCACAAGATTCTCATACAAAGGCTAATCGAGAGTGGATTTTCTGGGAAAGCTTTAGATTGGTTAAAATCGTACATTTCTGATAGAATGAGTAGAGTCAGTATTGGCGATTATTCTTCCGAATATCAAAATATGACTCACGGAGTACCACAAGGATCAGTACTAGGACCACTACTTTTTTCGATATACTTATCACCTGTTTTCAAAATCTTCGCCAACCATCCATTGATTAAATTTCATTCGTACGCCGATGACATCCAAATTTTTACTGATGCTGATAATGAAAATGACTCATCTGCCCACATCCGTTTGCAGAACTGTCTACGTGAACTCGCTATCTGGTTTCACGAAAACTCATTACAACTGAACCCTTTAAAAACTGAAGTAATGTACGTCAATCACACTTCTAAACACTTTTCAACATCGTTCACTTTTTCATTTGACAAGTGTTTATTATCATCATCACAAACGATAAAGAATTTGGGTGCAATTTTGAATTCTAACCACGACATGAAATCTTTTATATCAGAAAAAATTCGTTCAGTAAACTTTCTACTGTACAGAATTAAAAAAATCAGAAAATCTTTAAATTTCTTTACTTGCAAAATTTTAGTGACTAGTTTAGTAATAGGAGTTTTTGATTATTGTAATGTGCTGCTTATAGGTCTACCAGCTATCACATTGGCTGAACTTACCTCCCTTCAACGATATGCTGTACGTGTAATTCACAAGCTACCTCATCGAGAAGAAAATAACCATATCAGCATCACACAATTAATGAAGGAATTACACTGGCTACCCATAAAAGAAAGAATCATCTATAAAATATGTCTTATGACTCATAATGCACTCCACTTTGAAACGCCGTCATATTTATATGAATTGATAGAGAGAATCGACCAGACAAGAAGTCTCAAGCCGTGTCATATTAATCGTATACGACCTAGATCGACAATACATTCTACTGCTGCCCGTTCACGCGCCTTCTCGTCACAAGCACCGATAGCCTGAAACTCACTACCTGCAACACTCCGTGCTGAAAGAAACTCAGAAAAGTTCAAAAAGAATTTAAAAACATATTTATTTACACTATAACTTTCTTATTATTTCATTATACATTATTGTTAACTTAATTGTTTAAACGATGTCTAAATAAGATTTCTTCTTCTTCTTCTAACCTGGCATTGCCTAAATCTGATAATAATAATAAATAATATATATATATATATTGTTATTTTTATTTGGTGGAGTCCTTTCATCCCATCTAGGAACTTAGATGAAGTTTTCACTTATATATGGCTCTAATTTCCCTTCGAAACCGCTCTCGTGTTAAGGCATCTATAGTTTTAACGAGAGTCGATCATTTATTTATACACAATTATATAAGATCATTTCTAAATAATATTTTAAGACCCATTTTATAAAATTAATTATGGTCCGGACGAGACTCGAACCCGTGTCCTACTGATTGTGTGTCTGACGCCTTAGCCACTTAGCCACACAGGCAGTTAAATATATTATATATATATATATATATATATATATATATATATATGTCCTCGCTCCTCTCGTCTCTAACCTTACACGGGTTCGCCATACAATGACATTCTCCATGCTTGTGTTTAAATATCACAAGATCATCGGGACAAGATGTAGGACAGCCCACTTCTTCTAGAACACCATCGTTGACACCTTCGCAGTACGGAGGAGGAAAGCCTCCATTCGGGATACAACCTATACGAATGAAGGCGTTGTACATACGTGGGTAGGCATAACTTATAATACATATGTGTGCGTTGATGTTACACCGTTACACAAGAGAGCGACCACCCAACTTCAACCAACCTAAACTATCACTAACCGAATATTATAAATGTGAACTCGTCACCGTATACTATATACTATAGTATATATATATATATATATATATATATATATGTTGTAAGGTATATTATTAGTATTATACAAGTGTGTGCACTGTAGCGTATCATATGCATTCCTGTTTCCATTGTTGATATGCATGAATGATTTGATAAAAGTCATATCCTAAATTCAACAAGTCACTTCTAGAAATACAGTCAGTACTTAAACATCTATATTAGATATATAAAACAAGCGTAGCGCATATAACATTGGTGACAGCGGTATCCAGTGCTGACTAGGACCAGTGGCTAGAGGAAGAAATTGAAATACAACATAGGATAACAGGTTTGTGTATTGATATTGTTACTTTGCATACACTTGTATAATAAAATATTATTTTAGATAATAAAATATTATTTTTAAAATAATATTTTTAGTTTATTTACGTAATTAAACATAGTTATAAGAGGGATATAGAAGATATGGGAGAAGATAGTAAGCCAGTAGGTAGACCTGCTAAGAAAGATTTAGCATATGTTAAACTAGATTATTTTAATGAGGGTACAGATGCTGGTGAGTGGATTGCAAGAGCTGAGGAATGTGTAGATTTATTGGGGCATAAGGGTGAGGATGCGGCAGGGTATATTTTATATCATATAAGAGGTGGTGCAAAATTAGAATTATCAATGTTAGGCAATAAACTTTTAAATAAAGAGCATATATTTAATAGTTTAAGGGAGAGATGTAGTAGTAGGAGGTCACGGGGTGAGAGGTTACATGATCTAGTTGATAGGAAACAACGAGAAGGGGAGAATATTACTATGTTTATAGATGCTATATTAAAATTAGGGTTAAGTTTGAAAGGGGATGTAGATGGGTGGGAGGGGCTAATGAAAGATTCATTCAAAACAAATGTATTTGACTGCGAATTACGGCGATATTTATTAATATCAGGAAAAAAAAAAAGTTTTTCTGAAATACGCTCAATGGCGAGGGAGTTTGAATCTATGAGTAATGTGAAGGAGGGTGGTATATGCTATAAGATAGAAACTAATAAAGTAATAGGTGAAGTAACTAATAGAGGGAATGATGGTAGTAGGTTGGAGGAACGTATACAAATATTAGAGAGGAGGAATACTGAGTTGGAAGGTAGATTAAGAGGTAACTGGACAGACAGAGTTAGATGTTTTACATGTGGAGGGGAAGGGCATACTAGTAAATGGTGTAGGAATAGGAATTTAAACCGCCAACCTTTCCAGTAGATCAGGCAACTAGGAAAGGGGCGAATGCCTGGAAAATAAAGGGGGGTGCAAGGGAAATAGGTAATAATAATAGGTTAATAGGAAGATGTCATAGGGAAAAGGTAGTAATAAATCGGATGGTAGTTGAATGTTTAATAGATACAGGTAGTCAGGTTTCAGTGATATCAGAGGGGATGGTAAGGTCATTAGACTTGAAAGTAATACCTGTAAACCCAAAAGTTGATTTAAAAACAGCAAATGGCACTAAATTAGAATATAGGGGACAAGTAATAACGGATATTATATTATGGGGTAAGAAGAGTGAGAAGGTAGGTTTCATAGTAACTAATATTAAGGGATTGTTTATAATAGGTATGAATATTTTACAGACTTATGGGGTTATATCGATTACTGGAGTGAGTAGGGGAATTCATATAAGAAGTAGGGTATCAAATGGAATAAGTAGTGTTAGTATTAATAATGAGGAGATAGTAAAAGTTTATATAGGGTGTAAAAATAGAATTTTTAAGGAGAGCATAGAAAAATGAACTTATAAATATAGAAAAATATTTTTTTTAAATAATGATAGATTAGCTTCTGCTAAAGTAGGATTACACAGTATTAGAACAATAGACAAAATACCGGTCGCTCAACCTTATAGACGAATAATACCTTCCCAGGTAGAGGCAGTGAAGAATCAGATTGTTAAGTGGGAGATGGGAGGGGTAATAGTTAAGTCCAATAGTGAATATGCAAGTCCACTAGTGGTAGTAAAAAAGGGTACAGGAGAAATTAGATTATGTGTAGACTATAGGCAGCTGAATAATAAGACTATTAAGGATGCATATCCAATTCCTAGGATAGATGATTCATTAGAGGCACTAGGGGGAGCTAAAGTAATTTCGTCTTTCGATTTAAAGTCAGCATATCACCAGATAAAAATAGTAAAAGAGGATCAATTTAAAACAGCATTCAGTTCCCCGTGGGGACTCTACGAGTTTACTAGAATGCCATTTGGGTTAACCAATGCTCCAGCTACATTTCAGAGAGTAATATCAAACTTATTTAGATCAGAGATGTATAAATTTGTAGTATGTTATTTAGATGATATATTAGTTTATTCTAAGACATGGAAGGAACATTTAGGACATATTGAAGTTGTAATGATGAGGTTGGAAGAAGCTGGATTTCAGTTAAATACAGGGAAATGTAGATTATTTATAAATGAAATACATTTTCTAGGCTTTAAGATATCAGATAAAGGGATAGGAACGATACCGGATAAGATTAAGACGATAATAGAGTGGAAAAGGCCAAAGAACTTGAAGGAGTTAAGGTCATTCTTGGGTGTAGGATCATATTATCGTAGGTTTATAGAAGGATATACTAAGATTGTACATCCATTATTAAAATTAACGAAATCTGAGGCAGGGGTAGGTAGTATAAGTAAGAGAATGAGTAGACGGGTAAATATTAAGTGGGATGATGACTGTGAAAGAGCGATGCAGAAGATAAAAGATAAGTTAAGTAGTGCACCAATATTAGCATTACCTAGATTCGAGGAAGCATTCATATTAGAGACAGATGCATCACATATTGGTTTAGGTGCTGTTCTTAGCCAGGTGATAGATGGGGAGAGGAAGGTAATTGCATATGCTAGTAGATCATTAAAGGCAGGAGAAGAAAATCAAGCTAATTACTCGGCTAAGAAACTAGAGTTTCTTGCCGTAGTATGGGCGGTAACTGATAAATTTAAACATTACTTAATGGGGGCTAAACAGTGTACAATATTTACAGATAATAGCGCTGTAGCGTGTATAGAAAATTAGAAACAGTTAACAGCTTTAGAGCAGAGGTGGGTATCAAGACTAGCGCCATTTCCAATACGTTTTAAATATAGAACAGGTAGTACAAATATAGTAGCAGATGCGTTATCTAGGAGATGTGAGGAGAATAATGAGGTAGAAGGGGATGATTTCAAAAGATTATATGAGGATGATCTAGAGATCAATGATATTAGTATAATAGCAGGCATAGAGGAAGGGAAGATAAGGGAGATACAAATGGAGGAGCATAGGTTAAAAGAGATAATAAAACATTTAGAAAGTGGGTCAATAAATAATGATAACTACATAATAGAAGAAGGAGTTCTATATAAGAATAGGAAAAATGGTGATAAGGTATTGGTAGTTCCACGTGAGTTAATTAGGGAGATCTTACAAGGGGTACACGATGCCAATGGTCACCAGGGTATAGATAGAACGGTAGCGAGAATCAGTCTAAAGTATACCTGGGTAGGTAGATATAGAGATATTAAGGAGTATATAGATAAGTGCGAAATATGTCAAGTATCTAAGGGAGGGGGTAGAAATCCTAAAATAGATATGGGATATTTAGGTGCAACTAGACCATTGGAGTTAGTGTTTCTAGACTTCGTTAATATTGATAAATCCTCAGATGGAAGAGAGTATATTAGTAATGACCGATTCATATACTAAGTTTACTAGAGCTATTCCTACTAGAAATCAGTTAGCAATTACGGTAGCTAAGATATTAATGAATGAGTGGATCTATTGTTATGGGACTCCGGAGAGAATACATACCGACCAAGGTCGTAATTTTCAAGCGGAAGTAGTTAGGGAAATATGTAAGTTATTTAATATTAACCAAAGTAGGACTAGTCCTTATCATCCAGAAGGTAATGGACAATGCGAACGCATGAATAGATCTATTATTAATTTATTAAGAGTTTTGTGTACGGAAGAAAAGTCCAAATGGCCAATTCATTTACCCAAAATGATTCATGCGTATAATATTATGCCTCATGCGACAACAGGGTTTTCTCCATTTTTTTTAATGTTTGGACGTGAAGAAAAATTACCAGTTGATTTAAGATTAGAGAGGTATGGGAGAGGCACGGACAGTGATTGGTTATGGGAGACGAAGCAGAAAATGGGAGAAATCGGCAGTAAAGTAAAACATAGAATAGAATTAACTAGAAAAAAAATAAATGACAAAAAGAAAGAAGACGAATTAGAGGCTGGGACTATAGTTAGAATAAAAAAACGTAAATTAGGTAGACGGAAATTAGAAAATATTTGGGGTGAGGAAAAATGGGAAGTTGAAGGTAGAGTTAAAGGTACTTCTGCCTATAAAATTAAATTTGGCCAGACATGTAGGGTGGAAAATAAGATCAATTTAAGAGTAACCAAGGATTAAGGTTTAGTTTTAGTTATAGTTTAGGGTTGTGTAGGTTATACTTTTAGGTAATGGCATATATATTATGGGTAGTAATTTTGTTAAAAAAAAAAAATATATATATAATGTTTTTTATAAACAAATAGTGTGGTCACTATTTTTCTTAGGTAGTGGGTGGATGTTGTAAGGTATATTATTAGTATTATACAAGTGTGTGCACTGTAGCGTATCATATGCATTCCTGTTTCCATTGTTGATATGCATGAATGATTTGATAAAAGTCATATCCTAAATTCAACAAGTCACTTCTAGAAATACAGTCAGTACTTAAACATCTATATTAGATATATAAAACAAGCGTAGCGCATATAACATATATCTATATATATATATATATCTATATATATATATATATATATCGTATACTATATATACTATAGTATGCAAAATGTCGGAGTCAAATAGTGCGGTAGCGATACTAAAATCGTGAGAAAACCCGACCACGGTAATGGTCTATAGTGATCTATAGTGATCTATAGATCCGAACAATAGTGGGCCAATAACCGTGGGTGAATAATCATAACTGTTCCATATAAGGCAAACATATACGATCGTTATATAATCTTTGACCACTCCATACACTATATGTATGGTTATATCACATTATAATATAATATAACACTACGTGTTAGTATGTGGTAGAAAATTTAATATTTTTTTCTATCTCGCTTACAGTAGGTCATAAATATTATAATAAATATAGCCATGAAGTTTTATCAAAAATTAAAGACTACATATTTGCATTTCAGATTTCATTTTAAATTCTCATTTTACTTATGTTTTTATGTATTTATAATTGCATATTGATGTTGTCATAAAAATGAAATATGTATCATATAAGTGTATACATATATTATAATATTAATAAAGTAAAATATTATGTACAAATTAAAAAATGTTAAATTAAGATACATTATTTTAATTAATCATCACACTTTGTTGATAGTTTATAAATAATATATAAGAGATATTTGCGTGGTGTACACATTTAAAAAATAATTGTACACATAATAGATGTACGACTAGTTAATAAAACAACAATTGTTGGATGTTAAAATGCTCACTAAAGCTCACTTTTTGAATAAGTATATTCTATTTTTATATTAAGTATTATTTATTTAATTATTATAGACATATATAATAAATAATAAATTAATTAAATTATACTATTACGTTATTATAAGTTATCTATTGATACATAGTAGCTACTAAATACATACCCATGCTATTGCATACTTAATACGTAAACCCTATTGCATATATTGACATTTTAGTATATAAATATAACAATATATATATTACTTACTTACCTTACCAGGTCGAGCTTGCTCGTCATAAAAATATATATATATATATATATATATATTATTAAATTATTATCAATATTTAAATAATATAATACTCATTAAATATTAATAATGTTCATTACTTGATGTGTACATTATTAAATTCTTTCATAACATTAATTTTTTACAGTAATTTGTAATTACAAATTACTATTCTACAATATGCTACAATATTCTACAATATCCTACAATATCATACAATATCCTACAATATCCTACAATATCATACAATATTCTACAATATCCTACAATATCCTACAATATTCTACAATATACTACAATATCCTACAATATTCTATAATATCCTCAATATCCTACAATATCCTACAATATTCTACAATATCCTCAATATCCTACAATATTCTACAATATGCTACAATATTCTACAATATCCTACAATATTCTACAATATACTACAATATCCTACAATATTCTACAATATCCTCAATATCCTACAATATTCTACAATATCCTCAATATCCTACAATATCCTACAATATCCTACAATATTCTACAATATCCTCAATATCCTACAATATTCTACAATATGCTACAATATTCTACAATATCCTACAATATTCTACAATATACTACAATATCCTACAATATCCTACAATATCATACAATATTCTACAATATCCTACAATATCCTACAATTTTCTACAATATACTACAATATCCTACAATATTCTACAATATCCTCAATATTCTACAATATGCTACAATATTCTACAATATTCTACAATATTCTACAATATCCTACCTGCTACAATGGCGACAATTACAGATATGATGATCAATTGCTTCAACATCTTCTTGACTTATTTTGTTAATGGTCTATTGTTAACTCATCATTACTATTTATACGCGGTATCTCTATCTAATTCAGTGGTTAATCGCCACATCATTATAAATATACCGTGACATATTTTAAAATATAAACTATACATTATTGTGTCATCATTTTTTCTATAGTTTATTTCAAATAATTTTTCAATATATCAACCTTTACCCATGGTTGAAGGTTGATATATTGAAAACATATTTGAAATAAACAATATATTATCTAAACATATGATATAAACAATTGTTAATGTCATCTATGTCGTGGTTTTTTTAAACTGTTCTTTATATACATATATATATATATATATACATATATATATATATATATATATATATATATATATATTATATATATATATATATAAGTGAATGTGTATTATATTTGTATTTATGTGGGTATGTATGTATGTATGTATGTATGTATGTATATATGTATTTATGTTTTTATGTATGTATGTGTGTGTGCATGTATGTAGGGGAAAGTCTTCGATTACCGACCCCTAAATGATTATTTGTAATAAATTATTCAATATTAAATATATTTATTTGAAATTTTGAAAATAGGGTAATATTATGGCAATGAATAATGTGACTATTTTAATTTTTTGATATAATTATATTTACAAGAATAAACAGGGGGGGCGGTAATCGGATACCTGTTCCTAATACCGACCCCCTTCTCCTATTACCGACCCCCTAACATATTCGTGGTATAAATAATATTAGTATTATAATATCCAATCAACATAGTAGATATCCATAAATATAAATAATTATAACATGCACGCAATTATTTTTTATTGAATTTATGTTTTAATAGTAATATTAAATTTAAATTTTAACTTTATTTTATGTATATCAATGATACACAAATAACTTATGACATATTTCAAAGTAAAATACTGATCTATTTTGATTGGATATTATAAATAACATAGGGTCGGTATTAGGATAATTTAGGGGGTCGGTATAAGGAAAATCATATGGGTTGCTATAATTTAGATATTTTGGTTAATATTTATTCAAATTGAATTATTTTTATAATAGTTTTAAAGATTGTATTGATCTACAATATTATGCGCAGTATTAAGTTTTCTTTTAATTAATGAAGTATTTACAATGATTTAAAAAAAGTTATTATTCAAATATTTAAAAAGTAAAAACAGAATATTACATTTTATCAAATAAAAATTGTAGGATAGAATTTTTGTAAAACAATATACTTATTCATATGTATCATTAAATTGCTAACAGTTCACGTATATTTAATTTGTTGATATCTCTTATAGTTACTGAGATACGAGAGGGGGTCGGTATTAGGAGAGGGTCGGTAATCGGGGACTTTCCCCTATGTATACAAACAGAGGCGGTATTCAATATAATATATAATATTTGTAAACTAATAACATTCTTAAAATACTGCAGTATTTATACATGTTTAACTAATAATACATAATTATACTTAACATATAAGACAACGCAACTTAAAACTTACTTATTTATAGAAATTTAAGCTCTATGTTACTCATGTGGTACACCGTATAAATATCACAGCATTTAAAATCATCATATCCCACTGATTTGTTATATATTAGTTATTAATATTTAGTATTCATCATATAATAATAATTTTATATTATAAATTGTAAGTTTAATAAGAATTAACATTATAAACAACACGTATGTAATAACTACATTGTTCTGGAAAGTGAACATATGTAGGTGATGAAGTTCGTTGTTTTATCCAAAATCGAATTACACGATTTCATATGTGTTTATCTTTCCTCGGAAACATATTTCATTTCACGTTTGCAATTTAGTTATACATTTGATATATCATCAATGTATTACATTAATAGTAGTGGTCATATGGGATAAATCATTGGGATAACCGCATGATAACTCTATGATAACCCACATGACCATGTTAAAGGTGGCCATGTATTATTAAATATGAAATAACGTTGTCGACTTAATTAATTAAATAAGATTTAAATCCTATTTATTTCACAGATCTGTTAAACAAATAGGATTTAAATAGTGTTTAATTAATTAATTGACTTTATGAAATGATATTTTATTCAATAGTTGTATACAAACCAATAGTTGTATTCTATAGAATGTAATGAATATTGGTATGGAAAATGGTGT
Source organism: Osedax fenrisi (assembly GCA_964019155.1). Classification (NCBI taxonomy): domain Eukaryota; kingdom Metazoa; phylum Annelida; class Polychaeta; order Sabellida; family Siboglinidae; genus Osedax; species Osedax fenrisi. The sequence continues at coordinate 68,641,786 of OZ025241.1, read as the reverse complement.
GAAAAGCCTTTTTAATGGCATAAAATACTGTATCCGTTTTATTATATGTATCAATATAATTAGTTATATTTTGTATTAAGGTATCTATTATATATATATATATATATATATATATTATATGATATTTATTATATATATATTATATATATATTATATATAATATTTATTATATATATTATATATATAAATAATATAATATAATATATATGATGATGATATATATTATATATATATTATATATATATTATATATAATATTTATTATATATATTATATATATATAAATAATATAATATAATATATATGATATATATATATATATATATATATATATATATATATTCTACTAAATAATACAAACATACATACACACATACACATATACAAACATACATACACATATACATACATACATACATACATACATACGCACACATAAATACACATTAACTTATATATATATATATATGTGTGTATATAAATAACAGTTAAATAAGTATACATAAGATAACATTAACAATTGTTTAAATCATAGGTTTAGATAATATATCGTTTATTTCAAATATGTTTTCAGTATACACAACCTTTACCTATAGGCAAAGGATGATATACTGCAAATTTATTTGAAATAAACAATAGAAAAAATGATTACGCAATAATGTATTGTTTATATTTTAAAATATATCACAGTATATTTGTAATGTTGTGGCGATTAACCACTGAATTAGATAGAGATATCGCGTATAAATAGTAATAATGAGTTAACAATAGACCATTAACAAAATAAGTCAAGAAGATGTTGAAGCAATTGATCATCATATCTGTAATAGTCGCCATTGTAGCAGGTAGGATATTGTAGAATATTGTAGAATATTGTAGAATATTGTTGCATATTGTAGGATATTGTAGGCTATTGTAGCATATTGTAGGATATTGTAGGATATTGTAGAATATTGTAGAATATTGTAGAATATTGTAGAATATTGTAGGATATTGTAGCATATTGTAGGATATAACAGTAAATTGTAGCATGTTGTAGGATATTTTAGAATATTGTAGAATATTGTATGATATTGTAGGATATTGGAGCATATTGTAGAATATTGTAGGATATTGTAGCATATTGTAGAATATTGTAGGATATTGTAGCATATTGTAGCATATTGTAGCATATTGTAGAATATTGTATGATATTTTAGAACATTAATTTGGAAGTAAATTAACCGTAAATAATTTGTGTTATTATATAATTTAATAAAATCGTCAATTGATGATAGTATTTATGATTATTTAATGTGGATTATATTATTTTAATATTGATAACAATTTAATAATAATATACATTATTATACGTATATAATAAATTGGCGATGTGTGCAATATAGGTTACGAAATTGGTATGCAATATCATACCCAGGCAACAAAAATTAGTTTCAAAAATTAGTTCTGTGCAATACACTAGTTGCTAAAATATGTAGTTAGTGACGTTTCGGTAACAGGTTAATGGCACTAATTTTAAATAGGATCACGTCAACTCATTTGGCAACTGTTGCCATAAACTAGTGCATATAAGACTTATTTCAACCCACTCATCAAACCTATTCCTAGATATATATATATATATATATATATATATATATATATATATATATATATATTTATTATAAATTAATAATGCAATAATAATAGTTATAACAATAATAATAATAATTATATACTAATACATATATACTTACTTACTAGTTAATAATAGATAACTGATACATATTGATACTAATTTAATAATAATATAAAGTGTAAAATATCTATAATAAATTTGCGATAACATTTATAAATTGTATCTTACCCACCTATGTATATTACAACACCTATATATTGTGTCCAACCCCTATATACAGTATAAACATCACCTGTAGTGTGTACATGCCCCCCTCCTTTATACAATGTATATATGTTAGACACAACATAGGTATTGTAATATACATAATTGGGTCAGACACAACTTATAAATGTTATATACATTTTACAAACCTACACGACCCCATAGGTTGTTGCAAATACGAGGCAGATGTTCTAGAAGAAGTGGGTTGTCCTACATCTTGTCCCGATGACCTTGAGGTATTTAAATACAAGAATGGAAAATGTCTTTGCATAGTGAATCCGTGTAAGGTTAGAGACGAGAAGGACAAGTATAATATGTCCTTGAGATAAGAGGACCGAGGACACGATGACCTAGCAAATAATGATCCACCTATAAGCGCCACCTATAATCGCCACCTATATAGATTGTAATTTCGGATAAATGTTATGTTCGTAATGTAAAATCATATCAAATATACACTTTTAATATATAAAAAACTAATTATTTGTTATTATTATTTAAATGATGAAACTAAGTGGTAATTACTATTATATAACCACCAATCAATGATATACATTGGTTTTAAATTATAGAATATCTAAGAGATAAAAGCTAATTTATATTGGATATACTTTAATAGAAACTATCAAAAATATGTGTATAAAAAGCATGTTAAATATATATATATTAGTGGAGATACTATGTCCAGTAGCGGTGGGTTCATTATTAATTACGTTGGGTCGATAGGAAGTGGTATATAATTACTTCTCACTATATTTGCTAATATTATATTCGTACTACTTTAACGATTTTGTAAAATAATTTGTTGCAGGTAATGGTGTGTCCAATTCCAAATACATTTTGCGCAATAACTACGGAATGTCGTGAACCTGGAGTACTCCGAACCTGTTATAATATAGCATACTGCCGATAGGAGGTATATTACAGTGTATAATATAACTATTAAATATATATATATATATATATATATATATATAATACAACTAATGATAAACTGATTCAATTATAAAATTCGTAATTTCGTAAAATCAAGACTATTTTTCTATTGGTCTACCCAATTATTTATAACGATTATACTTCTTCTTGACTATATTTATAAATACCATAATAGATCAACTGTATCAATAAATATAATTATAAAATCTATTTCTGGGTTGATTTTCAATAATAGAAAATTAAACCTAATCTCAATATCTAAATACATAAATATACTAGATATTCTACTCACAATAGAATGACATATTGATAGAATACTACTAAATATCATATACCAATTAATTTATACTGAAATTAATACCAATTAATTTATACCGACTTACTAATATCAAATACTTAATAATAAGTATACTTATGTATTATTATTATGTATATTTTTATAGAAGTTTTGTTTTTTGTTGATTTTTATACTAAAATTAATTTGAATAAATATATTAAGTTTCATATTATTTCCTACTTCTAAATAGCTTCATACATATACAATTAGTATTATGCTATTGTCGTTTCCCAGCTAATATGAATTATATCCATCGAATATTTTGAAATACTAATACATATTGTATTTATAACTCTATAGAGAACTATAGTTCTTCTAAGATCTAACAACAATATCACTATAGGTTGAACAATTTTCAGTTTTGCAGCTCCGAGTTCCTGACTCATACTACACAAAAAAACTTCGTAACTAAAATGAACTGAGAATATCAACAAGAATACTTAAACATTTATTAGAGATAGGTTTAATATAATGTAATACTTTAATATTTTTAAAACTATAGTTTTAATATATATATTAAATTATATATAATTTATTCTTCGTTTATTTATTTATATTTTTTATTTTTCATTTATAATTGTTTATTCAATATTGGTTTTATTTCGAATATGTTTGATACTAATATGCATATTATTGTGTAGGTACCTACCTTTGCATAATAAAACTGATCATTTGTAAATTTGTGATATTATTAATTATTGAATAAACACAAATAAAAGTGTAATAAAACTGAATGCATACATGTATCTTATCTAGGTGTTATCGAGTTATATAAAAATACACACATAAACACAAACACACACACACACACATATATATATATATATATATATATAGAAATATTTATAATTCTAATTTACAAAATTAATAAATTTACATAAACGAGTTTATAATTATAATTATTATAATTATTATAATTATTTGTATTATAATACAAAATTTAAATATTATATATTATATATTCGAGGTTATGTAAACTATTTTAATATTAAAAACGTAATTAACATAATATACAACTATATTTGTAATATTTAAATATATTACTATATAACTATAGTTAATCGATAATACTCACCTTTTGAAAGTATGGAAGAAAAATGCCGATAAAATAAATATAAAACTTCATTGACTAATTAGACAAAGTATACAATTATATAGAAGATATATGGATATAAATAAGATATAATATTGATTATCAGATTTATTAATAATATATAGACTCATTTAATTGTATGATTACCTAAAGTAATAATTATTTAAAAAAATAAATAAATATCTCTCGAATATACTCTTATCAATTTAAAATGTATAAAAATCATATCAAGTGTATTACCACTGGAGTGGTAGGGAAATTATATATGATGGCATAGTAAATAGGTTCAGTTTGCAGTTTAAAGTCAATTAGGAATAGATAGTAGAATTAAAGTTATAGTTTAAGTCACCAAAAATTATCGGTAAATAGAAAGAATATGAAGGAAGATTAATTGAAATCCTGAAATTCATTAAAGAATAAAACGGATTCAGGTTTTCGGGGACGATATATTATGGTGATATGTAGAGTTAAACTAGGAAGCTTAAGTATCAGTGAAAGACAAGTGTAATATGAAAGTATTGAATGAAAGATAGGAGAGAAGTAAAAAAATCATAAAATATTATAATTCATTCCCCACCACCACGACTTGTTTATTGTGGCGTAATATAGAGAGTATACAAATATTTTGCGAATCAAAGATGTAACACTCCCGATATACGCAATGTGATTAATAATCAGGCATCCCGCTGCTAGCAGCAATAACAACACCATTGAAATAGATTAAGGTTTAGCGCGATTTCTATACAACAATATTTGCAATTCTCTGTTAAATTACATGCAATATAAATTTACTTTTACACGCCGCATATATATGTATATCACTAATATAACCTTATTGATTTGTTATATATTAGTAATGAATACTTAGTTTTCATCATATAAATAATAATTTATAGAATATTATTTTACATTTTAAAAATGAATAGTTAGATATAAATGTACATTTAAAACAACAAATAGTTCCGAAATTTGAACCTATGTAGGTGGTGCTATTGGTTTTTATTATATATGTAGGCTGACTCTATTGTTGATTCCAGAGTAATACTTCACTCACTATTTCGCTTCTGTTTCATCAACAGAGACAGGAGAACCACACATGTTTTTCGTGTATTATATCTGTTATTTTTGAAATTTGTCCGTACAACTCCTTATGTATAACGTGGTCTCTCCATGACTTATTTATTGCATCTCGCAGCATGCGTGTGTAAGCTCCAGCAACCTTTTTTATCTAAAGTTATAGTTAGAGTCAAGTGATAGAGCCATATACAAGTGCAGTCTCAACTTCTAAAAAGTTTTTTTGAGTTTACTTGAAAGGTTGGATTTCCAGGTGAGTTACATGCTATTCAAAGTTGCCCACGCACTCCAGATTCTTACGATTACGTCATGTTGAGTTGAACCAATATAACTACCTAGATATTTGAACTCTTCTACACATTTGTTATCATGGTCTTGTAGTCTTTTCATGTATATCTGGTTTTCGTGATTTAAACATATGTATAAGGAGTGTATATATACATATGTATGTATATGTACATATATGTAAACCGATATCATTAGCCATAATTATGATTAATTTCAATATTGTGTAATAGTGTATTACATAACTAATTAATAGTTAGGTAATATTATATAATTATATAATAATCTGATTAGTAATTGTAATAAAGGATATTGAACACGTATATACATAGAAGTTCAGTGAACTTATCGAGATATCTACTTATTAGCAAAAGGTAATTCTCAAATTATTATTATTTAAAATTATTTAATACATTATTATGATATTATATATGATAATTATTCTGGTCTTTTGCACATATATGTATAAACTAGTTTATAATTATAAATATTTTTAAATAATAATAATTTGAGAATTATTATTATTTAAAAATATTTATAATGTATATATTTATTTATTATATATGAATATAATATGTATGTGTTATATATGTATATGTTATATATTTATATTTATATATGTTTTCTTTAATATAATTACTAGAAGAATTATCCATTAATTTCACATATGTATGTGACTACTAGAGGAATTCTATATTTAAAATGCATTATATATACAGTCATTGCAATGGTTAAATTCTAACTATTAATTGAATATATTGCGATTCCCGGTGATTTACGATATGTAAAGACAGTCTGGGTATACCCATACAATATATATGAATGAATGAATGAAATCAGTTTATATACATACGACATACTATGTATATCATACGTCAATGGAGGATTAGTGAAAGCCTTTATTTGGTCGATACCTCCAATATGTTCATGTACAGATTACAATATTAGTAAAAGTAATAATATAATAATAATGATTCATATGTTAGCATTTTTTTGTAATATAATTAGCAAATGAAACAATAAAATAGAAGATAGGATATATATAGGTTATATATATATATTTATATATATAAATTAATAAAAATAATAAAACACTGTTCATGAACATAAGTTATCATCATATTTCAATCCATTACTTTAAAGTAAATACTACAATAAGATAATAAAATAATTGTATAATATTAAAATGTATTAAAATATATATTATAAAATATGTAAATTTATAATATTGTAATATTGAGAACTTGTTAATAAAAATAGTAAATTATTATAAATATGTGTAAAATAAAAATATCTAGAAGTATGTTATAAAATTAAAACTACTAAACAAAATTAATCATCTTTCAATAAGACGTACAATAGCACCACATTCCTGTCAAATTACAGATGACTAGTAATACCAATAATAATTTAAAAAAATATTTAAAACAATAAACGAAACAAGATGTAAAACAAATATAAATATTAAAAAAATAAATATTAATATATATAAAATATATAAAAAAAACTAATATTTACTTATAAATGAATATTTTAATGTTTTTTTTTAGAATAAATACATTATTAATATTATTTTTTCGTAAAAGATAATTAAACATTAATTCATTATATAACTTTGGTCCTTTAAAAAATATTGTATTTTTTAATTTATTTGATTTCATAAGTGGTAGAATAAATTTATTTTTTAGTTTATTTAACTTGAAATATGAGTTATAATCTAATTTAAATTAATTATTTAAGAAATTATAGATTAATAATGTGTTTCTATATATAATTAGATCTTCAAATTTTAAAATATTATTTTTTTTTTAAAAAGGACCAGTATGTGTTAGACGTATTAATGGTAATTTTGATTTATCTATTATTTATTTATTAATAATTCATATAACTTTTTTTCTGTAACATAATTAATTTATATAATATATAAATAAAAATATAATAAATTTATATAACATAATTATATATATATATATATATATATATATATATATATACTATAACTATTTATATATATAAGATCAATTAGTTATAACTAAGCATATATATATATAATAAGAGATACTTTGTTTTATATTATATATTTATAATAATAAAATAATTCTATTTAATGTGATATATTTAAGTATATATTCATGTTATCACAGTTGACCGTTGGCCAGTTAACGATTAGCGAACTTAGGGTGTGTTTTTGGTCAACCACAGGTTTAACAACCACAGGTGGAACAACCACAGGTGTACGAGAAATTCGTATTCACTGCATGTAAAAATCCAACTGTTACAAAACACGTCTGGTTTGTAACAGTTGGATTTTTACATGCAGTGAATACGAATTTCTCGTACACCTGTGGTTGTTCCACCTGTGGTTGTTACACCTGTGGTTGACCAAAAACACCCCCTTAGATAGCGTCATATTGTGTAGTGTTATGTTGTGATTCATTCCCACACTTTTAATGAACACGCGGGTGATATAAGTTGTCACCAAATAAATGTATTAACTAATGGCGTTTCTCGAGACTACACTATTTCACAATACTAGCTATAAAAAGATACGATTTCATATCGTCGTAAATATTATTATATTAATTTATTAAATATTATATATAAATATATATATATATATATATATATATATATATATATTATATATAATATAATGCACTTATGTACACATTCTCTAGACTGTATCTTGAACTTTAATTGCAATCAATATCCATTGTGGGGTAGTCGACGAACTATAGTTTATATTATATATATTGAGTAGATTTATGGCGTTTTGCATTATAGATATACATATATATATATATATATATATATATATATATATATATATATATATATATATATATATAGTATATATATATATTATATACATACATATATATGACTATTTTTATATAAACTTTAGTGTATAGTATTAACATTACACAATAGAACATTATAGTTCTGTATAATAAATTATTATAATATTATATATGAAAATTAGTCTGGTCTTTTGCACATATATGTGTATACTACCAAGATAATTCTAAAATTATTATTATTTAAAAATATTTATATATTTTCAATGCAGTTGTTTGTAAGTTTATATTATAGATTTTTAATTAGTTATTTTATTAGTTGTGTATTATGTAATACTTATAAATGTTAATTTCGTCTAGTGATTTTTGTGTTTTTAGTTAATGTTATTTAGTTTATTATATATTTTTAATTGGTTATATTTTTGTTTTCTTTTATGGAATAATTATAAAAGTAGAAATGGTGATTTTATGTATATTTATTTTTGTGTTTTTTTATTTAGTGTTATTTAGTTTATTTAAATAGAATTGGTTTGACCAATGAACCGTCGCGTAGAAATAATATAATCTGAATTATATTAGATTTAATAATATTATTTCATTTTTGATTATACCTTGACACGTGGAGGTTTGTAAAACATTATATTGTACTATTTTATATTGTAATGTTGGATATATGTTTAACAGCATTAGTGTATGTTTTTTTTGTTTATTTATTAATAAAATGTAATTTAAATACAACGATCCTCTATCATTTTGAGTGGTGTAATATTGCCAACACTTATTTCGGCCACTCATTATTACATATATATGAAAATTATTCTGGTCTTTTGCACATGTATGTGTAAACTACCAAGATAATTCTAAAATTATTATCATTTAAAAATAGTTATGATACCATTGTTGGTTTATACCCAATTTCGGAACACTTTTACCAAACGTACCCAGTGCGTGTGGCGATTATCTAATAGGGGATGAGCCATAGCATACGCAATTTCTTCTGGCGCAAATTATATCCGATCATTAATTTAATACATAATTATGATTCATATTATATGAATCATATATAAATTCATACTTATAAATAGAAATTATAGAAAAGATATACATCCTTGATTATATCGTATATATGTGTATATGTCAATATATATGTATATATTATAAGTACATACGATACCAATAGAGTTCCTTAAAGCCTATTTAATGTCAAGTAGAAACAATATATAATATGTGTATAATAATATACCACAACGATAAGAAAACTGTTATAATCATTGTCTTATAAATTAATTTGTTCTAGTTTTTAATTTATTCCCAATTATTATTTACTTAATTGTAATGCGAATATTTTACGTACATAGGAGTTTTATATATTTTCTGAAAGACTATTTAATTCCAAGTAGAAGCAATATATTATATCTATATAATAATATAACACAACGAAACGTATATTATTATTGTTACCTCTTTATTACTATTTATACGCGGTATCATAATTTAGCATCGGTTAAATACTATATAACTAATAATACATAATTATACTTAACAAATAAGAAAACACAACTTAAAACTTACTTATTTATAGAAATGTATGTTCGATGTTACTCATTAGGTACACCGTATAAATATCACAGCATTTAAAACTATCATATTCTACTGATTTGTTATATATTAGTTATTAATATTTATTATTCACCATATAATAATAATTAAAAATAATGTATGTTATATTTTAAAATTGTATAGTTTTATAAGAATTAACATTATAAACAATACATATGTATTAATAACATTGTTCTGAAAAGTGAACATATGTAGAAGATGATGTTCGTTTTTTTATACAAAATTAAATTACACGATTTCATATGTGTTATATTTTTCCTTAGAAACATATTTGATTGTACATTTGCAATTTAGTTAATAAATACATTTGATATATCATCAATGTATTAAATTAATAGTAGTGATCAAATAGGATAAATCATTGAGATATAACACCATGATAACATTAAATAAATCTGTTAAATAAATAAGATTTAAATCTTATTTAATTTATTAATTGAATTTAGGAAATGTTATATTATTCCATAGTTGTAGAATGTAATGAATAGTATAGTATGGTAAGATGTGTTAAAAGCTTTTTTTAATGGCATCAACTACTGTATCCGTTTTGTTATGTGTATCAATATAATTAGTTATATTGTTTATAAAGTATACTAAAGAAAATATTACATTTTTGTATTAAATAACTTACTAATATGTGGATACTTTTATTATTACCAAGCTTTATACATATATTTATACATCTTTAAATCAATAATTTCATTACATTTGAGAATAAGTTTTTTTATATAAATATGGTCAAAATTTTCAATATTATTTAGATAATAAATTGAATTTAGACATTTATTTTTATATATAGTATTATTATTTATATATAGTATTATTATTTATATATAGTATTTAGTTACATTGAATATTATCCAAATACGCATTACCCCATACTATAGTATACTGAGTGATAGTGCAAATGACTATAGAATAAAGAAAAAAATATATTCAGAATATATTATCTATTCAATTTTGACTTGAATCAATTTATTAAAGATATACATAGATTAGGTTTAGATGTTATATTATTTATCTATTTTTTCCAGTTAAAAAAATTCGATTGTTTTTAAATTAAATCATACATTTTTATATTTAACTTATTTATCAGTGACCTGTTAAATAATATATAATTAGTCTTTTCAAAAGATACATTTAATTTTATAATATTATTTTGAGAGTGGTTTCTAATATATTTAAAAATTAATCAATAGTCTTATTTTTAATAATTACTTAAGTTAAAAATGGAGAATATATGTAGGCAAGTGATCAAGTATATCAGTTATTAAAATATAATTATAAATAATATATTTATTAAAATGTGTAAAAATATTATTTATTAGTAATTCGCCATTAGAATAAAAATGAGTAGATTTAATTATTAGTGGTAATATTTATGTGGTAAGATTAATAGAATAAAATGTGTCTATAAATACTTGATTATATGTGTCTAAAGAATATGGTATTATCATGATACTTCATACAATCTGCAGTTTGAGATATATTTAAGGAAATTTGGTTATAAGAAAAGTATTCAGTGAGATCCGAAATACAATTAAACATAGAAATTTGAATCAGATCAGAATTACTAGAACTAGAAATAACATATATCTGTAGATCATCGGCATAAATATTATAATGAATATTATAATCCTATAGGATATTTGTGAAAATTTTATTTTATATGGAGAATATAAATAATGAATAATATAGAGCAAATAATAAAGACTTGTGGAACACCATTTATGTTAACATAATGAGGAAAAAATAAGGAGTTAATCTTCACCGAAAATGTTCTAACAAGGATGTAATAATGTCAATAATCAGTTGATGAATCGACATTTTTTAAGATGCTGCGAATATTTATATGAATCATTATAAAATAGAAGTATGCAGTTTTAATGATAAAAGGTATGTATAGTATCTACAGATACGTTTTTATGAGGATATATTAGGTAATTATATTTATATTTAAGTAATTATCATTTTAATAATAAATATACTTAAATAAAGGCGATTATATCAATTTAGGATCATCAGATATATTATATAAAAATTTATAAATAATCTAAGTATATTATGTTATTGAGTTTGTGCGTATAATTGAATAATTTTGTGTATATGTGCAACCTTTAAGTTATATCTTAAGTTATAACTATATCATCAATATATATATATATATATATATATATATAATCATACCAGATTTGGGTAGATATTTCTTGCAGAATATTAACCATTTGGTAGACATGATTATTTGGAGAACAATTTTGTGTCCACCAAATAGTTAGGGCAATAATGTATCACTTTTGGTATAAATTTGACTTATAATAAAATTATATCATTAATATATATATACTATATTTATTTATTATTTATTAATTATATTAAAATATAGATAATAAGTGAGTTTAAATAATGATTGAATTAACACTTTATATATATTGGATCCATAAATATAACTATTTAGTAGACATACCATTTTTAATGAAATATATAGTATTATTGGATATATGTTTATAGAGTGTTGATACATTTACAATTTATATTACTCATGTATCATATATATTACATAAAAAAATAAAATTTTACTTTCATAATCAATATATATTTTTAATTAATTAATTAATTAATTAGTTAATTTATATATTTAAAAATAATTGCAAGAGCGCCTAGTTTGTTCTTATCATTAAATATAGAACATAACTTATATAATATTAAAGTTAGAGCGAATTCATTATGCAAGGTGTCCATAAAAAAAAATCTTAATATTGTCAACAAAATCATAAATTATACATCGTATATAATTTATGATAAACTTTAGATAACAGGCAAAGGTTGATATACTCAAAACATATTTGAAATAAACAATAGAAAAAATAATTTCGCAATAACGGTATATTTGTAATGAAGTGGCGATTAACCACTGAATTAGATAGAGATATCGCATATAAATAGTAATGATGAGTTAAGAATAGACCATTAATAAAATAAGTCAAGAAGATGTTGAAGCAATTGATCATCATATCTGTAATAGTCGCCATTGTAGCAGGTAGGATATTGTAGAATATTGTAGCATATTGTAGCATATTGTAGGATATTGTAGGATATTGTAGGATATTGTAGAATATTGTAGAATATTGTAGGATATTTTAGAATATTGTAGAATATTGCAGTAAATTGTAGCATGTTGTAGCATATTGTAGCATATTGTAGCATATTGTAGAATATTAATTTGGATTAAAAGTAAATATATACTATAATATACCACATAATAGTATGTATACATGTATAGTAGGTATACCTTCTCGCTTCTCCGATACACAACAACATCACGTGACCTATAGGTTGTTACGGTAATCCTCCTTACTGCGACGAGATCATCAGACAGATTCCCGCGGAGTTCGGTTGTCCTTCTTCGTGTCCCGATGATCTCGTGATCTATAAACAAGATAAAGGGGCGTGTTCATGTATCGTTGACCCTTGTAAGGTTAGATATAGGCATAGTCGAGAGGACGTGATATCCTTGGGACGATACGAGAGTAGATCGATGTCCTTGAGACTAGTGGATCGAAAAAACGAAGTATTGAGACTATAGTCTTAGCTATAGCTAAGATAAGACACGGTTTCCTTGGTATGAGAGGATCGAGGACACGATGATCTTAGAACGCTATTACGATTAACCATGCACTAGTGGATATGATCGAATTTAACATTACAGCTGTTATTGTTAAAACTGCGCAGTATCCCTATATAAATATAGTTTATATATATTTCTAATTGTATAATCAAATATTTATATAACAAATATTTTGGAAAAAATCCTTAGATAAATTATTATATATAGGTACAGCTATTTTTGTTAAATAATATTTACATTATATATATATATACAATATTGTCATTATTTGTTTACTATATATATATATATATATATATATATATATAAACTATAGTTTACCTATATAATATATAGAGAATATATTCAATTCATAAATGTTATTATATATTTATTCTTAACTATTATATATTATATTATATAGCTTACTATAATAAGGGGATATGTTGGTTTTAAATGTTATGCATATCTGTGAGGTGAATAAAATAGTACTTATATTACACATAATGGAGGGGTTCGCTATTAATTAAGTATATATTGAGTGATATATCTTTGCTTCGCAAAATCTTTGCTATTATATATTTATCTTACTTTAATAATTTTGTTATATAACTTTTTGCAGACGATAGTTTGTCCAGTTCAAGGGTCAGTGTGCGCACTAACAATAAAATGTCGTAGTTCTACCCGCCGTAGTTCCTGTTATAGTGAGACCGTCTGCCGATAGGAGGTAGGTTACCGTGTATTATATAGCTATTATATTTATAGATACATCTTTCTATGTAATATTAACCATCTTATCAACACATTATTAGGAGTTAGCCAGGTTACATTAGGATATGTCATGAATCTTATATGCTTAGTGCATATATTATCACTGACCTATATTTATAATACTTACCCTGACAGTAATCACTACTATAATATTGGTAATAATTGGAATAAACAATACTATATTAATGCTAAAAACTTAGAAATTATTCCTATAGGATTTACCATTAAACATAGTATTAACCATAGTAACTAACGTACAATGATTAATACAACTAATGATAAACTGATTCAATTATAAAAATCGTAATTTCGTAAAATCAAGAATATTTTTCTATTGGTCAACCCACTTATTTATAACGATTATACTTCTTCTTGACTCAATTTATAAATACCATAATAAATCAACTGTATCAATAAATTGAATTATAAAATATATTTCTGGACTGATTTTCAATAATATAAAATTCAACCATATCTCGGAAATCACAGAATACTATAGTATACTATTCAGTGAATATCATATACCAATTAATATATACTTAAACCAGACTTACTAGTACCAAATACTTAATAATAATTATCATTATTATGTATATTTCTATTAAGGTTTTATTTGGTGTTCATATTTAGAGTAAAATGTTAATGAATATATTTAGTTACATATTGATTGAAGCAAAAAGGTTCTAAATTGCTTCATTTATATGACTTAAATAATGTTTTATTATCGTTTCCCAGTGAATATGAATTAGATCAATCGAATAATTTGAAATACTAATACACATATTTTTTATAACTCTAGTTATTCAGAAGAATTTGCAGTTATGCGGCTCCGAAATCCTGACTCATACTTCCCAAAAAAACTTCTTATCTAACATGAACTGAGAATATTAACAAGAGTATTTATATGTTTATTATAACTATGCTTAATATAGTTATTATAACTATATAGTTCTAATAACTATATTAAACCTAGTTATAATAAACGCATGTAATTAATGTATATTAATTACATTATATATAATTTAATCTTCGTTTATTTATTACTATTTTTAAAAGTGTTTATTCAATATTAGTATTATTTCGCATATATTCTATACTAACATGCATACTATTGTGTATCTTTATATAATACAACTGGTCGTTTGTCCATGTATAACGCGAATCATTATTGTACGAACTCAAATAAAATCATAAAAGTGTTTGTATTTATATGTCAACTAGTTAAATAGAAAAACACACGCACATATATATATATAGAAAATAGTTTAAATAAAATGTAGTCTAAATAAATAATTACAATAAACAAGTTTCTAATTGTAATATAAATATAAATATCATATATAATAAAATATATAAATATAAATATATATTGATTATACAGATATACAACATACAAGTAGGGTAATATTCAAGGTAATATACAATAGATGTATGCCAATATATGTTATTAAAACACTATATAACTATATAAACTATAGTAAATAGGTAATATGAATAAACAAGCTAATTTTAATAATACAATATATTGTATAGGTATATACCTACTTGAATAGTAATTTTATATATAATAATAATAGAATAATGTATTTACTTTATAAAACTAAGTGAAAGTGTCCGATTACGGACAGTGCCCGAATACAGATACTCGTGGTATCTCAGAAACCATAAATCCTACAACAAAATGTTTATTGAATAAAATATTCATAATTATATAAAAATAGTCTAAAAAAAATATTTTTTATTTTTTAATTATCAAAAATATTGCTGATATATCAAATAAACTGATTTTTTTATTACGTTTTTAAATTTATGAAAAACAAATTCTACTTAAAACCTTCTCAAGAATATACAAATGTATCGATATAAAAATATAACACTATATTATTAAAAAATAAAGCATTCTAAAATTATATATATAATTTCTATATTTGTTATCAAATATTCATTAAGTTATAAGCATTTATCTATAGTCATATACGTTCCTAATACGGATACTCTATACGGATGTCTTAATACTGACACCCTATAACCAATCAGCGCGCAGCGTATGAACTATTGACGTTTACCTAAGCAACATATATTTTCATAATACCGACACCATAATTGCACGTAATATCGACACCATTTAACCAAGCAGCGTTATTTGTTTATAATGTGCGTGCGTTATGATACAATTAATTGTAGGAAAAAACGTATGAATTGCGTGTGTTAACGAAAAGTAACGCGTATTCAATTCTGATTGGATAGTGTATATTAAATAATATATTGTATATCTAAATATCACTATATTTAGGGTGTCGATATTATGTGCCAAGATATCGGTATTCGAGGCAGTGCCTGTAATATCGATACCCCTGTTATCTAAGAGTTAAACAAACTAAATTACATTTTAAAATAGCTATTATATGTATATACCTGCTTAATACCTATAGGGGAAAGTCATAGAGATAGAGAAAAATTTTATCTCTAGCTCTGTGGGGAAAGTCCATGATTACCGACCCCTAAATGATTATTTGTAATAACTTATTCAATATTAAATATATTTAATTGAAATTTTGTAATTAGGGTAATATTATGGCAATGAATAAAGTGGCTATTTTAAATTTTTGATATAATTATATTTACAAGAATAAACAGGGGGGTCGGTAATCGGATACATGTGCCTAATACCGACCCCCTTCCCCTATTACCGACCCCCTAAAATAATCGTAGTATAAATAATTGTAGTATTATAATATCCAATAAAAATAATAGATATATATAAATATAATTAATTATAACTTGACGTAATTTATTTTTTAATAGTAATATTAAATTTAAATTTAAACTTTATAGTAATTATATTAAAATAGTGTATATTATTATTTAATATTTATTTATTAATGAGTATGTATATAATCAACTGGAATTATGAATCCTAAATCTATATCAATGATACATAAACAACTTACGACATATTTTAAAGTAAAATACGAATCTATTTTGATTGGATATTATAAATCACATGGGGTCGGTATTAGGGTAATTTAGGGGGTCGGTAATAGGAAAATAATATGGGTTGCTATAATTAAGATATATTGGTTAATAGTTATTCAAATTCAATTATTTTTATAATAGTTATAAACATTTTATTGTTCTACAATATTATGTACAAAATCATGTTTTCTTTTAATTAATAAAGTATTTACAATGATTTAAAAAAAGTTATTATTCAAATATTAACAAAAATAAAACAGAATATTATAGTTTATCAAATAACAATTGTAGGATTAAATATTTTTTAAACCAAAATACGTTTTCATATTTATCATTAAATTACTAACAGTTCATGTATATATTGTTTTTTGATATCTCTTATAGTTACTGAGATACGAGAGGGGGTCGGTATTAGGAGGGGGTCGGTAATCGGGGACTTTCCCCTATAGTTATCAAATTTATATATGTATCCAATCCGCTTAAGCGGTACAGCTTCCTATAGATATATCTAGCCTGTATACGGTATTTATTTTACCTAGATACGCAAAATGTAAACAAACATGAGATTAATGTTGTAGAATTTATCTGAAATATGCTAAAAATAATAATTTTATAACCATCAAATACTATCATTAGTATATATCCTATACTATATTTTATATATTGTAATTACATTAAATAAATATTATACTTATATTAATAAGTGCTATATAATAGGATATAAATATATTATACATAAAAGTGTTAAATCATACATTTAATCATAATATAAATATTGTATTTAAAGATAAATATATTACTGTAATCAAAGTAATAAACAAAGTAATAAACTAATAGTTACATACAAACTTAACATTTAACTGTTATTTTAAAGTTAATTTATTCGTATCCATGAATTACATTAATACTATTACAAAAATAAACTATATTAAAATTAATCAATAGGTAATTTATAGGTAATCAATAGGTAATACGTAATTTATCATTTAATAATGATAAAAAATGTAACAATATGTTTTTTTTAGATTTTATTATAGAAATATATTAAATTATAAGTGATATATAAATGTTAATAGATAATCTAGGATCCTGAAACTGATGATCCTGAGACTACTACTAAATTATGCCTTTTTTACTAAATTATGCTTTTTTTCACTAAATTATGCTTTTTTAAATAGTTTATAGGTATACATATTCTAATAATTCTGCCTAGATTATTCTAATATAACATTTTATTTAATTTTTAATCGAATAATGCTATAGTTTATATCAATGTGTGTATGAGTTTAACAAATAGATTAAAATATTAAATATGTTCATATTTATTTATGTTTATTCTAATTTTTACAAAAAAAAACCATATAAATATTGTAGTTTTCCAAATATAAATATGTATACTTATTATTATATTAATTGTCTGATTATGAAAATATGTACGTATTTAAAATAATAAAATCCGGTTACATTTGGACCATTAATATATATATATATATATATATATATAAATATATAGTGGATAATTAATATTATTTGTATCATTAGCTTGAAATATAATTTATAAAATACGTTGAGTAATTATAATAGGCAATAATATTCAGTATGTATTATGTCCTACGACGTTTATGTGGATGTTGGTACTTGATCAAAAGCTTCGCGATTGATGCGCGATTTGAATGACACAACATTGTTTATTCGAATTAGTGAATTTACAATAGCGTATGCATATTTGAACAAATATTCATATTATTAGTTTTAGTTATTTTAACTTGTTGGTTTGGTTTGGTTGGGTTAAGTTTTGATATCTCGATGTTTTTTAGCTGAATTAGGACCTACATGTAGGTCCTACATCCCGAGTGAGCCTATAAAACATACAGATATGCATATTTTTGAGTGCATGCACTCAAAAATATATTCTAACTATGTAGCCTTGTAATTTTTTAAATAAAATAGTCATTTTAATATATTACTAGCTTGTACACATATTATTTCTTATAATCTAGTATTTTTGCAATTCTTTATCATCCGCGTATAATTTATAATGTATAACTAATGTAATAGTAATATGAACGTTAAACTTGTTATCTTCTGAAGAAGTAACACCCCGAGGTATACCTATAGTGATCCCTGTTTTAATTATAATATATTTATTATAATTGATAATACTGATTATAATCAGTAATAATAATAAAATAATTCATTTAGAAATATATATATATATATATATATATATATATATATATATATAGGTATACCTATATATATATTATTATTATTATTATTATTATTATTATTATTATTATTATTATTATTATTAATAATTATTATTAATAATAAAATAATTCATTTAGAAATATATATATATATATATATATATATATTATTATTATTATTATTATTATTATTATTATTATTATTAATAATTATTATAATTATTATTATAATTTTTAATTAATAATAAAATAATTCATTTAGAAATATATATATATATATATATATATATATATATATATTATTATTATTATTATTATTATTATTATTATTATTAATAATAATTATTATTAATAATAATAATAATAATAATAATAATAATAATAATAATAATAATAATATATATATATATATATATATATATATATATTTCTAAATGAATTATTTTATTATTATTACTGATTATAATCAGTATTATCAATTATATATATATATATATATATATATATATATATATATATATATATATATATATATATATATATATATATATATGTATATATATGTATATAAAGAACAGTTAAATGAGTATACATAAGATAACATTAACAATTGTTTAAATCATCGGTTTTATATATATATATATTCTACTAAATAATACAAACATACATGCACACACCATCGATATAAAGAAAGTTTCTTTATAAATTCTTAATATAATGAAACTTTCTTTATATCGATGGCACACACATACACACATTCATACATACATACATACATACACATATACATACATACATACATAGCACACATAAATACACATTAACTTATATATATATATATATATATATATATATATATATATATATATATATATATATATATATAAAGAACAGTTAAATGAGTATACATAAGATAACATACCTATATAACATACCTATATATATATAAAGAACAGTTAAATGAGTATACATAATATACCATTAACAATTGTTTAAATCATAGGTTTAGATAATATATTGTTTATTTCAAATATGTTTTCAATATATCAACCTTTAACTATAGGCAAAGGTTGATATACTGAAAACATATTTGAAATAAACAATAGAAAAAATGATTACGCAATAATGTATTGTTTATATTTTAAAATATGTCACGGTATATTTATAATGAGGTGGTGGTTAACCACTGAATTAGATAGAGATACTGCGTATAAATAGTAATGATGAGTTAACAATAGACCATTAACAAAATAAGTCAAGAAGATGTTGAAGCAATTGATCATCATATCTGTAATAGTCGCCATTGTAGCAGGTAGGATATTGTAGAATATTGTAGAATATTGTAGAATATTGTAGAATATTGTAGGATATTGTAGAATATTGTAGAATATTGTAGGATATTGTAGAATATTGTGGGATATTGTAGCATATTGTAGCATATTGTAGAATATTTTAGCATATAGTAGGATATTGTAGCATATTATAGAATATTGTAGGATATTTTAGAACATTAATTTGGAAGTAAATTAATCGTAAATAATTTGTGTTATTATATAATTTAATAAAATTATCAATTGATGATAGTATTTATGATTATTTGATGTGGATTATATTATTTAAATATTGATAACAATTTAATAATAATATACATTATTATATTTATATAATAAATTGGCGATGTGTGCAATATAGGTTACGAAATTGGTATGCAATATCATACCCAGGCAACCAAAATTAGTTTCAAAAATTAGTTCTGTACAGGTGTAATACACTAGTTACTCAAATATTTAATTAGTGAAGTTTCAGTAACAGGTTAGACGCACTAGTTTTAAATAGGATCACGTCAACTCATTTGGTAACTCTTGCCATAAACTAGTGCATATAAGACTTATTTCAACCCATTTATAAAACCATCTACATTTTTTTTCTATCTAAATTTATATATATATAAATAAAGATAAAATATAGATGTATATATATATATATATATACTATGGTGGGTGGCCGGCGTTGCCCGTGAATGAGTCTATTTTAGGTGTGGGTGTAATGGGTTAGTTGAGACCATTGGGTCTTTTTTAGATTTTTATATAATGTTTTCTAGCAGTCAGTGGGCCGTTATTTATCTTTTTTTTATTTTAATGAAAAAAAACAATGATAATTTCATAATGTATTTATTAAAACAAAACTTCGCATTTTAAGTTGAGTATTAAGTCACGAAACAAAACTTTTTCCGTGTCGAATATAACGGCAATTTCATCCGCGTCAACTGTTGCATTGAATCGACCACGATACTCTCCAGCTGGTACTGCCTTATCGACGATTCGTAGATTGTATTCTGGCACTTCTTGGTCGAGTACGTTCGAAAAAACGTGAACACTCGGGAAGTAATGGAGCTAAAAAAAACCTACACAAATTAAAACTTAACCCAACTTAACCACAACTGTGAAAATAACAATATAGATGAATATGCTTTTATAGGCTCACTCGGGAAGTAATGCAGCTAAAAAAAAAACCTACACAAATTAAAACGTAACCCAACCTAACCACAACAGTAAAAATATACTTGTATAGGTTCACTCTGGATAACAATATAAATAAATATGCTTTCATAGGCTTACTTGGGAAGTAATGCAGCTAAAAAAAACCTACGAATATTAAAACTTAACCCTACTTAACCACAACAGTGAAAATAACTAAAACTAAAAATATCAATGACAACATACACATATATATATATATATATATCTCTCAATATACTTTTATAGGCTCACTCGGGAAGTAATGCAGCTAAAAAAAACCTACACAAATTAAAACTTAACCCAACCTAACCACAACAGTGAAAATATACTTTATAGGCTAACTCGGGAATTAATGCAGCTAAAAAAACCTACACAAATTAAATGTAACCCAACCTAACCACAACTGTGAAAATATACTTGCATAGGCTCACTCGGGAAGTAATGCAGTTAAAAAAAAACCTACACAAATTAAAACTTAACCTAACCTAACCACAACTGTTAAAATATACTTGTATATATAGCCTTGTATATATAGCCTATAGGCTCACTCGGGAAGTAATGCAGCTAAAAAAACCTACAAATATTAAAACTTAACCCAACCTAATCACAACTGTGAAAATATACTTATATAGGCTCACTCGGGAAGTAATGCAGCTAAAAAAAACCTACCAATATTAAAACGTAACCCAACCTAACTACAACTGTGATAATAACTATATAAATGAATATGCTTTTATAGGTTAACTCGTGAAGTAATGCAGCTAAAAAAAGACTTACACAAATTAAAACGTAACCCAACCTAACCACAACTGTGCAAATATCATTGTATAGGCTCACTCGGGAAGTAATGCAGCTAAAAAAAACCTATACAAATTAAAACTTAACCCAACCTAACCACAACTGTGAAAATAACAATATAAATGAATATGCTTTTATAGGCTCACACGGGAAGTAATGCAGCTAAAAAAAATCTACCAATATTAAAACTTAACCCAACCTAAACACAACAGTGAAATAAATATACTAAAAATATTTTTTTATAAATCTATATTTTTTTCTTTGACCATATAATGATGACATTTGGCGAAATATTAAAACAGAGATGGAAACCCTATTATTCATATTTTAATGATTTTTCTGATTTTATTACATGTATTTTTGTACTCCTAATCTGATATATCCATAATTTATACGAAAATATTAACGGAAGTCGGTCAAATAGACTATTCTAAAATCATGTATTTTTCACTTTTTTGGCCGTAGCTCGAAGAATATTAAACATAAGAAGTCCCAATTTATAAAATTATATTCTATTTTAATTATCTATTTAATAAAGTTAAAATTATTAAAATTTAATAATTATTGTAGATTTTGATTTTTTACATCACCGTATCGTATCACCTATGTTTAATAATTTATTTTTACATGGCGTAGATAGGAAATAATTAATATAAACTCGATTTACTCGTTCTTGAATTTCACCTCAATAATACGGGTAAATAAATTCCGATGCACTTGTTTTTATTTAGATATTCAAACCGGAAGTACCATTTCGTAAATCTACGTAATGTATTCGAAATTAAAGAAACTCATTTTTACGAAATTATTTACGATATAATTCTCCACGATAATGTTTGTTATTACAAATTTGCGTCGAATTTAAATTTTTCGATTACGTAAATCGATCAAAAAATGACACTTTTAACGATTATTGGTATCGCGTGAATACATATTCAAAAAAGTAAATCATTCATGTTACCCCCGCTGCCCCACTTTATCTCCCGACGTTTTCCTTACGTTTTCCTTACGGCGAATTTTAATTATTTGAATTTATATAAAATATTAAATATTAAATTGTAACGATAAAAACCCAAAATACTACCCGAAATATTGCCCGTTGATGAAAATGAGTGTGCGCATACTATGTATTCCTAATGATATTTCGGGTAGCTAACCTCATATATATATATTGGCAAAAAAAAATTTCAAATCGAAAATTATTTGAATTTAAGAATACACTTTGTTGAGATTTTTGACGGAAAAAGACTTTTATGGGCAAGAGATTTTGAAAAATTTTGAAAAAAAATTACACCTCAATTTAAAAAAATTATTTTCCTATCCGTTAACGTCGAGGTTGGGACGGCTCGGCCTGCGGCCTCGGCGTACGAGCCCGCCGCGCACCACCTAATTAAAGTATGTTTAGACGAATATATATATAGATAAAGTGTAAAATATCTATAATAAATGTGCGATAAAATTTATAAATTGTATCTGACCCACCTATTGATATTACAATAACTATATATTGTGTCCAACCCCTATATACAGTATAAACATCACCTATAGTGTGTACATGCCCCCCTCCTTTATACAATGTATATATGTTAGACACACCATAGGTATTGTAATATACATAGGTGAGTCAGATACAACTTATACATGTTATATACATTGTACAACCCTACGTACGACCCCATAGGTTGTTGCGAATACGAAGATGATGTTCTAGAAGAAGTCGGTTGTCCTACATCGTGCCCCGGTGAACTTGTGATATTTAAACACAAGAATGGAGAATGTCATTGTATGGCGAACCCGTGTAAGGTTAGATACGAGAAGGACACGGATAATATGTCCTTGAGACGAGAAGACCGAGGACACTACGTCCTTGGTACGAGAGGAGCGAGGACACGATGTCATTAGCATGAGAGGAGCGATGACATTACGTCCTTGGGGTGATAAGAGAGAGGACACGATGACCTTGGGATGATAACACGATCACTCGAGCACTAGTGACTATGGTAGAGTTTAATATGAACACATGTTAACGTAAAACTTGTGCAGTATAGTTATCTAAATATAGTTTATACTGTAGTTATATTAATAGTTTTATAAATATTATCATGTAACTCTTACTACTAGTATATTAACCTATATATATTATAGTAACTATAGTTAACCTATAGAATACATATAAAATATATTTTATTCATAAAGTTTGTTATCTATTTATTAACTATTATATAATATATTATATAGTTATTCATATCTGTAATATCATATAGAGAAAATCATATTATTTTAAAATAATTGAAAAAAATATATGAACTTTTATTTTATATACATACAACTTTATTATATGTTTACATGTACTCATATGTGTTAATATATACATAGGTACTAATATTAACCTACTAATATTAAAGATTATTCTAAGGAAATATATAGATTTAGCGAAATCTTATATTTCGATTTTGTGAGCAAATAATGAACCACCTATAAGCGCCACCTATAATCGCCACCTATATATATTGTAATTTCGGATAAAAGTTGTGTTCATAATGTAAATTCATATCAAATATACAATTTTAAAATATAAAAAACTAATTATTTGTTATTATTATTTAAATGATGAAACTAAGTGGTAATTACTATTATATAACCACCAATCAATGGTATATATTGGTTTTAAATTATAGAATATCTATGAGATAAAAGCTAATTTATTTTGAATATATAATAGAAACTATCAAAAATATGTGTATATAAAGCATGTTATATATATATATATTAGTGAATATACTACGTCCATTAGCGGTGGGTTCATTATTAATTACGTTGGGTAGATAGGAAGTGGTATATAATTACTTCTCGATATCTTTGCTAATATTATATTCGTACTACTTTAACGATTTTGTCAAATATTTTGTTGCAGACGATGCAGTGTCCAATTCCAAATACAGTTTGCGCAATATCTATAGAATGTCTTGAACCTGATTCACCTAAATCCTGTTTTAATGTTGCATTCTGCCGATAGGAGGTATGTACATGTATATTATATAACTATTAAATATATATATATATATATATATATATATATATATATATATATATATATATATATAATACAACTAATGATAAACTGATTCAAATAAAATTAGTAATTTCGTAAAATTAAGAATACTTTTGTTATGGCTAACCCACTTATTGTTTACCGATTATATTTATTCTTGACTCTATTTATAAATACCATAATAAATCAATTGTATCAATAAATATAATTATAAAATCTATTTCTGAGTTGATTTTCAATAATAGAAAATTAAACCTAATCTCAATATCTAAATACATAAATACAATGACATATTGATATAATACTACTAAATATCATATACCAATTAATTTATACTGAAATTAATACTAATTAATTTATACCGACTTACTAATATCAAATAATTAATAATAATTTTTATTATTATGTATATTTTTATAGAAGTTTTGTTTTTTGTTGATTTTTGTACTTAAATTGATTTTGAATAAATATATTCAGTTTCATATTAGGTTTATTATTAAGTTTCATATTATTTCCTACTTCTAAATGGCTTCATGCATATAAAATTAGTATTATTCTATTGTCGTTTCCCAGCTAATATGAATTATATCCATCGAATATTTTGAAATACTCATACATGTTTTATTTATAACTCTAATTCTTCTAAGATCTAACAACAATATCACTATAGGTTGAACAATTTTCAGTTTTGCAGCTCCGAGTTCCTGACTCATACTATACAAAACAACTTCGTAACTAAAATGAACTGAGAATATCAACAAGAATACTTAATCATTTATTAGAGCTAGGTTTAATATAATGTAATACTTTAATATTTTTAAAACTATAGTTTTAATATATATATTAAATTATATATAATTTATTCTTCGTTTATTTATTTATATTTTTTATTTTTCATTTATAATTGTTTATTCAATATTGGTTTTATTTCTAATATGTTTGATACTAATATGCATATTATTGTGTACCTTTGCATAATAAAACTGATCATTTGTAAATGTGTGATATTATTAATTATTGAATAAACACAAATAAAAGTATAATAAAACGGAATGTATCTTATCTAGGTGTTATCGAGTTATATAAAAATACACACATACACATAAACACACACATACACATATATATATATATATATATATATATATATATAGAAATATTTATAATTCTGATTTACAACATTAATAAATTTACATAAACGAGTTTATAATTAATACAAAATTTAAATATTATATATAATATATGTATATATTCGAGGTTATGTAAAATATGTTAATATTAATAACGTTATTAATATAATATACAACTATATTTGTGATATTTAAATATATTCCTATATAACTATAGTTAACCGATAATATTCAACCTTTGAAAGTATGGAAGAAAAATGCCGATAAAATAAATATAAAACTTCATTGACTAATTAGACAAAGTATACAATTATATAGAAGATATATGGGTATAAATAATATTGATTATCAGATTTATTAATAATATATATAGACATATATGTCTGTAGGGACTCATTTAATTGTATGATTATCTAAAGTAATAATACTTTAAAAAAATAGATAAATATCTCTAGAATATACTCTTATCAATTTAAACGGTATAAAAAGCATATCAAGTGTATTACCACTGGAGTGGATGGGCAATTATATATGTTGGCATAGTAAATAGATTCAGTTTTCAGTTTAAAGTCAATTAGGAATAGATAGTAGAATTAAAGTTATAGTTTAAGTCACCAAGAATTATCAGTAGGAAGAATATGAGTGAAGATTGTGGATAAAATCCTTAAATTCATCAACGAATAAAATGGATTCAGGTTTTGGGGGACGATATATTACGGTGATATGTATAGTTAAACTAGGAAGCTTAAGTGCCAGTGAAATACAATTATAATATGAAAGTATTGAATGAAAGATATGGAGAGAAGTAAAAAATCATAAAATATTATAATTACTTCCCCACCATGACTTATTTATTGTGGCGTGAAATAGAGAATATACGAATATTTTGAGAAGCCAATATATAATACTTTAAAAATATGTATGATATATCCAAAGTCAGAGATGGAGGCAATATGTCCGATTATAAGAAATCCAAGTGTTAGCAAATTCAATGGAAATTCATTTTTAATATATGGAAGGGGAGCAGAAGACATATATTTGACCTAATGGAGCATCTATTGATTAAGACTATAATGGAGTCTAGTAAGGCTTGAGATGATGAATTATTTTAGATGAATTTATATTATAATAAAAATAATAAAAGCATTGTATTATATTAAATGTATGTATATGAAAGAGGGTTATTTGTATCCCGTATTTAAATATTGTTTAGAATGATTATTGAAAAATAGTTTGTAAGATATGGGCATGAGTTTTTGTTTTATATCATGATGTAGTAGGCTACATTACAATGAAGTCTAGTAGAGCCAGTCAAGTAATGACGTAAAAGTTATTTTTAATATTACGATGTGTTGGGATCGTTAGTAGGGAGGAGTAACACTTATCATGACAGCAATGTTGGTGAAACGTGAGATAACCGTGATGGTAAGAAGAGGCAAAAGTAATATAAGAATGGGCACATTGTATACAGTTAATGATACATACTATGATATTATATCTAGCTCAGAAAGAAGAATGTGTTCAAGGATTAGTGAGGGAATTATCTATGGATGATATGGATTAATAACTTTGAGGGATATGAACTATATAATATAGTGGTTGGTATATGATATGAGGAATATTTTAAATCCATTATCTTTGGTATATGTCTAGAGGTAATATCATTGGACTAATATATAGATTTATTGGTTATAATTTAATGTGAATATAATGTAGGGTTTGCCGAAGTAGGTGTATGATTAGATGACCACAAATTAGATAAGGTACCTTCATCTAATTTATCCTTATATATAAGGTTATACATAAGGATAAATTAGATGAATTAAATATAGAAATAGCATAAGCTAAAGGGAATGAAACAAGGATTTAGAAATAATAACGAAGGCTATAGGTAATACATAATTATATACCTACATAATTATAATTTAATATAAATGAACATGTTTTATATTTGAATTAGTAGTTGCGTACGTAAAGATTATAATATGAACAATTTAAGGACATGGTATATTTGGAATAATATGAGATTGTTGTATTAAATTTATTGAAATAAATATAATAATAAATGTAAAACACAGGTTTACTTTAACATTCAAATATGCGCTACGTTATTTGCTGGAAGATATACTCGAATGCATCGGGGATGCTTGTAGATGATAGTCCGATAGTCAATGTTCACTGTATACGAGATTGAAATCAGTAACGTCCGAGATAGAATGGATGGATCTGTAGTTAGCGATATTTTCATATCTGTATTAATGCAAATACACCAGCAGAAGACTATGTAAATGTAAAATGGTAGCTAACCTCAAATGAAGATTGATAGATCCGATCACCAAAAGCAAATTCCCGGGAGAGATCCACGGGGGAATTTCAGTTTTAGATATAATGCAGATACCTATACCGCGATGTATATGACTGACGTAACACAAATAAGGAGTGTTTCACACTTTGTTTACATAGCAACCACGTTACCATGGCATTAGTTCGTACTTAATGTGGTATTATTGAATACTTATTACAAGTTCATATTTAATTATTTTAATATGATTTATAATTGTATATTTATTTCATACTTTACTTTTTGAAATAACTCAGTGTGACAATGGTATATAAACCTCCAAGATACTTGTATACGTCAGAAGTATATTATGAATATATTATAAAGATAGGTTTTAAAAATCCACTTTTATGTTGTATGTTTGTTATATATAATATTGTATAATACAACAATGACCTCGATAATATAAAAAATTGTTTAGATAAGGGCAAAGGTTATATTATATCTATAAGTTATAACAAATAGATTTATAGATATAATAAAATAAACTTGAATACAAAAATTATTATGAAATGAATTTATTGTTTAACTTTTAGAATATTCCACAGTTTATTTATTTGTTATAGCTGAGACTGAATCACTGAATTGAATAGAGATATCGTGTATACATGGTAAATTAATAATAAAAATAGACTATTATTAAAATAAATCAAGAAGATGTTGAAGCAATTGATTATTATATCATTATTGGTCGCTATTGTAGCAGGTAAGATATTGTATAATATTAATTTATATTACAAGTAATTGTAAAGAATTAATGTTATTAAATAATTTAATAATATACATATCAAACATCTAAAGTTATCATTGTATATAAAAAAAGGAAATAAAAATGATTTCTCAAACTTTATGCCAATATCATTAACTTTACAATTTAAAAAAAATGTTAAAAAAAATGTATATATATATTTATTGAAATATATCTATACAAAGTAGGCAATGTGTTCAATATCATAGATACTTACTGAGTATCAATATATAACTTATAAATATTGATAATAATTTAATAATAATATACAGTTAAATATTTCTATACTAAATTGGCGATAATAACTGTAGGTTGATCCTGACCCCCCCCCCCCTATTCAGAGCTGGGCACGATACTCAACAAAATTTAGATACAAAATAGATACAATTTATAATTACACACTTTTTCTTATAATAGATACTACTACAATTACTTTAAAAAAAATCATAGTAGATACAATTACAAATACAGAATTTTCTTAGTAGATTAATCTTAGTAGATATAAATACACTATACGTATTTACAATATATATATATATATATATATATATATATATATATATATATATATATATAATATATATATATATATAGTATAGAGATATAAATTATATAAATATATATTATATCATATATGTTATATCATATCATATACCTAATATATATTTATAACTGCCTGTGTGGCTCAGTGGCTAAGGCGTCAGACACACAAGCAGTAGGACAGGGTTCGACCCTCGTCCAGACCATTAATTATTTTATAAAATGGGTCTTAAAATATTATTTAGAAGTGATCTTATATAATTGTGTATAAATAAATGATCGGCTCTCGTTAAAACCATGGATGCCTTAACATGAGAGCGGCTTCTAATGGACATTAGAGCCATATATGATTATAAGTGAAAACGTCATCTAAGTTACTGGATGGGATGAAAGAAATCCACCAAATAAAAATAAATAAAAATAAAAAAAATATATATATATATATATATATTCATTGATTTAGAATTTAATAGTACATAATATGTATTATATATCAAGGTACATTATACTGAAATAATGTCAGGAAATGTTTGCTAGAAAGTGAATTTCTAGCAAGTTGTAGTGGGAAACCTCATTTAAAGTTACTATATTTCCGGAAATTTGCCGGAAACTAGGGGAAAGTAACCTAATACTAACACTTTAACATTACATGTTCTTAATATTTTATGACTCAATATTTGTATTCAACATTTACAATATATTAATATTATATGATTATAGATATTATTGTGATTATACAATTAAATTTAATATTTTTATTCCATAGATAATGGGGTTATCCTAATTCGGTACCCATGTCCGAATACGGACACCCTGTGTTATAATACGAATACTCTATATACCACTAGATAAACTATATATATATATATATATATATATATATTGTAATATATATATATATATTATTAATAAAACAATCAGATATATTATAATTACATTATTTATAATTAAATTTATGAATAATTTAATATAATTTAATTAGTAATTAATTTATTAATTTTTATTATTTTACTAATTAATAATACAAATTAGGTATCTAAATAATATCATTTTTAAATTTAACTTCATTTGTGGTATTAATATTATAACGCACGCGATTTTTATAAGCATCAGAATAATTTACATAATAATTTTGTTTCTAAGATACCGATATTGTCGGTATTCGGTTACTTCCCCATAATAGGATAACCCACAAAAAAATGTTAGTTAACTTGCTAGAAAATAACTTTCTAGCAAACATTTCCGGACATTATTTCCGGAAATACTGGTAATGGTACACCCCCTTTAAAAGGACATATTAAACATTCACACCTTATAACGTGTTCTTCAATAGATGATATAGAATACATTTGTTGACATGTAATTACATTGAATGATACCCGCGGTGTCTTTTAGTGTACCAGCGTTTATGTCTGAAATTATACTATGAGCTATTACAGACTATGGATACATATATATATATATATATATATATATATATATATACATATATATATATATATATGTCTTTATTATGTCTATAGACATACTAACAAGAGATAGAATACTACTAAAAATAGCTATTTAGTAAATACTAGTATTACTTAATACTATTCAGTGAATATCATATACCAATTGATATATACTTAAACCAGTCTTAATATAGTATACTATATATAGTATATATATATATATATATATACTTAATATAGAATACTACTTAATAATATTATTATAATAGGTATACTATAGTATACTAATTATAATAATATTATTAAGTAGTATTTTATCTATTATTAGTATGATATTATATATATAGTACAACATACATAATAATAATTATCATTATTATGTATATTTCTATTGAAGTTTTGTTTTTTGTTAATTTTTGTAGTAAAATTGTAATGAATATATGCAGTGTCATATTGCTAGAAGTAAAAAGATTCTTAATGGCTTCAAATATATGACTTAAATAATGTTTTATTATCGTTTCCCAGCTAATATGAATTAGAATAATCGAATAATTTTAAATACTAATATACATATTATTTATTACTCTAGTTATTCTAATATCTATCAACAATATAACTATATATATATATCGTACCTATATAGACAATATATATTATACAGTATACCTATAAGTAGTAGAATTTGCAGTTATGCGTCTCCGAAATCCTCTCCCATACTTCCCAAAAACAACTTCGTATATAACATGAACTAAGAATATCAATTGGATTATTTATAAGTTATTATAACTAGGTTTAACATAGTTATTAAAACTATATTAATTGCATTATATATAATTTAATCTTCGTTTATTTATTACTATTTATTTATAATTTTGTATTAAATATTAATTTCATTTCGCATACGTTGGATACTAACATGCGTACTATTGTGAATATGTGTATAATACAACTGATCATTTGTAAATATTGCACGAATATTGCATGAATATTGCACGAACTTAAACTTTGGAGGTGTTTAATATATATGATAAGTTGCACAAACTACCATGGATTTCCTGAATATGTAGCTCAATCTATTATTATTCATAGTTCTAACATATCTAGTCGGTAGTGCCATGTTATGAAGTTGGTGCAAAGTCTACATCTTTGGCCTACTCTGAATCAGATTTTTCGTTTATTTCTCCGAAAAGCTGTAATTCACTGCCATATTATATTCGTTGTATAACATCACTTCATTGTTTAAACGTAAACTGAATGTCCATTTTAAATCATTGTAATTCGTTCTATTTTATTATTCGTTTTCTATTTATATTTGTTTTTGTTTTTTATTATCTATAGATATTATAACGACGCCTATAATCACCATGTGTTTTTGAAGTCAATAAACTCTATATATTATATATTATATAATAATAAAAAAATATATAATAAAGATGGTAGTCTCGATAAAAATAATAAATATGACGATTGTAACAAATAATTAAGAGAGACAAATTTTGAATAATAAAATGGAACAGTAAAACTAAAATATTAATTGTTGAGCTTTATTTCAATAAAATGGAACATGTTCCATTTTATTATTCCAAATTTGTCTCTCTTAAATGTATTTATTTTCATCGTAAATAGAATAAATAAGTTGATATGTATAATAAAATTAGAATAAAAAGAGATAATATATTAATTTAAAAATGAAAACTACCTATTTAAAATTAATTTAAGTAAAATCGAATAAGAATATTGAAATTAATATTATTTTAAATTCAATTGAAAATAATAAAGTCATTGTTCAAATCATTCCAATGTTTAATACTATACATGTTAATTATATATAATTTACTGTTTCTTTGTACTTAGTTTTTTTTTATAATTGCATTATTTTCTTATTTTGTAATAATTTATTTGTTATTCAAATTTATTTGGTATGTTTATTTGTAAGTTTGTAATGTATAGATTATGAAAAAATTAAGAGATATGTCGTAATTAATTAAATCATATATATATTTAAAAATAATACATTTTTAAATAATAAATCAGTATTGGAATTTATTAATATTTTGTATACAATTAAGTATTTTATTAATTTATAAAATGTGTTTTTTTGTATATACCTATAATTTAATAAAATTATTTTATAATTGAAGCTCCATATTTTCAAACAATACATATATACAATGTATATATATATATGGTTACTAACAATTACTTAACTTACCTCATAAGGTAAGGTAAGGTATACCTTACCTTACCAGGTCGAGCTTGTACGGCAGTTACTTACATGTATCCTCCATTCCTCTCTATCACTCATCGCTATCGATAGTTCCTCATTTTTGCACATCGTGTCCTCTCTTAATTGGTCTAAATATTTGTTCATAGGCCTTCCTCTAGAGCGTTGTCTCTATTGTTGATTCCAGAGTAATACTTCACTCACTATTTCGCTTCTGTTTTATCAACAGAGACAGGAGAACCACAGATGTTTTTCGCGTATTATATGTTATTTTTAAAATTTTTCCGTACAACTCCTTATATGTAACGTGGTCTCTCCATGACTTGTTTATTGCAGCTCGCAGCATGCGTGTGTAGGCTCCATCAACTTTTTTCTCTAAAATTATAGTTAGATCCAAGTTATAGATATACAAGTACAGTCTCAACTTCTAAAAAGTGTCTTTTGAATTTACTTGAAAGGTTGGATTTCCAGGTGAGTTACATGATATTCAAGGTTGCACACGCACTCCATATTCTTACGATTACGTCATGTTGAGTTGAACCAATATAACTACCTAGATATTTGAACTCTTCTACACATTTTATATTATTGCCTGACAGTCTTTTCATGTATATCTGGTTTTCGTGATTTAAACATATGTCTGTCTTATAAATAATCTGTATAACCGTCTTGTCTGAGTTTATATGTAAACAGATATCATTAGCCGTAATTTCAATGTTGTGTAGTAGTGTAATACCTAACTAATATTAGTTAGGTAATATCAGATAATTATATATAATAATTATATAATAACCTGATTGGTAATTGTAATAAAGGATAGTGAGTCCGTATAAATATAGAAGTTCACTGAACTTATCGAGATATCTACTTATTAGCAAAAGGTAATTCTCAAATTAATATTATTTAAAATTATTTAATACATTATTATGATATTATATATGATAATTACTCTGGTATTTTGCACATATATGTATAAACTACCAAGATAATTCTAAAATTATTATTATTTAAAAATATTTATAATGTATATATGTATGTATTATATATGAATATAATATGTATGTGTAATATATGTATATGTTATATATTTATATTTATATATTTATATTTATATATGTTTTCTTTAATATAATTACTAGAAGAATTATCTATGAAATACACATATATGTGTATATACATATATGTATGTAATTACCAGAGGAATTCTATATTTAAAATGCATTATATATATATATATATATATATATATATATATATATATATATATATATATATATATATATATACAGTCATTGCAATGGTTAAATGATAACTATTAATTGAATATATTGCGATTCCCGGTGATGTACGATATGTCCAGCCAAGGACAGATAAAGTCCAGCGAAGTCTGTAAAGACAGTCTGGGTATACCCATACAATATATATATATACATATATATATATACTATAACTATTTATATATAAGAATAATTAGTTATAATTAAGCATATATATATATAATAAGAGATCATTTGTTTTATATTATATATTTATAATAATAATATAATTCTATTAAATGTGATATATTTAAGTACAGATTCATGTTAATCATAGATTTATAGTTTACTAAACTATAAATCTATGATGTTAATACAGCTGACAGTTGGCCAGTTAACGACTAGCGAACTTAGATAGCGTCATATTGTGTAGTATTATGTTGTGACTCATTCCCACACTTTTAATGAACACGCGGGTGATATAAGTTGTCACAAAATAAATGTATTAACTAATGGCGTTTCTCGAGACTACACTATTTCACAATAATAGCTATAAAAAGATACGATTTCATATCGTCGTAAATATTATTATAATTATTTATTAAATATTATATATATATATATAAATATATATTATGTATAATATAATGCACTTATGTACACATTCTCTAGACTGTAGCTTGAACTTTAATTGCAACCAATGTCCATTGTGGGGTAGTAGTCGAACTATATTGAGTAGATTTATGGCGATTTTGCATTATACATATATATATATATATATATATATATATATATATATATATATGTGTGTGTGTATATAAACTTTAGTGTATAGTATTAATATTACATAATAGAACATTATAGTTCTGTCTAATAAATTATTATAATATTTTATATGAGGATTTGTATCACATGTGTGTGTAAACTACCAAGATAATTCTCAAGTTATTATTATTTAAAAATATTTATGATACCATTGTTGATTTATACCCAATTTCGGAATACTTTTACCAAACTTACCCAGTGCTGGCGGCGATTATCTAATAGGGGAGAAGCCATAGCATACGCAATTTCTGCTGGCGCAAATTATAACCGATCATTAATTTGATACAAAATTATGATTCATATTATATAAATCATAAAATATGAATCATATATAAATTAATACTTATAAATAGAAATTATAGAAAGGACATACATCCTTGATTATATCGTATATATATGTAAATATATATGTAGATATTATAAGTATATACGATACCAATATAGTTCCTTACAGCCTATATAATGTCAAGTAGAAACAATATATAATATTTGTATATTACAAAGATATTCCGAATGAAAGATAGTTCACTCGATCGATTTATTAAAATAAAACAACATGCACACATACATACATACATACATACATACATACATACATACATACATACATACATACATACATACATACATACATACATACATACATACATACATACGCACATATAAATGCACATATAGTATACTCATTCATATGTATACACATTCACTTATATATATATATATATATATATATATATATATATATATATATATATATATATATATATATATATATATATATAATATATATATATATTATATATATATATATATATATAATAAGTGTTTAGGCAATAGCCTAAAAATGCCTGCAGGCTATTGCAATCTGTGGATACATTTATATAGTATTTACAGATACGTATTTATGAGGATATATTAGGTGATTATATTTATATTTAAGTAATTATCATTATAATAATGAATATACTTAAATATAGGCGATTATATCAATTTAGGATCATCAGATATATTATATAAAAATTTATAAATAATCTAAGTATATTATGTTATTGAGTTTGTGCGTATAATTGTATACTTTTGTGTATATGTGCAACCTTTAAGTTATATCTTAAGTTATAACTATTTCATCAATATACATATATATATATAATCATACCAGATTTGGTAGACATTTCTTGCAGAATATTAACCATTTTGTAGACATGATTATTTGGAGAACAATTTCGTGTCCACCAAATATATAGGGCAATAATTTATCACTTTTGGTATAAATTTGACTTATAATAAAATTATATCGTTAATATATATGAACTATATTTATATATGATTTATTAATTATATTAAAATCTAGAGAATAAGTGAGTTTAAATAATGATTGAATTAACACTCTATATATAGTGGATCCATAAATATAACTATTTAGTAGACATACCATCTTTAATGAAATATATAGTATTATTGGATATATGTTTATAGGGTGTTGATACATTTAAAATTTATATTACTCATGGATCATATATATTACATAAACAAAATAAAATTGTACATTCATCAATATATATATAATCAATATATATCTTTAATTCATTTATTTATTTATTTAAAAATAATTGCAAGAGCGCCTAATTTGTTCTTATCATTAAATATAGAACATAACTTATAAAATAGTAAAGTTAGAGCGAATTCATTATTCAAGGTGTCTATAAAAAAATAAATCTTAATATTGTCAACAAAATCATAAATTATACACAATAGATAATGTATGATAAACTTTAAATTATAGGCAAAGGTTGATATACTGAAAACATATTTGAAATAAACAATAGAAAAAATAATTACGCAATAATGGATATTTGTAATGAAGTGGCGATTAACCACTGAATTAGATAGAGATATCGCGTATAAATAGTAATGATGAGTTAACAATAGACCATTAACAAAATAAGTCAAGAAGATGTTGAAGCAATTGATCATCATATCTGTAATAGTCACCATTGTAGCAGGTAGGATATTGTAGAATATTGTAGAATATTGTAGAATATTGTAGGATATTGTAGAATATTGTAGAATATTGTAGGATATTGTAGGATATTTTAGAATATTGCAGTAAATTGTATCATGTTGTAGCATATTGTAGCATATTGTAGAATATTAATTTGGATTAAAAATAAGTATATACTATAATA
The DNA here is from genome assembly GCA_964019155.1 of Osedax fenrisi. Classification (NCBI taxonomy): domain Eukaryota; kingdom Metazoa; phylum Annelida; class Polychaeta; order Sabellida; family Siboglinidae; genus Osedax; species Osedax fenrisi. Next base: position 68,603,131 of record OZ025241.1, on the reverse strand, counting down.
TACCACATAATAGGATGTATACATGTATAGTAGGTATACCTACGCCCTCCTTCTATACACAACAACATCACGTGACCTCTAGGATGTTACGGCGATCCCCTTGCCTGCGAAGAGATCATCAGACAGATTCCTGCGGAGTTCGATTGTCCTACTTCGTGCCCCGATGATCTCGTGATCTATAAACAAGATAAAGGGGCGTGTGCGTGTATAGTTGACCCTTGTAAGGTTAGAGATAGGCAGTGTCGGGAGGACATGATGTCCTTGATACTAGAGGAGCGAGGACACGATGTCCTTGGGACGAGAGGAGAGGAGCGAGGACATTATGTCCTTGTGACGCTATCACGATTAACCATGCACTAGTGGATATGGTCGAGTTTAACATTACATCTGTTATAGTTAAACCTGTGCAGTATCGCTATATAAATATAGTTTATAGCTATATATACCTAATTGTATAATCAAATATTTATATAGAAAATATTTTGCGAAAAAATCCTTAGATAAATTATTATATATAGGTACATATAGGTATTAACCTACATATACCTAGTAACTACATATACATATACATATAGGTATTAACTATAGCTTACCTATATAATATCTAGAGAAAATATTCAATTCATAAATGTTATTATATATTTATTCTTAACTATTATATATTATATTATATAGCTTACTATAATAATGGGATATGTTGGTTTTAAATGTTATGCATATCTTTGAGGTGAGTAAAATCGAACTTATGTTACATTTAATGGAGGGGTTCGTTATTAATTAAGTATATATATTGAGTGATATATCTTTGCTTCGCAAAATCTTTGCTATTATATATTTATCTTACTTTAATAATTTTGTTATATAACTTTTTCAGACGAAAGTGTGTCCAGTTCAAGGGTCAGTTTGCGCACTAACAATAAAATGTCGTAGCTCTACCGACCGTAGTTCCTGTTATAGTGATACCGTATGCCGATAGGAGGTAGGTTACCGTGTATTATATAACTATTCTATTTATAGATACATCTTTCTATGTAATATTAACCATCGTATCAACACATTATTATCAGTTAGCCAGGATACACTAGGATATATCCTGTGTATTATATGCTTAATGCATATCTAATCACTGACCTATATTGTTAATACTTACCTGACATTAATTACTACTATAATGTTGGTGATATTAGTATTATATCATTAGTAAACAATATAAGAAATAAAGTTGTTACAAATCTGATAAAATAAATTTATTATTACGTAACTCTTAGAAAACTACATTTCTAAACTTTGCCAGTAGAACAATTACATTTCTTAATATTGGAATAAACAATACTATATTAATGCTAAAAATTTCGAAATTATTCCTATAGGATTTACAATAAACATAGTAGTAACCATAGTAACTAACGTACAATGATTAATACAACTATTTATAAACAGTTTCAAATATAAATTAATAACCTAATTTCGTAAAATCAAGACTATTTTTTTTGTATTGGTCAACTCACATATATGTTTTCTTCTTGACTCAATTTATAAATACCATAATAAATCAACTGTATCAATAAATTTAATTATAAAATATATTTCTGGACTGATTTTCAATAATATAAAATTCAACCGTATCTCAATATCTAAATACATAAATTAGAAATATAGATATACTCACAATATATAGAATACTATTATTCAATGAATATCATATACCAATTAATATATACTTAAACCAGACTTACTAGTACCTAATACTTAATAATAATTATCATTATTATATTTATATTAAGGTTTTGTTTGGTGTTTATTTTTATAGTAAAATGTTAATGAATATATTAAGTTTCATATTATTTCAAGTAAAAAAGATTCTAAATGGCTTCATTTATATGACTCAAATAATGTTTTATTATCGTTTCCCAGCGAATATGAATTAGATCAATCTAATAATTTTAAATACGAATACACATATTATTTATAACTCTAGTTCTTCTAATATATATCAATAACATCAATATGTATAGCGTACCTATATACACAATATATATTATGCAATATACCTATAGGTAGAAGAATTTGCAGTTATGCGGCTCCGAAATCCTGACTCATACTTCCCAAAAAGAACTTCGTATCTAACATTAACTGAGAATATCAACAAGAGTATTTATAAGTGTATTATAACTAGGTTTAATATAGTTATTAGAACTATATAGTTCTAATAACTATATTAAACCTAGTTATAATAAACGCATGTAATTAATGTATATCAATTACATTATATATAATTTAATCTTCGTTTATTTATTACTATTTTTTATAAGTGTTTATTCAATATTAGTATTATTTCAGGTACATTCTATACTAACATGCATACTATTGTGTACCTTTATATAATACAACTGATCATTTGTCCACGTATAACGCGAATCATTATTGTACGAACTCAAATAAAATCATAAAAGTGTTTGTATTTATATGTCATCTAGTTAAATAAAAAAAACACACGCACATATATAGGAAAGAGTTTAAATAAAATGTAGTCTAAATAAATAATTTACATAAACAAGTTTCTATTGTAATATAAATATAAATATCATATATAATAAAATATATAAATATAAATATATATTGATTATACAGATATACAACATACAGGTGGGGTAATATTTAAGGTAATATACAATTGGTGTATGCCAATACATTTTATTAAAACACTATATAACTATATAAACTATATATTACTATAATAAATAGGTAATACAAATAAACAAGCTAACTTTAATAATATTGTATAGGTATATACCTACTTTATATTTATTTGAAATTTTGTAATTAGGATAATATTATGACAATATATAAATGACTATTTTAAATTTTGATATACTTATATTGACAAGAATAAATAGGAGGGTCTATATTGGATACATGTGCCTAATACCGACGCATTATCCTACTACCGACCCCCTACAATACTCGTGGTAAAAATAATTGTAGTATTATAATATCCAATCAAAATAACAGACATAAATAGATTTAATTAATTACAAAACGCAAGAAATTTATTTATTATAGAATTAAAGTTTAATATTAAAATTAAATTTATTTTTATATTAAACTTCAAATTAACAGAATATGAATATAACTATATATACTAAATAATCCTTGTAGTGCTATTGATGTTATTGTATAATATACATACAAATTACGAACATTTAAAAAAAAAAATTTAATTTAGGTAATTACTTAGGTCATTTAGGGAGTCGATAATAGGAAAATAATATGGTTCGCTATAATTAAGATATATTGGTTAACAATTATTCAAATTAAATTATGTTTATACAATTTATGAAAATGTAATTAATATAATATAGTATATAAAGAATTGCGTTTTCTTTTAATAAATTATGTACAATGATTTAAAATAGTAATTATTCAAATATTTTACAAGTAAAACCAGAATATAATATTTTATCAAATAACAATTCTAGGATTAAATATTTTTTAAAACAAAATACTTATTCATATTTACTATTAAATTACTAACAGTTTATGTATATATATATATAATTTTGTGATATCTCTTATAGTTATTGAGATACTATAGGGGTCAGTATTTATAAGTGGTCGGTAATTGTAGACTTAAGATATAGTTTTGAATTTATTCCAAAGTAGAATTTACTTAATTTTAAGGCGAATATTGTACGTATATAGGGAAAAGTAATACGAACAGGGACCTTGCCCGAATACGGACACTATATGTATCTCAGAAACCATAAATCCTACAAAAAAATTTTAATGAATAAAATATTCATAATTATATAAATAGATTAAAAAAGTATTTTTTACTTTTTAATAATTCAAAATATTGCTGATATATCTAATAAACTGATTTTTTTATTACGTTTTTAAATTAATGAACAACAATTTCAACTAAAAACCTTCTCAAAAATATACAAATGTATCGATATAAAATATAACACTATATTATTAAAAAATAGAGCATTCTAGTATTATATCTATAATTTTTATATTTTGTGTCTAATATTCATTAAGTTATAAGCATATATCTAGATGTCATATAAGTCCCTAATACGGACATCCTAGATGTCTTAATACGGACACCATATAACCAATCAGCGCGCAGCGTATGAACTATTCTGATATACATAAAAATCGCGTGCGTTATAATATTAATACCATCAATTAATCTAAATCTAAATGTTGTATTATTAAGATACTTAAATTGTATTATTAATTAAAAAATAATAAAAATAAATAAATTATTAACTAATTAAATTAGAATAAATTGTTTATAAAATTAATTATAAATAATGTAATTGTAATTTTTCAGATTGATTCATCATTAATATATAGATTATCTAATGGTATATAGGGTTTCCGTATTATAACACAGGGTGTCCGAATTCGGACATGGGTACCGAATACGGACACCCCCGTTATCTATGGAATTAAAAGATTAAATAAACTTTCAAAATCACAATAATATCTATAATTATATAATATTAAAATATTTAAATTTTTGAATACAAATAATAAGTCATAAAATATTAAGACAATTTATTGTTAAAGTGTCCGTATGGTTACTTTCCCCTACATATAAATGAAATATATATATATATATATATATATATATATATATATATATATATGTAATAATGAGGGTCGAAATAAGTGTTTTAAATATAACACCACTACAAATGATAGAGGAACGTATTTACTAGTATATATTAAATGTATTTACTCGTTATTTATAAATCAAAACAAAAAACCATACACTAAAACTGTTTAGCATATATACAGAATTACAATATGGAATAATATAATATAATGTTTTACAAACCTCCACGTGTCAAGGTATAATCAAAACTGAAATAATATTATTAAATCTAATATAATTCAGATTATATTATTTCTACGCGACGGTTCATTGGTCCAACCAATTCTATACACTAAATAACACTAAATAAAAAACACAAAAATCAATACACATAAAATCAACATTTCTACTTTTAATTATTACATAAAAGAAAACAAAAATATAACCAATTAAAAATATATAATAAACTAAATAACATTAACTAAAAACACAAAAATCACTAGATGAAATTAACATTTATAATTATTACATAATACACAACTAAATAAAATAACTAATTAAAAATATATAATATAAACTTAAAAACAACTGCATTGGAAATATATAAGACGCTAGTCTGCTACATATATATATATACAAAAACTGCCTATGTGGCTCAGTGGCTAAGGCGTAGGGCGAAGGGATATTAGAGCCATATATGGTTATAAGTGAAAACTTCATCTAAGTTCCTGGATTGGATGAAAGGACTCCACTAAATAAAAATAACAATACCAATATATATATATATATATATATATATATATATATATATATATATATATATATATATATATATATATATATATATATGTATGTGTGTGTAATTGTAATTGTAATTGTAATTGTAATTGTAATGGGTTATTTAAGGTTATTAAAGGTTAAACACTTAAATATGTAAAACATATCTCAAAGATGTATATATATCGTATATATAGATGTATACACTGTACAAATAATCAGCAACACAGTTGCTATTGTTTAGTATAAGCAAAGCCCTTTCGTATAAGTATATATAATATATATATATATATATATAATAATAATCATAACTAGAATAGAAACGATAACTAACGATAATAAAATAATAATAGTAAAGATTTATATAGAATTCAGTGCTGCCTATGTAGTAATAATATTTGTAACCTAGTTTTACTCAAAGGTGGAGTATATTTAGATATTCCTTATATTGATTGGAATGAAGATTTGAAATATCTACCTCAAAATCTCTTTTTGTTATAAGTTTGCTATAACTTTTTAGTCTACTGGCTCTAGAGACCTAAGAGAGTGAAGAGGATTAATAGGATCTAAGAGGTTATAAAGGTACATTGGTTGGTGCGTAAGTAATAATTTATGAGTGGGGCAAAGAAATTTAAATAGGCAACTATTTTGAAAAGTTAACTATTTAAGTGAGGAAAGAAGTGAAAAGATAGAGGTAGTATAATCAGAATAAGATACGTTAAAAGTAAGTATAGTAGAAGCACGAATAAAATGATAAATTTTACATATTGCTTTAGAAGGTATACTTTCTATAGAGAGCAGAGGAGCGAGTTGCAGTAGTCAAGACGAGAAAAAATAAGAGAGTTAATAGGAATATAACAAGATTTGTTTGTAATACATTTTCTAACAGAACGAATTTTATATATATATATATATATATATATATATATATGTAAATTAGGTAATTTACATATATTATATATATGCCTGTCATATATGTGTAATTATAATTAAAAATAAAGCAGAGATTTTTGATGAAAGTTTTAGGTTGAATTAAATAATTATTTACAGACAGAGAAGGAAATGTGGATTGCGAATGAGAAATATTTATGAGTTCAGTCTTAGTTTCATTAAAAGAAGAAAATATGTTAGTAGCCAAAAATTAATATGACTAATTCACTTTTAAAGAGATGAATTATATTCAGGGCTGGAGTTAATAGGTGTGTTTTATATAAATCTGAATGTCATAAGCATACATATGATAATATATATATATATCAGAAAAGGATTTAATTAGTTTATATAGTGGAAGAATATATAGAGTAAAAATTAAAGGACCAAGTACTGATCTCTTTGGTACTCCACTAGTAACAGATATATGTGAAGAGAGCGATTCACCAATGTGTATAGAGGAAGAACGATTTAAACCAAAGTAGGGGAGCATCAGATATACCTAATCATATAGCCTATGTTTAAGTATATATCATGATTAATAGCATTGAAAGCAGATGATATGTATAACAAAACTATGTGTATGCATTTGTTATCATCAAGAGTATTAAGTAAGTCATTTAGAATAAATGTTAGTGCAGTCTCAATTTAATGGTATTCTTTGAATGCACTTTAGTGAAGGTCAAGGATATTATTGATGGAAAGATAATTAAAAAATGTCTTAGAAACAATTCTATCGAAAATTAACTCATAATAGAAGTTGAGAAATTAGTTAAAACTGACCTATCAAGATTATTCTTTTAAATAATATGTTTTATATGAGATTGTTTAAAATATGCCGGAAATATACCATATATCAAAGACTGCGAATAAATAGATAGTAGTTGATTTGAAATCAAATATGAAGATTTTTTTTAAACTGAAAAGGGGATAAGTTTAATATAGGAAGTAGATTTAACTGCGTTTACTAAAAAGAAAATCTCAGTTAAAGAAGTACTAAAAATCTGGCAAATGAACGCGATAGGGGTAAAGAGAAGACATTTATATCATAATTGGAGAAAAGGGGAGAAATATCTGCCATATTTAATGCTATATATCTATGTGTATTTAAATTGTTACCATTAAGTTGATTTTAGAACTGGGTACAAATAGTGTGAGCAGGGATATTGGAGTATTGACTTTTCTAACTAGTGCCCATTAGAGATGAAGTTAGTTTAAAAAGATGAACAGGTTACCGGGAAAATTCATTAATTTTATGTTGGTAGAAAATATACTTTGCCTTGTTCATTGCACATTTATACATTGATCTATATATCTTAAATGTATCGTGATTCAGTGATGTAGGGTACTTTACATATATGCGTTCCTTATGTCGAATGGTACATTTTTGAGATGAAAAATCGATATTATACCAAGGGTATTTGGATGTACTGAAAGATATTTAGTATTTATCGATACCTGAGTATTTAGTATTATAATACAAATGTATTGATAGTATAAATTCAGGGTGGGAAAGAGAAAAATATATAGATAAATCAGAGAAAAAAATATAATAATTAATGTTAGAGAGTTTACGATAGTAAATTTTAGATTTGGGAGTAGTTAATAAACTTGCAATAAGTGAGAATTTAGTAGTGTAATAATCAGTAATAAATAAAGTGAAGGTTTAACAAAAATAACATTATTAAGAATAGGAGTTTTGATTAAGTATAGCGTATTACCACTTATGTGGGTTGAAAAATGTACATGTTTTACTAATGAGAGAGAGTTAAGAAATTCACTAAAAGAAGAATGTAGAGGACGAGGGTTTCAAAATGGAAATTAAAATCACCGGTAATAAGAAATTGGTATTATTAATAGAATGAATAATATCAGTAAATTCATTGACAAAAATTAAAATATTAGTATTGGGAAATCGGTAAATTAAATAGAAGGTACAGTTAATAGAAGACAGTTTACTACTTAAAGTAAGCATTCAGATAAATATAAATGAATATGTTTAGATTTATTTATAATAATAGTCTTCTTTGTTAATATGCCAACTCCCCCACCACGACGGTTGACACATGGAAGAAGGGTTAGACAGTAATTAATATTGCTAATACATATAAAGACGTATATTTAGATTTAATATATTCTTTGTACTCTATAAAGGATTTCTCCCATATAGCTAGTTCATCTGAATATGGTGACAACAGTTTGCATTTCCAATCAATCTTTGAATCATGACATGATATGAGTACATAATACGATATACGATAGTTGTAAATACATTTATGAACCGTGACCATACATAATTTGCATACATGAAAGAGTACTCTATCATTCATGAATGCAAAGTTGTCTTTTCATAATTACCTAGTTTCAACTAAGTTCAATGATTTTCGAATCGCTATATTAATGAGTCTGTCACTCCATATAACTCGCAGGATAGCTCTTATACACTTCATTTCGAAAACCAGCAGGGAATTGATCTCTTTTTGCCTCATAGTCTGACCCATATATATATGTACAGCTACTGGGAGAATAAGGGTCTTATAGAGTATAATAATGAGTTTTTTAGATACGTCTCTGGAAATCCATATTGTCTTACTTAGTCTGCCAAAAGCATGGACGCCATCGAAATTCTATGCAGAACATTATCTGAACAGTTGGGGACGAGACTTCCCAGAAACTTGAACTGGTTAATTTTTGGGAAAATATTAATGCCGACTTTGATGTCCTTTTTTCAGTTGTCAGAACTGCACATTTAACAGGATTGATCTTTAGGCTTCATGTATGACAAGCGTTTTCTAACTCTGAGGTTGCTATTTGTAATTTTTCAAAAACAGCCGATACTAGTGTTGTCTCATCTGCGTACCTGATATCAATTGACATTTCATAATCCAGTCGGAGATTTCTATCTAAGCATGTGAGGCCCTTCATTGCATGTTCTAGGAATATATTGAATAGGCTCGACGACATGATGCATTATTGTCTCACGCCCATATATCGCAACATATTTCTGATGGGTGCTTAAATGGATCATCATTTTCCAAAATTCCTCTCTCCAAATTGTAACAAATGCGGCCTTAAAGTCAATACATATGGATATGTAGCGGAACTTGGTGTTCTCATATATATATATATATATCTGACCTCTTTAGGTAAAGGCTAAGATAGTGTAACTCTGAATTCAAATGCACTTCTATAGTATTTGCGCCCAGTATTAGCAAATGAAATACATGACAAGTACAATAAACAACACTAGGATTAAAGTCCCTAATATAACCTTCTGTTCGATCTCTAAGGAGAAGTATGACGGATCTACTCAAAATCAGCAAGGAAGGGTAGATATTGAGAAACGCGTAAGTAATAAGGCCAAACTATTAAGATGCAAACGAGAAATCATTATATAAACGTTAAAATAATTCGAGAAGAACATAAACAACTAGAACTTAAGTATAATTTCGAAAGCCATGAATTAGATATTCTTGGAATACAGGAACATCTAATCATTTATGATGAAACTGTTAAGTATACTAATATTGGATATTTAAAACAACATCAGCATAGAAAAATGATCAATATACTCACTATGCGAGGTTATATCACATTCTGAGATAATATGTATAAGCACATTCAATGGAAATCCTGCAACATCTAATATAATCATATATTCACCAACAAATTCTAGTAAAGATGAAATTATAAACAAAACCTGCCATTAATTTAGAAGATCTATAGAAACTATACCACATCACAATGTCCTACTCATTATTTGAGATTTTAATGCAAGGATAGGGAAAAATGACGGAATAAAAATGGTGTATTATTGATAGATATTATAAATAAAAAACAATTAGTAATAACAAATACATGTTTTCAAAATAAGTTGAATAAGCTTTGGACATGTACGAATCTGTTCTGCAGGAAATAACAGCTTGACTATATCTCAATGAGAAAAAAATGGAGAAATAGTATCACAAATGGCGAACATATAGCAATTTTTCTAGAATTGGTTCAGATCATCGAATTGTATCATCTAAGGTAAGGCTAAGTTTGCGAACGAATAGGAAGACATTACCAAGAAAACTCCGTTATAACTGGCCTTTGTTTAAATCTGACGTGTTCCTTCAGAAGAAATACGCAATTGAAATAAAAAATCGATTTATCTTGCAAGGCGATGAAGACATTTCAGACACATATGAACGATTCATAGATATAAATGCTGAAGTTACAAGAGAACTAGTTCCACTTTTAATTAAAACAAAGAAAATGTGTCCATCCACTGAAAATACTGTTTCTAGAGCTACAGAAGACACTCGTATAGAAAATAGAGATTATGAAGACAATCCAAATGAGACTAATCAACATAACAATACTTAATCGCGCAATATTGCAGTTTATACCCTAGAAAAAAAATCAAACAAATTGAGAACGCTGATCGCAATAGAAAGTACCTATTAATGTGGGAATTAATAAATGAAATCACTGGTAGAAAAACAACTCAAACAGGAATGATAAAAGGAAAGAACCAAAAAGAACGTATACAAACTTGGTACCAAATCTTTTAGGCAAACTACCAAATATTAAAGACGTACAAAAATAAAATGTTTTACAACCTCTAGATAGGGTATATAGGATACCCTATAAAACGTGGAGCTTTTGAAATATATGAGTATAAGTTAACAAAAGTAATAAAAGGAGGTAAAATCTTCGTTGTTGATGAAATACGGCCAGAAATATTAAAATTATGTAATATAGATGACATTATCCTATACTTCTGTAATAAAGCACTATTAGATCAACTTAAACCAGAAACCAAAAAAACAATGGTCAATTTAAAATATAATTCCAATACCCAAGAAAGGAGATATTAGTATAGGTAGTAATTATCTTGGTATAAGTCTTAGTTCATTAGTAGCGAAAACTTATAATCGTATGATACTGAACAGAAATAGGCCTCATCTAAATTGTCATCTAAGGAAAAATCAAAATGGTCTCAGATGTGGCAGAACAACAACCAGTCAAATATTATCACTCAGACGACTGATTGAGAGAGTTAAAGATAAACATCTAGAAGCAATCCTGATATTCATCGACTTCAATAAAGCCTTTAATACTATACATAGAGGTACAATTCTTACGAAACTGAAAGCTAACGGGATACCGGATGAGTTGGTGATATATGGACTTCGCAGATGATATTGCATAGTAAGTGAAGGTATCAAAGAAGCCCAAGAGATGCTCACTCGAGTCGAAAAATCAGCAAAACGAGTAGGACTAAGCATGAATATAGGGAAAACGAAATACATGAGTTACAATACTAATCAACAGTTTTAAACAAAAGCTATAGATGGGTTAAATCTGAAAAAGTTTGAAGACTTTAAGTACCTCGGGCATGGATAGCCATCAGTGCAAAAGATTTAAAAATCAGAAAAGCGCTTGCTTGGAGACATGTCATCAAATAAGGAATATATGTAAATCAACTCTTAGTAGTAAACTAAAACTCAGGCTCATGCACACCACATGTTCTGCTGTACGTATACGTATACATATATGTGAGACTTGGACTCTCACAAAACCTACTCAAACAACTTTATATGGCACATACACTCGAATTCTACGAATGCTATTAAACATACAATGGTCTCAGAAAGTTACTAACGAAGTACTGTATGGGTTATAGAAAAAGTATCTACAAATATCAGACGTCGATTCTTAAAGTTTTCTGGACATTGCCTACATAAATATGATGAATTTGTTTCGGATCTAGTTCTTTGGGACCTAATCATGGAACTAGAAGACGGGGAAGGCCACCAGAAAACTACATCAGTAATCTAGAGCGCGAAACTGGTATACCGGCGAGCGAGATAAGAGTAGCTATGATGAACCGTGATGTTTGAAGAACTTTTAATTTCTGGTTAACAACAATCCCGAAATAAGCAAGTAAGAAATATATATATATTATATAATGTCGATATATTGTGTAAATGACTATAGAAGAATATTATTAGATATATATATCTAGGGTATACCCTGTAAAAACTGGATATGTTTTAGTATGTACCGAGTGTGATAGTCACACTACACACACACACACACACACGTATGTGTGCTAATATATGCATATATGTGAATATGTGTGCGGAGTGCGTATGCTTTATGATTGATCACAAAGAGTGGGTTCGTGCGTAATATGAGTTATGTTCATTATTATAGAAGTATTGTTATTTAAGCGTTGTTATAGTTACCGCAAGGACATGAGTACGGGTATGAGCAATTGGTAATACCCGACTTGTATATTGCCAACGTTTAACCTGTTATGTCATATTATTGATAATCATTTAATAAGTGTAATACATACCACATACGAGTTCCTTCATGAAGTAGGTACACATATCAGTAAATATCAATAAACCCATACATTCGTATATTATATATATATATATGTAAATATATTAATTAATTATTTACATACGTTATAATATAAGCATCCCTATTTGTTTAATATAATGTGTGTGGGTATGTGTATTAGTATTAGAACATACACGACACATGTGCAACACACACATACGTCGTGTATTGTGCGTATGTATCTATTTACATACACATGTATGTATATTCTTATGTGTACGTATGTATATGTATTCATCATTGTCCTTGGTTATCTTCTTTCTCTTTATGCCATTGAGCAATTAGCTAATAATATTACTCCTATAAAGAGCTATTTTCTACAATTATATTTGATTACTAAATAAGTGTGAAATTCCGAAATTCTTATAATCATCTTTGATATGTCCGATCATAAAAAGGTCTTGATTCTAATGATGTTGGTATGTTGACCTATATTCATGCTTCCTATTATAGGTAAACTTTTTGAAACAAAATATATCTAAGCAACTAATTAATTATATAAATGATAACAATTGTTTTAACCCTTAACCCATTAGTGCATATAAGAAAGCTCATAATACTGAAACTTCTGTGATCTCTACCATGGTCTATCATGCATGAATGATGTTTATTTATCTTTAGATAAACTTAGCCGCATTTAATTATAACAAATTGACCTTTCATCTACATTTGATAGTATATATCATGATATACTTATCAATAGACTATCACTAATAGGTATAACCGGAGATGCTTTAATAATATTAAGTCTACTTAACAAATATAGAACCTATTCGGTTAATATTCATTATTGTATTTCACGTCTGAATATGATATTGTAGATGGTTACACAAGGTTCCAAATTAGGTCCTCATCTGTTTACTATTTATATTTCTCCTTTGCAATATATAAAAGAACAATCACCTAATATGAAACATCATATATTCAAACATTTTACAAACAACCTATATGACGATGAAATTAAAATCCATGACTAATATTGTCATACTGATCAATGAATGTTATTTGCGAATAATATTCGTAAGTGACTATTACATAATAACTTAATTATAAATAATAGTACAATTAGGCAATCGGATATTTCTCTTTCTAATTTTGTTTTTTTCTGATATTATATTATGTAATTACTCCTTCATCTAAATTAAATTCCTTTGAATATATATATATATATATATAAACATTACATTTAATATTCCATATTCTAATAGATATTTGACTAGTTATTATCTACACTAATTAAAATGGTGAGGATTATCTTCCAGAATTAATCACATATGTGTATGTTTAATTGAAAAAGTAATTATTTCTGGAGAACCTTCCTATTTATGCGCTATTATCTTAGAAAAGAAATGGTTATTCGAGGCGCTAACCAGTGGAACTTGAAAAGGTCGATGTTGATTGAAAAGAGAACTTTCAGGATGTATTCTACCTCGATGTGGAATAATCTACCTCTAGTGATAAGGAGTGATCATTCCAGTTCAATCTTCAGCAACAAAACTGAAGAAAAATTTTGTATTATAATTATTATTTTTTTTATTTTTATTTTATTACACTTTATATAATTGTTTCTACAATTATTTAAGTTTATAAATAAACTATTACTATTACGATAATTATATGACGCGTATGTATTTTCGTATGTATTTGTTTGTATAAATATGTTTGTGTCACATGTGTATATGTATATATTTGTCAAATAAACATATATAGGTTATAATCAGCATGTATTATAAAATAATATATGATGTACGATAAAGGCAATAGAGGTTAATAGTTCGCACTTTAACCTACATATATATAGAGGCTAGCGTTTAATAGTCTATATTATATAACATATAGGCTTAATATAGTCTATTATCAGATACCGATACGTGATCCCTATTGTTTCTATCACATGACCTGCGCGCTATCTCTTCACCTAGCGAATATCATCTGAAGCAGTAGAGACTACATATATATATATCAATACTAGACATATATGTTAATCTATAGATTTGTATTTTACTATAAATCTATGATACTATATAATAGTATGTAGTACATAATATGTACTATGGAAACATATACGGTATACGTTAGAGGATTTATATATATATATATATATATATGTGTGTGTGTGTGTATATAAGCTATACGTAATCATATAATCACGTGTAGAATATAAATATATATATATATATATATATATATATATATATATAATACATATATGTAATAAGTAAGTATATGTGTAAAATCGAGTGTGTGTGTTTTGTTCTAAGTTCTATTAATAGATTGTGTTTATGTTTACCGTAAACCTCCCCCTCCTTGACATGCGCCGCTATGACAAAGTGCTTGATTTGTAAATATCAAAATAATAAAATACTTCCAGATGTAGATACACACACAGAGTGAGGTTCAGAGGTCACATGATTAAAGCAACTATTAGCAACATTAACAATAGATCATTAGCGACAGTATCAGGTACGTAAAAGTTAACATTAGTATAAGTAGCGCGTATACAATAGGTTACATAATAGTGACCTGTTTAGGCGTAACTAATGTAGGCGTACTGTGTAATGTTTATTTCGAAACGTCATTTAATAATATCGATTACTGTCTCTATATTCATAACACATATAGGATGTATATATATATATATATATATATATATATATATATATATATATATATCCTATAGGATGCCTGTTATCATATGCATATATCGATTGCAGTATACTGTAGTATATGATGTGTTGATGAAGTATGATGTAATATACTTCCATGTGAAAATAGTACACACATACATCATCGATATAAAGAAAGAAACTTTCTTGATATCGATTACATACATTCGTATGCATAATTACGTGCAAACATAATGAAATCATCGATATAAAGATAGTATTGATTTTTACTTTCTTTATATCGATGAGTGAAATGTATGCGCGCGTGTGTAGGTGTGTATGTGTGTGTGTGTGTGTTATATAAATATATAAAACGTATTACTAATACAGTAATTGTATAATACAATCGCACGCATGACGTAACATATAGAACATGTATACATTCCAGTACTAGATAGCGCTATGTGATAACTATACTATGTGTATGTGTGTATGTGTGTGTGTGTGTGTGTGTGTGTGTGTGTGTAAAGTGTGGGTGGGTGGTGTTTGCAAGAGTATATGTGGGTGGGTGGTGTATGTGTATTTATATATATATATATATATATATATATGTGTGTGTGTATATATATGTGCATACATGCATGCATGCATACATGCATGTATATATGAAGCCATGGGTTAATAATGATACGTATATATACCTATAGGTATATAGATAGACGATGTAGACCTACGTCTATAGATAGGCTTGCTTAGTTACAACTTTTGTAAGAGTAACAATATATTACATCATTATTAATCCATGTATATATGTGTGTGTATGTGTGTGTATGTGAGTATAAGCATAGTTATTATATACTATGTAGGCTATATAATCGACACTACACTCATTTATGTACACTTTCTCCTAAGGATATATTTTACTACCAACACCTAATACTTATATCAAAGATTTTTCCTAGGATGCTTCGAAAATCTGTTATTATATTATACAAGGCTAGTTTAGTGTTACTTACTATCCTGATATGAGTTAATGTATCGTTATAATGTTGTATTTGTTTACTATGTGGTAAAATATGCGAAATACATGTGATTGGCTGTGTTTACCTGCCTGTGTATGTGTGCAGAACCAATGTGTTAGGGCAAACTATCATTTAGGAAGAAATCTATTTGATGGCACAATTTACAATATATACAAAATAGAATGATCTTAATAATTGATAACAATTACGTCATTGATTCTAAATAATACTTGTATAATTCTAGTTTGTATAAGTAGACACTTAAGTAGGTCTAAATTAGTAAACTACTTTATTTTTGAATATGTAAACGATACCTTTACTTGTAAGCTACGTTTTAGATATTTTAAATTTGATAACATTTAGCATAATATTTAATATGTTAAGATATTCTCAAATAATCTACACTCATTTCAATGATATAAACATTTATTATACTGTATACTGTATAATTTATACAGAAGAGTCTTAATTTTATATGATAATTAATATATCAAAATTTATCGTCTAAAATAACAATACATTTTTTATTATTGAAATAATTGTGAGGTAACTTAAAAACGTCAGTAAACATCCTATATGTCTAGATATATTTATGAGATTAATATTTGATATATGGCTTAGATTATATAAAGGTATATAGTATATATATATATATATATATATATAACTTTCGAAATATTAAATATTATCTGCATGTGTAGTTTAGTTTCCTTTGACGCCAGAAACACAGTAGCATACTGACAGTATGACGCGGGTTCATGCCCCGTAAATAGGTGATATAAGCGCGATAACAAATAAATGTTCTCGTTAAAACGTGAATGCATTAATATTATCATACATTCTAGATCAGCTTCGAAGGGACATTACTGATATGTTATTATGAGTACAACAACTTTACAACAAGTAACTATATGGGGTGCACACTTTACATGCATAAATACTTCACTTAATAAAAATAAAAATAATAAAAATAATAAAAATAATGTATACTTATATATATATATATATATATATATATATATATATATTATATATTATAATGTATAATATAAGTATAATATAGTGGAGTATATATTTGTATATAATTATAAATAATAATGTATTATCATCTATAATACCATTTGTTCTTTTTTAAATATTCATATCTATGCTATTTTCGTCTTCTTCTTATAAGAAATGGTATATCCTTTTCTATTACATATGCAAATAAAGATATTAAATATATGTATTAGACTTTCATAGTTTGTATACAAATATAAAATGTATATAGGACTAATTGTATATACATACCTATCTTTTGAATAATTAATATTAATATATATATATATATATATATATATATATATATATATTGTTTACGAGCATCTAAATTTCATATTGTTATTGTTATTTCTACTTTGTTGTTTTATTTTGGTGGAGTTCTTTCATCCCATCCTGGAACGTAAATGAAGTTTTCACTTATAACCATATATGGATCTAATGTCCCTTCGAAGCCGCTCTCATGTTAAGGCATCTATTGTTTGAACGAGAGCTGATCATTTATGTATACACAATTATATAGTATCACTCAAATAAATAGTACATATCACTTATTTTAATACCTATTTTATTAGTACAAACGTTGCTTGAACATGCGACGAGGGTCCCGTATATGACACCTTAGCTATAGTTATAGCTGTTATATCCGAGCCACACAGTCAGTTTATATATAAAATATCTATCTACTCATATGGGCTATATATATATATATATATATATCAGCAATTACATTACATTACATAAACAACAACGACAGAAGAATAACAATGGCACTGTTCCTACACAACACGGTGACGGGTCTTAAGAATAAACAAAGACTTTCACTAATGATGCGAACCCTATCGAGGTAAGTATGTTCTATAGAATAGTTATATCCTATTATAAGGGTGCTGGAACGATGGTGTGTATGTAGGGGGGACCAACCAATCAAAATAAATTTGGTGGTAAAAGACCAATACATAGGAGGTCCCCCTAGATTTTAAAATGGGAGGACTTATCCCCCCCGCCCCCTGTTACAGCGCCCGTAACTCTATAGTATATACTATATAGATTCTATATATATGTATACTATATCAATAGCCTATGCTATATATGTATATATATATATATACAAATATATATATACTGTATATATACTATATAGCATGATCTCTATAGAGCTCTATTTATAGCTATCTCTTTAATCGCCAAACGTATACGTATAATATTGTGGTAATAAACTGGTTATATACGGAACACGGGGTTTCGTTATATACGGATCAGTAGAACTCCGTTACAACGTGTTATACATGTGTACAATGACGGTTAATCTATAATTATTCCGTTATATCGTAGTCTGCCTATTCATGTATACATATGTGTATACAACTTTATGTTTGTATCACTATAATAGCTGTAATACTAAAATAACGATTATATAATATAAGCATACACATACCACATTCCCTCTATATATATATGAATATATTTAATATATATATATATATATATATATATATATTTTATATATTTGTATATATTTATATTTATTAACATATATGACGTTTTATTTAAATAGAAATCAAAAAGACACATATGTGTGTAGATTACATAGATTCAGATTACACATACACCTGTTAATTATGAACACCTGTATACACACACCTGTATACACACACCTGTATACACACACCTGTATACACATACCTGTATATATTTCGCATGCGCACCTGCATCCGCACCTATATACCCACGCGCCTTACATGCATGTATGGCTCGTGGGTACATGTATACCGTCAGGTATGCTGATGCACTTCCTGTAATGTCTCCTGTATCGTCATATAGGACATATTATTCAATAGGACATATCCCTGTATATAAGATATATCATTATGTATTACATATCATCATTTTGGGAATATCATCCTATATGACATATCCTCATATAATATATATCATATTATATAGAGCATATCATATATATGAATGAATGAATTCAGTTTATAGACAATGTATAAGGAAAATTAGTGAAAGCGATTAGCTTTTTTAATTCGATATCTCCTAACAGTAGTGTAATGTCATATTTCATCATCTTCATTCGGATAAAATACAATTAAATTACATAAAAAGGGATATTAAAATTAACAATTAACACAAATATAGAATAAATAATATATATATATATATATATATATATATATATATGTATATATAAAGTAGGGATGTGTATTTAACACATAACTAGTACACATATCCATGATATAATCCGAAACTAGTAACTATATAAACCTACTAAAACCCATAACCCTACGGCCGATAACTACATAACTACCTAAATTGTACAAAACTCTGATCGGGGTTTAAGCATGAAATGATGGGTCAAAACTATTGATATAACTGATGCTCAAATATAAATCATCGATGCAGTATCAGTCTCAGTTACCTAAAGTCTCAACTCGGCTCGGGCTCTTTTGTTAGAGTTTCGGCTCAGCTCGGGCTCGTTTGTCTAGAGTCTTGGTTCGGCTACGGCTTGGTTTTTTTCCGAAACTGAATGTCTCGGTTCGGCATCAATAACCAAAATTCTCGGATCGGCATCATTTACATCACTATTCAAAACATTTAACGAATCTATATAGTATTGATTTTTATTATACTATAGCATCAGTTAGGTATTTTTAACATTGAACTTAATGTGGACCAGTTGTTAATACTGTGTTCTACCTAATTAAGTATACATATAGGTATAAGTCTATAGACTTTAATATACATTTATTAAGATAACATAAGTTTGTTACTGTAATATTTCTGTTGGCTTAAATCACAATGTTATTATAAATAACCGCACAATTATATTATCACCAATACAATTTTATAAATTCACTATATGTTTTAAATTATTTATTTTATGATTTAATTTTGATTATAAATTTATAGGTTGAAACATATATTTAAAAATTGACATATATACATGTGAATACGATAACAAATTTATTAAATGTATATATGTATAACAAATATGACGTATCGCCATATAAGGCATGCGTGACGTAATACCCCTGTTACGTAACAACCCGACGTATCGACCAATCACCGCTCTCCCCTACAGGACCTATCAGACTATGTACAAGGAGAGCTACGAGCGAGATGCTAAAGATGTATTCCAGTCCGCGGTATCCAGCGTGTTACCCGAGGCAATGTTAAAGTCTTCTCTGAAACTTAACGCCAACACACTCACAGTAGCTGGTTAGTATACGCTAACGTATATGTCCATGTGCTGTGCGATATATTATAATAAGTATGCTTAATAATTAGTATACTATTATACTATATAATAATTATTATAGCATGTATTTTAGAATAATACTTGGGCACATTATTTATTACATAGATATATCGCATTCAATATATATATATATATATATATATATATATATACACAAGTAGCGGATACAAATGGCCCCTCGATAAGGTCAAATATAGTCTATAGACGTGTACACTGTACAATGTACATGTTATACATAACCGTGTTATAAATTTCCTGTTCCACATGACAATACAATATAATTGAGTATACTTTTGTTGTCTTGTGTTTTTATTTATCGTTTACTGAGTATTAACAAAGCCCGGCTTTGGTATTAATAAACTAAGACAAAGAACAATACTTACCTGGAATCTAATCAGGGACACCTCTTTACTGACTATAGTCAGTGATTATATAATCACTCCTCATCACTGCTCCTCTTGTACTCTTACATACACACCATGATGTCCCTGTTTAGTTATAGTTATAACTATATTTGTATTCCTGGTTGTATCTTTACATATCCATTTTTAGTCCTATGATTAGTCATATTTTCCCTAGTTAATTAATATGGTTATATATATATAATATGGTTATATAGTATATTATTTATAAATGTATTCTTATATATATTATTTTGTTTGATATACTATAATATATACTTGTCTATGTAATATTACATGTATATATATATATATATATATATATATATATATATATATATATATATATATATATTAAACATTAGCAGATAGAAGCCTATACATAGAGCATTGTCGGGATACACTTATACACTTATACCTAACATACTTATACATTCATAACAAACGTAATGCACTTACGTTAAGTCTTCGAGTTTGAAGGTCATGCATCAGGTCCAGCAGTGCCCCCTACTTAGTGATTCTTCGTTATTAATATTGATATTATAATATCATATATTTGTATATATATATATACAAAATAATTTCGGGTTTACACGAAATTCTCCCAGATAGTTTTTGGTTATATAGGTTGTGAAATATATCTTATATAATAGATAACCTATATATTTTTGAAAGTCCTAATACATTATTTAATTATTCCATTATATATATAGCTATAAACCTAGGTTTACCATATATATAATATATGTATATATTTATATAGTATAAGTGTGTTTAAATGCAGCTCTATTACAACAACAGTCGATCTATAATCAGTACACATAGGTGTGTTACACGTCGTGTAATACACCTAGTGCATGTGTACATTGGTCCAATGAAACACTCGTTTGCAACGAGTACGGGCATCACTCTCGTCCTATACGCATTAGTTCACCTAACCCGAATCACACCGACCTATAGGTGACTATAGCCACGTGTACTAATCAATCTTCTATGATTTGTGTTCGTATGAATGTGTATATTAAATCTGTATTTTCTATTTTTCGTATCGTTTTTTGTTGTATCATATCGTATTGAATATTTGTATTAATACCATTCCTAATTAGGTAATGTTATTAGTGGACTATGTTATTCTCTAATTACTATTAACATCACTATAATAACCGTATTATCTTTACGGTACCCACATACCTTAACGAATACCCCCTATCTTACAGGTGGTCGACAATACGAGCTGAACAATAACCTACATATCATAGCTGTGGGTAAGGCGGTCGCGGGAATGGTTCGTATAGCAGAGGACATAACTCAAGGACATCTTCAAGGAGGTATCGCCAGTATTCCTAAAGGATTACGGGCGTCGCTCACTAAGAAAGGAAGACCGTTAGTTTAGTGGCAAGAATGTGAGGCTGGGGAGTAAGATATCTTATATCCACATATGTGGATGGAGAGTGGGTGTCGCGTTAACATCGTAGCGAGTTATACTAATGTAACCTACATAATGTCATTAGATATATTCGGATGAACTATATGTATAAAGGTTCTATAAGTATAATATAACATGTTCTTTATTTTAAATAGTTTTACAAATATATATTGAATACGGCAAAAATATATGTTATATATACAATATTAAATTATTCCTTTCTTTGACTGATTTAATGTTTTCACTCCTATATGTGCACCCAATTCAAAATAATTACAAATCCTATAATCCAATTGGAAAAGGGGAATTTCCCTTATTAGGGGAAATTCCTATATTCTTCTTTTCCTATATTCGTTTAATTATTATTTAATTATAAATGAATATGTTATATTACGCTTAAACTTTATAATATGCTAAATCATCACCTACGTTCAGTGACTATTGTTATGATGATGATGATTTTGATGACGTGTGATGATGATGTACATCATTAACGTTAATGATGATGTTGATGATGTGTGATGATATTGATGTTGATTATGTGGGTTAAAGTTTAGTAACACCTCGGTTTCACCCGTAGAGACCTTCTCCCTTCGGACTCGAGCCGAGTGCAAGTATTCGAGGGCTCTCCGGGCAACATTCCGGATAAGGTTGCCATGGAAACAGCTCAGAAGATCACTGACTACGTACGCGGTCTTAGCAAGGACGATATTCTGCTAACACTTATCTCAGGTCGGTTAACTAAAGAAACGTCGCGAGTCTCTCGTTATATCGTATCGTTAGATTAAGCGGCTAGCTATTCTAGCCCGTATCTCAATATAATGCATGTCTCCCTATCTACAACATCTAGGTCACGACCTATACGTGGATATAACCTCCCCGTTATGCGATATCACGCAATTGGTACTATACGATAAATAGATATATATATATATATATATATATATATATATATATATATATATATATACAATATATAGTTATCGCAAGGGATGTATACATCCCTCAATAAAAAAAAATATTCAAAAGATAAATATTCAACATAATATTTCAAATATGAATATTCAATATTTCTTATATATATATATATATATATATATATATATATAATATTCCATGCAGGAATTAACCTAGCTTAATTAATATGAGTGATAATATCAATGATCACATAACATCATAACATCGATAAATTGTGTATAATTATTAATGTTAATGTATTGTATTCATTTTATGTTTTCTTGTTAACGTCGACAAATATTGTTTTCATTTATGAAGTTCTTAAACTAGCTAAATAAATAATGATGTAACATTACAGTTGTTATGATATCGTGTGATATTTTATAATATTATTTATAATTATGTAATCTAGTGTATATATATAACGTGTATTACACACAGTGTGTATGTATATGTATGTATATATTAGTGTGTATGGGTGTATTCGTTTACGCGTGTTTATACCGGCCCCATAATGCAACTCTACTTGGCTAGGCTACATATAGCCTACATATAGCCTACATATATTAACATACCTGTATGCATACACTATACACCTCTCTTGTAGGAGGTGGATCATCACTGCTGCCCATGCCTCGAGCGCCTGTGGACATAGACGATATGTCCTTGCTTACTAAACTGATGTCTCGACATGGTGCCACTATACAGGACATGAACATCGTCAGGTCAAAGGTCGAGGTTCTGAAAGGAGGCGGCTTAGCGAGAGAAGCTTATCCGGCGAAGGTATATATTTAGTAATCTCGTATCTTATACATAGTATACTATGTAGTTATGTTATATATATATATATATATATATATATATATATATATATATATACCTTCCTGAGAGACTCAGTTGGCTAAGGCGTCAGACTCACAAGAATTAGGATGCGGGTTCGAGCCCCGTCCGGACCATTAAAATAGGTCTTGAAATAATATTTAGAAGTGATATTATATAATTGTGTATACATAAATGAACTGCTTTCGTTAAAACCATGGATGCCTTATCACGAGATTGGCTTCGAAGGTACATTAGATATATATATATATATATATATATATATATATATATATATGAAATATATCACGTAAACTTAGTTCTCAGTGTGAACTTTATAGAATAAGCGAATATATAGAATAATATGTACGTGTGGAATATTAATGTTGTGTTAGTGTGAATATTAATATTCCACACCTTATTATTCCTAAAAATGCATTATTCTATAAATTCTCGGAAAACTTCTCTAATCTATAAAGTCACCTATTCTGTCTTATTTATTAGTTTACTCCTCCGTGCACTACCCTACTCACTAACTTCAGGCTTCGCCCTTTTACTCCTACATCCATCTTCCCTAAAATTCCATTATTATATATTATCCTACCTCATTATTATGGAATTCCCATCAATTATCCATCCATTCTATCCCTTAATAGTATTGCTGCAGTAGTAGTAGTAGTAGTAGTAGTAGTAGTAGTAGTAGTAGTAGTAGTAGTAGTAGTAGTAGTAGTAGTAGTAGTAGTAGTAGTAGTAGTAGTAGTAGTAGTAGTAGTAGTAGTAGTAGTAGTAGTAGTAGTAGTAGTAGTAGTAGTAGTAGTAGTAGTAGTAGTAGTAGTAGTAGTAGTAGTAGTAGTAGTAGTAGTAGTAGTAGTAGTAGTAGTAGTAGTAGTAGTAGTAGTAGTAGTAGTAGTAGTAGTAGTAGTAGTAGTAGTAGTAGTAGTAGTAGTAGTAGTAGTAGTAGTAGTAGTAGTAGTAGTAGTAGTAGTAGTAGTAGTAGTAGTAGTAGTAGTAGTAGTAGTAGTAGTAGTAGTAGTAGTAGTAGTAGTAGTAGTAGTAGTAGTAGTAGTAGTAGTAGTAGTAGTAGTAGTAGTAGTAGTAGTAGTAGTAGTAGTAGTAGTAGTAGTAGTAGTAGTAGTAGTAGTAGTAGTAGTAGTAGTAGTAGTAGTAGTAGTAGTAGTAGTAGTAGTAGTAGTAGTAGTAGTAGTAGTAGTAGTAGTAGTAGTAGTAGTAGTAGTAGTAGTAGTAGTAGTAGTAGTAGTAGTAGTAGTAGTAGTAGTAGTAGTAGTAGTAGTAGTAGTAGTAGTAGTAGTAGTAGTAGTAGTAGTAGTAGTAGTAGTAGTAGTAGTAGTAGTAGTAGTAGTAGTAGTAGTAGTAGTAGTAGTAGTAGTAGTAGTAGTAGTAGTAGTAGTAGTAGTAGTAGTAGTAGTAGTAGTAGTAGTAGTAGTAGTAGTAGTAGTAGTAGTAGTAGTAGTAGTAGTAGTAGTAGTAGTAGTAGTAGTAGTAGTAGTAGTAGTAGTAGTAGTAGTAGTAGTAGTAGTAGTAGTAGTAGTAGTAGTAGTAGTAGTAGTAGTAGTAGTAGTAGTAGTAGTAGTAGTAGTAGTAGTAGTAGTAGTAGTAGTAGTAGTAGTAGTAGTAGTAGTAGTAGTAGTAGTAGTAGTAGTAGTAGTAGTAGTAGTAGTAGTAGTAGTAGTAGTAGTAGTAGTAGTAGTAGTAGTAGTAGTAGTAGTAGTAGTAGTAGTAGTAGTAGTAGTAGTAGTAGTAGTAGTAGTAGTAGTAGTAGTAGTAGTAGTAGTAGTAGTAGTAGTAGTAGTAGTAGTAGTAGTAGTAGTAGTAGTAGTAGTAGTAGTAGTAGTAGTAGTAGTAGTAGTAGTAGTAGTAGTAGTAGTAGTAGTAGTAGTAGTAGTAGTAGTAGTAGTAGTAGTAGTAGTAGTAGTAGTAGTAGTAGTAGTAGTAGTAGTAGTAGTAGTAGTAGTAGTAGTAGTAGTAGTAGTAGTAGTAGTAGTAGTAGTAGTAGTAGTAGTAGTAGTAGTAGTAGTAGTAGTAGTAGTAGTAGTAGTAGTAGTAGTAGTAGTAGTAGTAGTAGTAGTAGTAGTAGTAGTAGTAGTAGTAGTAGTAGTAGTAGTAGTAGTAGTAGTAGTAGTAGTAGTAGTAGTAGTAGTAGTAGTAGTAGTAGTAGTAGTAGTAGTAGTAGTAGTAGTAGTAGTAGTAGTAGTAGTAGTAGTAGTAGTAGTAGTAGTAGTAGTAGTAGTAGTAGTAGTAGTAGTAGTAGTAGTAGTAGTAGTAGTAGTAGTAGTAGTAGTAGTAGTAGTAGTAGTAGTAGTAGTAGTAGTAGTAGTAGTAGTAGTAGTAGTAGTAGTAGTAGTAGTAGTAGTAGTAGTAGTAGTAGTAGTAGTAGTAGTAGTAGTAGTAGTAGTAGTAGTAGTAGTAGTAGTAGTAGTAGTAGTAGTAGTAGTAGTAGTAGTAGTAGTAGTAGTAGTAGTAGTAGTAGTAGTAGTAGTAGTAGTAGTAGTAGTAGTAGTAGTAGTAGTAGTAGTAGTAGTAGTAGTAGTAGTAGTAGTAGTAGTAGTAGTAGTAGTAGTAGTAGTAGTAGTAGTAGTAGTAGTAGTAGTAGTAGTAGTAGTAGTAGTAGTAGTAGTAGTAGTAGTAGTAGTAGTAGTAGTAGTAGTAGTAGTAGTAGTAGTAGTAGTAGTAGTAGTAGTAGTAGTAGTAGTAGTAGTAGTAGTAGTAGTAGTAGTAGTAGTAGTAGTAGTAGTAGTAGTAGTAGTAGTAGTAGTAGTAGTAGTAGTAGTAGTAGTAGTAGTAGTAGTAGTAGTAGTAGTAGTAGTAGTAGTAGTAGTAGTAGTAGTAGTAGTAGTAGTAGTAGTAGTAGTAGTAGTAGTAGTAGTAGTAGTAGTAGTAGTAGTAGTAGTAGTAGTAGTAGTAGTAGTAGTAGTAGTAGTACTTTTATCTGTTTCTTATTTTTATTGTTATTTTATATATATTATTATTCGTTTATTATGTTTATTCGTATTATAGTTTTGATTTTTTTATTTTTGTGCATAATAAATTTATATCATCATCATCAAATGCATATATGAGTGATTAATAGGATATTGACAACATATTTTTAACATACATAACTACTTCCCTCCCTAGACTTGTTGATTTTTTACAATTATTTTATCTTATGTTAATATCAACATGTTAATATCTCTAATATGCAATGTATAAACATTAAGTATACATATTTTACTTTACCTTAATAATAGGACAACCTACAACTTAAAGTAGAATATCTTATACCGATTATACCGATTATAGCGTGCTATGTAGTCTACATAATGTAGAACTATATATCGTGATCAATAATTGCAATGTAAATAATATAATTTAATCTCACTTCTATGTACAATATTAACTTCGATATATACTTTACATAGGTGATAGCGTTGATACTGTCGGACGTGATAGGAGATCCGATAGAGAGTATAGCTAGTGGCCCCACCTACATCGGGGGCGTGGCTCCTACTAACAGGGCGTGCCAGGATGTGTTCCGTAGATTGGGCATCGAACAACGAGTTCCTGAATCTGTGAATCGGCTGCTAGTCTCAAAGTTTGTTTCACTATTCAGTATGCAGCAATACATATATGCCTATATGGCTGGGTAGCCCCGATGGGTAGTAAACCCTATAAGTCATCTCCTGTTAGAGGTAAACCCTATAGGGTATACTAAAGTGTGAAGTAAACTCTATAGGGCCGCCCCAGTGTGTATAGTCAAGACCTCCTATAACCTCGAGGTTGTAGGAGGTATTGGTATAGTAAGACTCATATTACAGCCCAAGTGGACAGTGGCTTATATTGCATGTAACTATATCATAACTATAACAGTATACTGTTATACAGTTATAACTGATACATACATGATCTATATATTTAATTATCTTCGAATATTTAGCCACGCCCATATTAAATATGAAAATTATCTATGAGGCCAACCTTATTATAATCCATTAATATAACATTGGTATACGTTATATACTTACCCATAAAACACTGACACCCTCATAACATTTTCTGGGTAGTTATTATGTCACCCACTAAAACAGGGACACAGTGACCACTGATAATAAACAAGATGCAGACATCAACAATCAGATTATCGGCAGTAATAAAATAGCGTTGGAGAGCGCCAAACAGAAAGCATTATCTCTGGGTTTCAAAGTGTGCACTCTTTCCCATGAAGTCGAAGGAGATGTATCGGAAGGTAGGCCAAAGTCCATTATTTAATAATCGGTTTACAATATATATATATATATAGTCATATAGTTAACTTTGATAACTGCACTACGAGTATTAGATTATGATAATCTTCTTTTTATTATGTTGGTATCTAATATTAAGATTAACCATCAAACATTAACAGCCTCACAACATCCTCATAACTTCCTCATATAGTAACATCTGTCTACATATAAGACTTTTTTATGAGGCTGTAATGAGGATGTTATGATGCTGTTAATGTTTGCTGTGTATAACAAATTACTATTTATAAACTCCTAATCATAACAACCACTATCATCCTAATATCACCGTGTAGTGTGTAAGGCGTATACATCTATTATCGAGTACGCCGTGGATGACAACGCCGCGAAGACGCTGCAAGTCACGCCCACTTTAACCGGTGATACCGCAGATCGCCTGAAGGTGGCGATAGCTGATGCTAAAGCTAGTAAAAGTATGCTGTGCGTGTTGGCCGCCGGAGAACCTACCGTGATCGTCAAAGGAAAGGGTAAAGGTGGACGTAATCAGCACCTAGCTCTGCAGGTCGGTCTATGTGTAATCATAATTATTGTATTCATATATTTAGTATCATAGTATATACTACATTATATAGGTTTTTTTATACTACCTATATATACAATTTTATTTATTAATTAACATACTATTTATTATATAGAATTCATTATGTGTTATTCTATTTGAATACTAGATTACCTATTTGTAGAATATTTTTAATTAGCTCCGAAAATACCATGTATACATGATTTTCAAGTTTAAAAATAATACATACATAATGTACTACTTCTAAAGTTTGTAAACTAGACATTATAAGAAATTAACTTTATCTAAAATGGTATAAATTACTTATTTAAATATATCTTACATATGCTATGTATACAATTAGATTCATTGTATTCGTAAGGTTCTTTATGAATAAATACTACTTAGTAATGAATTAAATAATTAATAGATGTATTATTTGCTAATTGTAATCCAACTATATAGTGTAATACATTAAGTGTATACACTATATATTTTACTTACTTTACTTTTACTCCTGTGACTCTTCAATCGTAGGAGGAATCATCTTGCTTTTCGCAACTACAAATCGTCTCCATCCATCCCGGTCTTCAGCTTTTCTCAATAGCTCTTGTAGTGGTTTTTCAGTCCATTTATTTATATTTAATATCCAGCTGGCTCTTGGCCTTCCTCTTTGACGGTTGACTCATACTTTGCCTAGTAGCATATTGTAAGCTAGGTTTTAATGGCGGCATATGTGACCAAAGTAATTGAGCATTATTCGTTTCACAGTGGTAAGTAGATATTCGTATACACCAATCTGCAGAAAACCATGGTTTTTGACAAATTCTTGAACTTATATGTTTGATTTTCGCTGTCTATATGTTATTCCTAAAAGTCTTATATGGGCTTTATTTTCGAATGCCTTTATCTTTTTTTCCTCTTTCTCTTTTAAAGTCCATGTTTCACATCCATATAATAATATGGATAATATTAGTGACTTGTACAACAAATTAAATTTGATGGGAAAGCTAATATTCTTGCTGTGCAATATCTTATCTAGTCTGACCATCGCTTAAGTGGCTGTTGCTAGTCAAATGCGAAGTTCGTTTTCTGATGAACCATCATATTTTAGAGTTGAACCGAGATATTTGACAGTTTTGACATCTTCGAGTTAAGTTCCGTCCATTAAAATGTTTGCATGTGCATCGATGTTGATACTATTTACCATAGTTTTGCTCTTTTCAGTTTTAGTAGTATTGGTTTGATTAAGCGTTTGTTGCATGATTTTTTCTAGAAATATGTTAAATAATACTGGAGATAATAGGCATCCCTGTCGGACACCAACTGTCGTATGAAAAAATCTCCTTTTATGTTGTTTAGTAAAACTGCACTTTTTTAGTTATCATATAATGATTTTATTATGTCAGTAATGTCTTGAGATATACCAAAGTTTTCCATGAAACTCCACAATCCTTTATGCCATACTCTATCAAACACTTTTTTTAAATCTATATAGTTCCAATATACTTTCTTCTGTATTTAAATATGTTTTTCAATGATTAATCTGATGTTTAGGATTTGCTCGATTGTGCTTCTTGATTTTATGAATCCAGCTTGTTCTTCTGCTAATATCAATTCAACTTGGGGAATTAACCGGTTTAGAATAATTCTCAATAGTATTTTTCTTGGATGCGAGATTAGACTTAATGTACTATAATTAGAACATCTTGTTGAAACTCCTTTTTTAGGAATGGGAATGATTAGAGATTTAGTCCATTGACTTGGCCATTTTTTTGTCTTCCATATGGTTTGACATATCATTGTAAATATTGTTGTTAGGTTTTCTCCTCCATGCTTCAGAAGTTCACTTGGAATATTGTCATTTACAGGTGATTTGTCATATTTTAATGTCTTAATTGCATTCTCAACTTCTGACTCTAATATTGATAAGTAATCTTCAGTATTTTCATTGGTATTTAGATTAATTAAACTTTCATTTGGTGCAATAGGATAATTGTATAATTTATCACAATATTCAATTCATGTTTTCAATAATGATTCATTATCAGTGATGCGTTGGTCATTTTAATCAATAATTAACATAGTTTTCCTCTTTTTAGTCTTCGTCAGCATTTTTAGAGTATTGTATGCTCTTTTGTTGGCTCTGCCTCTTGGCATGTCTTCGTTTATGGAGATATATTGTTTTTGAATCCAATCTTCTTCTTCTCTGTATTCATTTTTTAGTTCTGGATTATGGTGATTTTTTTTCTTTTTTTGATACAAAGCTTCATTTTTATGTAGCAGATAACTAGATCGTGGTCACTATTTATGGTAGCCCCAGGGTATGTTCTTGTACTGGTTTTGATGACACTTGATTTGAATCTTTGTGGTCTTACAATATAGTCGATCTGATTGTATGTCATTCCATCTGGAGAATGCCATGTTGTTTTTCTTGAATGCTTAGGATTATACAGTGTGCTTGCAATGACTAGTTTGTGCTTTTCTGCAAATTCTAGTAGTATCTCTCCTCTACAATTTTTGTTACCAATGCCAAAACGTCCTATGGCATTTAGCATATATTTTAAGTCTATTGTAAATGTATAATCTACATATTGTAATTTTATCTGTATCTTCAATTTAAATCGATTACCTTAATTAATGCAAAATTAAAATCCTATCCTATTAATTCTCTATGTATTTATTTTAAAAATAATTATAAAGTAGATAAACATATAGGTAAATAATATTTACTAAATATCCTATATATCTTATTTAAAAATATGTTTGAAATAATCAAATAATTAGATTATATTTTCAAAGTTTGTCTGCTGTCCTGGAGATAAAATCTTTTATATATCAAAATTATAAATATGTTCTAAATATTATTTTTAACTGTACCCATTTTTGAATGTTCTATAATATATGTCAGTTTTCTTAAATTAAATATGACTTATTACTGTTTATATAAAAATAGATTATTACAAATTATTATAAGATAAAAATTAATGCAAAGTTATACAAATAAAAATATATTTTATATATTTATGGTGTTTAATAAAATATATTTAAAACATATAACATGTTTTTCATAATGTAAAAATATTTTTAAATCAGTAATATAATAATAATTGATTACATGTTATAACAAATTATAAACAAATGTATACCAGTTAGGATATTGGATTACATAATAAATAATTGATGACTTATAAAAGATGTTTTTTATGTAATTTATAGATAACATTTGTTGACAGATATTAATTAACATGTAACAAAATAATATTATATAAACTTTAATAACTTTGTATAATGATTTATCGATTTGTTCAAATATAAACACTGCGCGGTACCCCTTAAAGGTTGCCATAGAGACAAACACATTGAAAGAGAGAAACTGGACATTCCTAGCTGCCGGAACAGATGGTCAAGACGGGCCCACACCTGCTGCCGGTGCCTTCTCTTACGCTCTGGATGGTGATAACGAGCTGCTGAAGGCCACATCCTCCCTCGAGGACAACGATGCGTTCACCCACTACACGGCGCAGAGCGGAGGCCGTTACCTAGTGTCCACAGGACTGACCGGTACCAATGTGATGGACATTCACGTGTTCCTGTTCGACTACTCCCAGTAGTAGAGGTGGTAGTAACAGCAACGCACTACCTGACTCCCCGATTACATCATCGAATGTTACATCATCGAATGCGATAGCGATAACACGGCTGTAATGAATATTCATACGTTCCTTACGCATTAATCTCAATAAATTCCTAATAACATAACTACTCCCCTAATTACATCATTGAACGAACTAATAATGACACCCGTAATGAATACATCCGTTACTTTAGGACTATACTTTATATTCTCATAAACTGGTTACAAAACTACCTACCCGTAATAATGGCCGATGACGATAGAAAAGATTGCATCGTATTATTGTGGAGCCCATTAGAAGTAATCAAAAGAAATATATTATAAACCTAAAAAGAAATGAGAAAGAAATGTTCTTTTAATAAATAATTATATTACCTATAATTAAGTAATTACTAGTACAAAAATAACAACGGGGGCTGGGGGGCGGTGGTGGGGGTAATGGTTACCCCTTTATTACGGCGATGGGGCGTAACTTGAGACATTTCTTACTGAGGCCGGCTTCGTGACACGTGTTCACCACATCGTTGACGTCCTTGTATGATTCTGGGGCCTGCGTAACAGTGGCGTTATGTAATGCATTACTTAACATGGTGTAGGCCCGTGTATCTATAACACTGGTCGACATTAGGTTCTAGAATATTAACTACATACTTTTGTCTGGTACATTGAAATATAATCTGAATAATAAATATATCCACTTAATATAGTCACTAATCTAAAGTTAGTATTGTATAGTATATCATTGTTCTATAGTATATTAGTTTCATATAGTCTATAGACCTATGCTAATACAGCGTATACATACCTCTTCGGTGACAAGCTTGGGGGAGGCTACCCTAATGCTGATTCCCTTGGCTTCTAGATTCTTCAAGACGGTTGCGAAGTCAAGGTTTCTTCTGGCCTTGGCTCTAGATAAGGCGCGTCCCTACAATAGTTGTGATTGTTCTCTACATTATAAGAGCTCATTAAGTTATTAGTTTGAAATTTAACCTCTTAAATATTCAAATAACAAAACATTACTTAGGCAAAATTTAAATACCAATTTACGATTATTATCTAAACAATTATAAATAATTAAGAATGTATAAAAATATCTAATACATAAAGTAATTACATATAGACTAATATCGATATAGTATCACAATAGAATGTAATCTAACCGCTCCGTGACATGTGGAACCAAAAGTACTCTGCATTCCTTTCTCAGTACCGGTGAGTACATAACTACAAGTACCCATAGTACCTCCGATAAGTACAGGTTGTCCAGTCATCTATATTAGTGATACAGTTAGTAATGGAGGAAGTTGTAGTAGTAGTAGTAGTGGTAGTAGTAGTAGTAGTAGTAGTAGTAGTAGTAGTAGTAGTAGTAGTAGTAGTAGTAGTAGTAGTAGTAGTAGTAGTAGTAGTAGCAGCAGCAGCAGTAGTAGTAGTAGTAGTAGTAGTAGTAGTAGTAGTAGTAGTAGTAGTAGTAGTAGTAGTAGTAGTAGTAGTAAAGGTATTACAGGTAGGAGTAGTAAACCTGATAATCTACAGGTATAAGGGGGTGATGGGGAGGGAAAGCCCTAGTTGACCCCTTCCTGTGGACCAGGAGAGTTTTCTGTTTTCCGTCGACGAAATGTTCCTCTACCTACATATGTCAGGGGTGTGTAACTGAGAGAGACATATATGTAAGATGGTGTTTGTTTAATATATGAAAGATGTATTATTTATTTACGAAGAGAATACAATAATAAGCATAAGGACATAAAGTTAATGACAATAGATATTACCTAGCCAAGTCTAGTGGAGACAGAGGACATTAGTAAGGACATACACACAAACCTTAGCGATGTTGTGGGAGACATCGTAGATCATGTGCATGTCAAGTTCATCGGGAGTTGTGTTGAATTGTTTAGCAAATGCCTGGTGGAGGTGGTAGTGGTAGTGATGATGGAGTTAGTAGTGGTAATAGTAGTGGTTGTGAAGTAAATGAACACACTTACAAGGTAACAGAATATCTCAGTTACTAAATTAAAAATACCAGAAAAGTTTCATAAGTAATTTGTAAAGTACTAATTCGTTCGTACCAGTGATGCTCATTGTTTTGTAATTATAAAAGACTCACAAACATTATATATAAATTTGTGTATGCAAGCAAAAATAGTTATCACATAAATGTAAAAAATAAATAAAAACAATAGTAACAAAATAATAAAGATAATGATAGAAGAAATCATATGATAATTATATATATATATGTATATTTAAATCAGAGAGTATATCTATGAGATCATGATACCATGTTTATAAAGTCTCTTTACATTTTCAAAAAGTATCAATACTAATATATAGATAAGAATAATCCCAGAACGTGATCGGCCACGAATACAACATATTCAGATCGGGTGATAAGTATCAGACAATATTAGTAAAGTATCACCCCATTCACACCACTAGATAATGGTGGTAGCAGTGGTAGTATTCAGGGGTCAATACAAGGTCACCGTGATGCTAACCTGCCTACACAGGAAGGTCAATGTACTACGGTTGACCCAGGCATAGTTAGCAGCAGCAGCCATAGCAGCCAGGTAGTCCTGTCCTTCCTGACTGTGTATGCGGGCGCAGGCGAGCTGGCGGTCGTTGATCTCTATGTTGTCACGCTTCATCGCACGTTCCATCGATACTAGGGCATCTGTAGAGGTCACCGACGGGGTTAGGAAGGGAGAGGGAACAATAGTCGATGTATGAATGTGTTCATTATGTTTATATTAAATCTAATAAGGATCGAGTTATGAATATTACTATAATATTTTATTTAGGGTCAGGTATATTTATCATTTTATTAGTTTGGCCTAAATATTATATATATATATATATATATATACCAATAAGGCTTATATATATATGCATATGTCCTGTCCTTGTTCTATAAAATTATGATTATATTAGCATTATTTTATCTGTAGTATTAGTGTTAACATAAAGAATAGCTAGCCCTACTACTACCTCACCCCTAGTACTACCTCACCCTTAGTAATACCTCACTCCTACCACCACTAGGGGGCGTGGTTACAACTGACCAGTGGCTACTTGATGTCCGAGGCCACGACTACCACAATGAATCATGATGCACACTTGTCCTATCTTGTTGATGCCCATCTTACTGGCTGCGAATTCATTGTAGATTTCCTCGACTACTTGAATCTCTGCGTAGTGGTTGCCTGCTCCTAGGGTACCTAACTGTATGGTAGATATAGGGTAGAGTTAGGAGGGGTATAAACTCCTATATTACTTG
The DNA here is from genome assembly GCA_964019155.1 of Osedax fenrisi. Lineage (NCBI taxonomy): Eukaryota > Metazoa > Annelida > Polychaeta > Sabellida > Siboglinidae > Osedax > Osedax fenrisi. The sequence continues at coordinate 68,567,174 of OZ025241.1, read as the reverse complement.
TATATCTACGTAGTGTTGCCAGGTCCCAATATACTCAACTGTATTAACAAAAGTATCGACTAATCATAGATAATTATATAGATATCGTTCTTATAACAAGTGTCAGGACATGTAAAGACGAGTGCTATGTTAAAGTATAGATCTGTTACTGACTACTAGTGATGGGTGAGAGAGAGAGAGAGAGACATACCTGAGGTAGACCCCTCTTCTTAGCTCTAGCTGATACTTTACTGGGATCAGCTGACAACATCCTGCCGTATTCCTCGCAATGCTCCTTATCTTCTGCCCAGCAATAACCTATTACGCGAGGGAGAGGGGTGTGAGAACGGGGGTTTACATGAGGAAGTTGGGTAGGAAGTGTAGGGGGGGCTGTAGGAGAGTGTGAGAGTGAGTGGGTATGCGAAGGGGTGAGAGTTCATGGGCTACACGATGTGGGGTTTAGGTTAAGGTGTATATATGTGTATGGGGTATATGTGTGAGGAAGTGTGTGAGGAGGTATCTGAGGGAGTGTGTTTGGATTACATAATATGATGTAAAACTGATGTATTCGACAATTTCCTCCATTATAAGAGCTTTACTATTAACTGATATGATGTCAGATATAGATTACAATATTATTATATATTACTGTACGAGACAGTATTGTTTAAATACTAAATACTAGCGGTAATAGATATGTAGTATATATTAGTGGTCATGAACATATTACAATCGATGATATTATACATGTATGTGTCAGGTGTGACATTTTATGTCAGGTATGACATTTTATGTCAGGTGTGACACTTTATTTCAGTTGTGACATTGTATGTCAGATATGGCACTTTATGTCGGGTATGACAATTGGTGTTATATTAAACAATAATTAAACATTATTACTTGGCATCAGACAATATAATTATTAACAATGCTATTATAATCTATTATTAATATAAAACATTAATTTGTTATGTTTGCTTAGATTAAGGGTGCAAGCTGACGTTAAAATATGTATATTTTAATATTTTAATTTTTTGTATTACGTATTATCCATGTTTAGTATATTATTTATCACATTGTAAAATATTATTATATAAGTGTTTTACAAGATCAATAGAATTAAAAATCATATGAAATTGACGACTATTTATTTTAAAAAAACTTTGAATACCATTTTCTCCATTTTTTACATTAAATTAATTATATTAAACTTTACTTTTTAATAAAAAAATATACAAAATATTTCAACTATTTAAAAAAAAATTTTTTACATAATTTTAAATAAATTATATTTATAAAAAGATATTAATATTATGAAGTAGACTAATATCTATTGAATACAAAAAAAAATACTTCATTATCTATATTAGTTTAGTATCCTTAGCATTTTAGCTAGAGCCTGAATAAACATGGTAAACCCCAACGCCAGCTTGAAACCTTAAACTCTAGATCATCTACACAATGCGATATTGTCTAGTATCTACTATAGAGAATGTTGTTACGCAGTAGCCCATCAGTAAGTTAATGATGATAGATAGACTGAGGGTGATAACCTTCTCTTAGTGACCAGTCCATTCCCATCTCGAGGGCGTCTTCTAGATCCCTGCGGGCGGGGTAGGGTGGGGGTATTAACTAATGGTTAGGTACAGCGAGTGACTAAGAGATAGAGAGCTGTGATGGGGGTATACTAACTTGGCGGTCATGGGGATTATACCTTTACTGCCCACTCCTACGGGGATGTGATCGAATAGAGACTGGGTCAACTCTTCCTGTATATTGTTATATAGTTATTGTTATATATGTTACATAGTTATTATATAATATAATTTTCACAATTTTTAATTGTTAAAATTGTTAAATTAAGGGATACTGTATATATTGAGAACAAATTTTTTCAGGTTTTTTGTTATTTATCCATTAAGTTATAAGTTATATTCAGCTGTATTCATTTATATTGTATATAATTATATATATTATTTTTTATATTTTTGTATATATTATTTTATTTTTAAGTCCTTCAAAAATATTTCTCTATAAAGGTAAGTAACAATAACAATTATAATTATAAAGTATTAAATAAATGGACTGTTTACATTATTAAATATAATAGGATTATATTTGTAAAATAATAAAATAAATAATTATTTAATTGAAATATATTTTACACATTCAGAATAATTATTGTCTTACATTCACTAGTATTCAATATAGAGTTAACAGTTTATGATATAATCTAATAATGTGTTTCCATGTAGTAAGATGAATTATATATGTAAACATATCACTTATATATTCTATTATAAAAATGTAATCATATAAACGATTATGTAAGCATAATTTGATGACTTTTTAGAAATAACATTTTTTTATTTTTAAATATTCATTACATATAATAAAATTATATAAGACTATATATAGTTCTATATGTCTAGTTTATGTAGGTCAAATAATGTTAGAAATATACACAAATGATAGCTTTACATATATTTATGATTGTACAAATTTATCTCATATAAACGCATGCAATGGAGTCATGTCTACGGTATCTATATACATTATAATATATTATTGTTGTTGTCAGTTATAAATAGATAATTTAAATAACTGCCTGCATGGCTCAGTTGGTTAAGGCGTCGAAGGTGCATTAGAACCATTATAAGTTATAAGTTAATAAAATATCATAAAAGTTCGTGGATGGGATGAAAGGACTCCACAAAATTAAACAATAACACAATACATTATACCAGACAGGTCTGCTAACGCATATCAGTGAAACTTTTATTTTCCGCTTAAGTTTGATTAAGTTTGAAGTTATTTTATCGTATTTATCATGGTCAGAGTACAAATTTGAATTTGATACAAAAATCTATGTAAAAACTATTTTTAAATCAATGATTTCAATATGATTATATTAAATTCATAATATAATTTAATAAAAATTATATTATTTGGAATGTCGACATAAATTATATTTAAAAAAAATCGTATAATTCAAACATAATTTATAAATAATTCGTATATTTAAATAAAATATGAATACGACATTTTATTTCACAAATAAATATATACCAGAGATACATTGAATTGATTAATAGATAATATATATTATATGATAGATAATCTCATTAATATAAACATTATTAAAATCAATCTAATATGTTATAACATATAAAAACTGTGAATACAATAATATATATAAAATACTATTACATAATATATGCAATAATGAATATGAATGATAATATCATTACAAACTTTAGCTAATATAATATATATATATATTGGTTGTATATGAATAATTAACATGGTGAGCTGCAGTATATTCTGTATACACTAAAATAATGTCAATACATTCGGGTAATCTGGGGATAAATAATCTAAAATGAAAATCTTTAGTTAAGATAATATAAATATTGTCTGTATAGGAATTCATAACATCAAGACAACTACAGTGAATATCTAGTAAAGCGAGTAGATATAATGGATAGCATGATTCAGCTGTACATGTTGGACCCCGGAGTCTATAGTTAACTTTCTAATCGACCCCGAAGCGTGACTGACCTTGACGGGTCTGATATCGTCTTCGTGAAGGTTGGTTCTGATGAGTCTGACGCCGCAGTTGATGTCGAAACCGACGCCCCCCGGTGAGACTATGGCGTTAGGGTCGTCCATGTCGAATGCAGCCATATTACCTATCACGAGGAGAGTGAGACATTAGTCATAATCAATAGTCTCGTGAGGCTCTTTAGTAGGAACAACACACACACAACACATACAACTTAAGAAAAGAGAAAACAACGATATCTTCTAATACATTATTATTATTAATAATTATAATTTATTATCAATATTATTTTTATTAAAAATAATAGATGGATAGAAAGATATTTGTATATAAAACAAAGTAATTATAGGATTTGTATAGTGTGCCAGGAAATAATAGAGTATAACATATTATAGTATAAAATTATACTGATAACTAGTACTAAAAATATTTAATAGTATTGATATAAAAGTATTATATATATATATATATATAATAAGTAAATATATATATACTATAAAGTAAAATTATAATATAATTTATATATAAACTATAGTTAATGAACTAAATGTCACCACGTCTGTACACGTATTACAGTGACACACGACGATGATGTAATACGATCACGATGACGATGATGCAATATTGATTACGTAACCTATAGCGAATCCATAACCGGAGTGGATGTCGGGCAATCCGATACTCTTTCCCACTATTCCGGGCAGCGAGGCGACGTTGCTAATCTGATGATGCGATGATGATGAGGCGATGATTACGCAATATACATCACGCTAATTACTTGTGCGATGAATCATCACTACATTGATATACGGACACGCTTGTATATAGATATATATTGTAGATATAACATATCGTACGATAAACAACTATATTCCTAATATTTCTATAATATAAATTGATCATCGTAATATTAATTAGCAATCTCTTTGATAACTAATCGCCCTAGTGTATGTAACGGGTATATACTACTATTATAGCACATCGCATCACTGATTTTATTACTTACTTGGTGGCGGTGACGATATACAGCTTAATTTAATTTTTAACACACTTTAGAAACAAAATGATATCGAATGATTTATATTTTATTTATATTTATTATTTCATTATAGAAAAACTCTAATAAAATATTAACGTTTATTTGTTATAAAGATTGTTACCATCGAGTGATAATATATTTAAATATAGATTTAATAAATATTGATTTAATACATTAAACTAAAATATAGCACACCAATATATATAACACTACTATTATACTCATATTAATAATTTGTATCTACAATAATACAGTCAATTACAATATTAAAGATGTACATCTAGTCTGATTGGGTGCCTAATTTTTGCCTCGAGGGCTTGAGCATCCAGGCATCTATGTGTCATATGTTCACTTTACTTATTAAATGTATACTTAGCTAGGAACAAATAATAGATACATACTGAATAATATTGAAATACAAATTGAATTCTAAGAAATAACCAAGTTAATAGGAAATAGAAGCAATTAAAGCTAATGTGATACACATAGGTATATGAAGTGATGGTAAGGGAGTGACACCTAGTAGTAGAGGAACGCACTATTATCTCGATTACTTAACGTTAAATAAGGTACAAAATTAGTACTACCAAGTTTTTGCAACGAAATCACAAAATCATTATAAATAATATAAGTACTGATTAAGTACTGCATTAGATGGATTGCTTATAAAGGTTCATATTAGACTAATATATTAGTTGTTTGAATATCATTCTACAGTGTTATTTGTAAATACAAGATTTAATGTTTACATATATTATTTTGTATTGAAAACTTAATGTATACTTTATTAAGAAAATTACAATTGTTTTCTATTTTATTATTTTGTTGTAACTAAGCAACAAATATTTAATAACTTTAAATTAAAAAAAAAATGTATATTGTTATAATCAATGAAATGTAATTTTAAATCAATAAAATAAATATAGATACATAATACAACTACTTTACTGTATTATCTTACTGTATTACAGAGTTAACAAGTTAGTATATATATAACAGATAAGTATATCAATATATATATATATATATATATATATATATATATATTTATACAAATATGTTCAAAAGGAAAGAAATCGTGTAATTCGATTTTGTACACTAAACATGAACAGCGATACCTATATAGGGTGTATTTTCTGATAAATGTATTGTTTATAATGTAAATTTGTATCAAACTATACACATGAGATATACAAAATTGTGTTTTAAATTATTACTTATATGATGAAAACTAAGTGTTCATTATTAACAAATCAATAGGATAGCTTAGTTTTAAATACTATATATATATATATATATATATATATATATATATATATATATATATATAAGGGGACTAGAAGCTAATTTATATTGCATGTAATTTAATATAACGATGAAAATTGCATGAAAATTGCATCAAATCTAAATCTATTTCAGTGATTTTGATACTACTGTTAGCAGCGGGGTGGATTAATATTAATTACGTTGCGTAGATAGGGAGTGTTGTATCTTTGCTTCTCAAAATCTTTGATAATAATATTATAACATTTCTTCCATTTTATAAGTTTTAGTAAACGGTGATTTGGTATTTAGTTCATCAAATGAATACATATTTACATTAGTATTACAATACTATTGTTACGGGAGGTATTTTGTGATAAAAATGCCTATTATATAACAATAGAAATCATTAAAATATGATGGTGAATGTAACGTTTATACATTACGTAACAGAGGAATATTGGCGTTGACCAAATCTACTGAGAACCACATTATTTACTAGAAATATTATTAATTAATAAGCGTTAAGTTATTATTATTATCATCGAATAAACGATGAATGATGAATGTAAACGAGTGCAAAGATAATAGAGAGATGTGTGGTGGTGTTGTTGACCTGTTTAACTCCGGGAAGGAAGCCTCCGTATCCTTTAGTGTTGCAAGAGTGGCGCAGCTCTTCAAACATTAGCTTCTCGAGTGTTTTGTTGGCGTAGAATATACCGTCCACCTGTCAATCAAATATTAATCTCTATTATAATGAACACGAATATAATACTATAATAGTTTTAAACGTGTTTAAAACTTTTCTAAGACAACATTAAGTGGATGGTATCATTTATTTTTTACAATACTATGCCCCATATGTACATAATTTATATTTCAAATAGTATTAGTAATTAATATAATTTACTAAATAATGTTTAATTTAATGTATATCATAATTAATTTACAACATTGAATATATTTAGATGGTACCATAATAGATACAATATTAATTTAATAAAAATTTATAAAATATATATATTCATACAGTAATCTATTTAATGAATGTAATATAATTAAATACATCCCTGATAATTATATACCAAAAATGGGGTTAAATAAGTATCTGTATTTGTTTTTATTTAAATACACGGATTTGGTATATTTGTATTTTTATTTATATTTAAATTATTAATCAGAAATGATTTGTATTTTGTATTTTGTTATGATGTAGTACACCATAAAATACACAAATATACAAATATATTTAATTATAAATTATGTAAATATAGGGAAAATGGCAATTTTTAAAGAATTTAAACTTTTTTATTTATCTATATTTTGTGTACATATTAATAATATATTTACTATTTGTTATTTTGTAGTGTATATTTGTATACATTTTTATATATATACATTTTTTTAAGTTTTATGATTTTTTCTAAATACTTAAAAAAATATATATAAAGAAAATTGTATACAAATGTATACACTACAAAATAATCAATAGAAAAATAATGTAACAAAGTATTAATAATATATACGCAAACAAAATAATAAAATTAATCATAAATAAAAAGTCTAAAAAATAGCATTTTTCCTATCTTTTACTTGTAAACTCGCAAACGTCGCGAGTCCCCATTTAATATAAGTTACTTGAATACATACATATAATGTAACGTAAGTATAATTTATAGTTTTTCGTGAATTCTGGAATAGTAATATTATATGATATTTATCATATTACTAATGTGTGCCTGGCAAAGTTACGGCATAAATGAACGAGATCAATAATGTCAATGAATACGTCAACAGATGTGTTAACATAATAATTCATATTGATCGCTCGATTACATAACACGTCGATTACATAACACGTCGATTACATCACACGTCGATTACATCGCGGTAACGCCTACCTTCATGTTGGGTACGAAGCCCTGCTTGATGCGCCAGCTGTAGTTGTTGATGCGCTCCAAGTACTTCATCTCCTCGTCGTAGGTACGCGGTACAGTGATCTCGTCCATGTTCGACTAGGTGAACTGTGAAACGGACACTAGCGTAATGAAATAACACGTATAGCTAACTAAGAAATGAGGATATACTAGATTATCGCGTAATCTCGTGATGTGTTCGCGAATGTACACATATATGTAGTAGGACGTCTCGCCACTCGATGTAGAGCAGGGTTGATTGGGTTTTTTCGTGGTTTTTTCAACGAAAAAAACTATATTGCAATAATTTATTAATGAAAAAAGTATAATATTTTATTGAAATATTATATTTTTGAAAAAACCAAAAAAACCGAAAAAAAAAAGGGTTTATTGGTTTTAACGAAAAAACCCAAAAAACCGCCAACCCTGATGTAGAGTAGTGTTATAATTCGTAAATATCTTTATTGTCTAAATAACTGTATACGACCCCCGGGTACTGATAATGTTTAACGTTAACGCATACTAGATCAGTAGCTATATTCAGGCGATCCCTTCATTTAATCATAACGAAATATTTATTTTATTTGTTGATTCTAAAATTTGTTTAATTGATTCGTTGTACAATGTACAATATACATCTCTATATATAAAACTTGTGATATAAATCATCATATTAACATAAAAAATGATGTTTAATAAAAAATAATTTTGTATGTATATAAAACCTATTTTGTGTACATAATATGTTATTATAAGTTAGTACATACGTATTATTCTAAATATATGCTCTATATGTCATATTTTCCAATGTTATCATTTATATACTAATTCTAAATAGTATAGCTTGAAATATAAGTGAAAGTAACTATTTACTTTAAAATATAATTAAAAAATAAATATTTACTTTGTATTCAATTTACTTATTTTATTTTAATCTTAGGTATTAAAAATATAAATAAATTCTTTATCCTTAATTAGATTTAAATTTTTATTTTTACATCATACTCGAGTACAAATTTTGAAAAAAAATTAAAATTGTAATACATATAAGTAAAATTAATAAAATATATGGAATTATTTCATAGTTGAGGTACGATTTATTTTAAGAAATACTTTATTTCATATAGATTTATTAATTATTAATTTAATCATCTGCCATGCTATGCCATATTTTGATGATTAATGTTAATTTTGAACTTAAGATTTATGATATTTTCTATAATTTTAAAGAATTGATTTGTATTTGAAGACTTAGTCTTAGACTACGAAGCCTTACATTTCTGGTTTCGAAGGACTCGAAGACCCAGATTTTAGGATTCGAATATTTATTTGGATTTTAAGCCTTGATCAAGATTGTATGGCTCCGAAGGCTAATTATTTATAAACGACTATGCAATCTTTACCCCACATCGCATGTTTAAAATATTCTAAATACTATATAATATACTATATTATTATAATAATTATATAGTATATCCAGTTTTAAACAGATTATAATTAATTATTATTCATGAGAAATTCATCCCTCACAAAATTATTATAATTAAATATAACGACACAATATATTTAATATTAATTTTATTTAGTACTATTATATCGCACAAAATCCAAACACTCGAATATGTATTATTTAAAACTATAATAAATAGCCATTTTTACAATTGGTGTTGCGTGACCACCATGATAAAATAACAAATTATCTGGCACCTGCTATTGGAAATCAATTTTCAAATATATAGAAATATTATAATTCATATCATTTTGTAAGTTAACTCATTTAAAAGATGAATAATATAATTAATTATTTTTGTATTAATAATAATATAAATTTATATATTTACCTCAATAAAATCACTATATAAAAACAAAAAAAATCTATAATTAAAAATAAACTATTTAAATATTGATCAAAGATAATAACGGACATTATGAATATATTAATTATTATCATTGATGTATTTTAAATATTGAAATATATCTGATAGATCATAATTATGGTTAACGATGAAGATGTCGGTGATGGAATAAAAGTTGAAAACGTTCCAGATATCATAGATACAGAAACAAAAGCAAAGAAAAAGAAAAAAAAGAAGAAGGCTAAAAATAGTTAGTTTTAATGTAATAAATTAATATAGACATGTTTTGTTAATTGTATTTATCGCTCATGATTTATTATGATTTTTTTATAAACTAATATTTTTCTAATTAACTATTTTTACGATATCAATATATATTTACAAGAAAATCTATTACGTACATTTAGACTTTTTTATAGTTTGTATGTATATAGTATATAATATACTATTATAAAATGCTTGAAATACATGTATAAAGAAAATAAATATAATTTTTAATAATAATTTAGGTATAGCAATGAAATTTTTAAAATGTCAGAATTTGAAATCTACTTGTGAATATATGATATTTTCAAACTATCCAAAATATCTGTCATTTTCAATCGCATGTAAAATAGTAATTAATAAATATTTTTAATCCAATTAAAATGATTTATGATCAGTGCAATATCCTCTACGAATTGTATAAAAACGAAATCCAAAAATTGAGGTATCCCGTTTCAATTTCAGATTTCAAGGTAGGTGCACGTGCGTTTTTTTAGTAAATTATTTATTTTAAAAATAAATATATATTTATTATTATTATTATATATCTATATAGATTATTAAATTATATGACATATGGTATATAAAATATAAACTAATATTTAATATTGAGTGTTTAATCGACGTTTCAAAATCGTTAAAAAATATCAATAATTTTTAATATATTTTTAAAATAATTTTAATTTATTAAATCGATTTAACAAGTTTTACTAATTATTTTTTAAATATTTAATATAATATGTACTAATTAAATATTATTAAAAAATATAGGTATTATATTAATTTATTTTATACGCTATTTAATTATAAAATTAATAATTTATATAAGCATTAGAAAATAATCTGTGTAAATAAATGATTTTTTAGTAAAAATTTAAAACAAATATCATTTAAAAATGTAAAATAAACTTATTGATTTATGATTTAAAAAACTAATAGTCCTAGTACACAAATTACACTTAATTTAGATTAATATTAATCTATGTATCAAACATTTAGATAAGTAATAAAAACAATGACTCTTGAACTCGGAATGTCCCATATTTTTTAATAAATTTAAATTATCAAAAATACTGATTAATTTTACTTATCTAATCGATTTAACAAATTTTAATAATTATTTCTATAAATATTCAATATAAAATATATTAAATATATATCAATACATAATATAGCTATTGTATTAATTTATATCATACACTAATTAAATATAAATATATACATTTAAAAAATTAATAGAAAATTATATTTATAAATAATATAGATATTTGGTAATAAATTACAAAAAATATCATTTAAAAATGTAAAATAAACTTATTGATTTATGATTTAAAAAACTAATAGTCCTAGTACACAAATTACAATTAATTTAGATTAATATTAGTCTATGTATCAAACATTTAGATAAGTAATAAAAACCATGACTCTTGAACAAGGAATGTCCCATATTTTTTAATAAATTTAAATTATCAAAAATACTGATTAATTTTACTTATCTAACTCGATTTAACAAATGTTAATCATTATTTCTATAAATATTCAATATAAAATATATTAAATATATATCAATACATAATATAGCTATTGTATTAATTTATATCATACACTAATTAAATATAAATATATGCATTTAAATAATTATTAGAAAATTATATTTAAAATAATATAGATATTTGGTAATAAATTACAAAAAATATCATTTAAAAATGTAAAATAAACTTATTGATTTATGATTTAAAAAACTAATAGTCCTAGTACACAAATTACAATTAATTTAGATTAATATTAGTCTATGTATCAAACATTTAGATAAGTATTAAAAATAATGACGATTAAACTCGAAATGTCTCATATTTTTTAATAAATTTAAATTATCAAATATACTAAATTAATTTTACTTATTTAACATATTTTAATAATTATTTCTATATATATTCCATATAAAATATACTAAATATATATTATTACCTAATATAGCTATGGTATAAAGATATTTTATATACTAATTAATTTTATATACATATATATTTATATAATATTGATATTATTTATTTTATTATCTTAATATTTTATATGATAATCATAATGATATCTATGTTTATATTTAATATAATATTACTGTTTAAATTCCTTACAGTATCCTTAAAATGGCAACGAAGTTTCTAGAAAAGTACCGCTGCCCTGATCTCGCAAACATTAAAGTTGGTGATGTTTTATATCTTATTAAGAATGGTATGTGTGTTGCTGACTGTTTACAAAAACTAACATTAAATCCTAGTTTCTGAGTAACTGTAATATGATTATCACGTAGACTATGCAGGACATATAACATGCACCAGAATAATGTAGGAGTTATATTTTTCTAATAGTGTGAAGAATTAATTAATAATTCTGTAAGAGTGACAGAAAGAGTCACTAAAATACCTCTACGGTATAATGAACAGTTCATTTCAAATCGTGTTACAAATTTACAGAAGGCATTACAATTATTGAATACTAAAATTTAACAATCTGAAAGTGATAATTTGAATTTATTTGAAAAATTAAATAATACAGTTCATGAACAAGAAAAAATAACGCTAATGGATAAATAAAATTCCAATATCTCTATGTTTCTAATGTATGTTGTAATTCGAAAATAACTTGAAAAATTAAGCAAATTTTTAATTTTGTAAATTATCGATCCATCAATAATATAATAATGTTGTATATATAATTGTCTATTATCTATTTACATAGTGAATTATCATACTAATAAAATGCCTTTACCTTTAACTTCAATTATATTCATTACAGATAGTAGATGCATTCCATTCGAGACTAAAGAGGATATCGATATAACCTCTGCTGCTATTGGAGAATGGGCATGAAAAGATAACTGTTTTAACCCGGAGTACTTTTTTATATGGTAATTATTATTATATTATTTAAAATTTTATATTTACTCATATTAATATGTTAATATTATATAGGGATTATATACTTGCTTATTGGAGTTGGTTCTGAATACAGATGTTCAAGATATATTTCAAATTCGAAAGAAATCGTGGAAATTTGGTGTATAGCTAGTAATGCTATGTACAAATCTATGTAATGTCGTTATATCATTATGCTGTTGTGTTCACATGTCATAACTAAACTTATCTATTTATGAATACACCAAAATAAATATTGAAACACACCTTTAGTAATCATATATATTTTTTATTGATTTTTATTGATTTAAGAAAAGATATAATTGAATAAAGTAAATAATGTAAAGTATATTTAATAAACTATAACATGCACCTTTGAAATAAATAATGTATAACATACTATATGTAAATATACAGATATTGTAAAAAATAAATATGATATAGTTTGATAAATATACACAGCATTGAAATATTTTGAAAATCTTTAGCAGCTTAACATAAATTTATTCTTCTTGGCTTTGTAATCTGTAATAATAAATATTAATATAAATTAATTGTGAAGTTAAAATTGTTCTTATTTTTATAGTAAATTAATTTATTTAATTATTTAAATAAAAAAAGATTTAAAAAAAAAAATTAATATAAAAAGTTGAAAAAATATGTTGAAAAAAAAAATAGTTTTTTTTTAATTTTATATAATGTAAAATCTTATTTAAAATAATGTGTGAAAAAAAAAATATAAAAATATTGAATATTAGTTGGTCAAAATTGAATTACCAACATATTTGTATCTTTTACATGTAATAGCTGTCTGAATTAATACCCTCAAATCTGGCCATTCTTTTGACCATAACTTTATTATTATTAATTATATCAAAAAAGTAAAATATGAAACTTATATTACTTTTTCATCCTCTTTCCAATGGTATTAATAATTTTATTCTAGCTACAAAATAAAAAATCTCATTGCTATACCTAAATAATTCATCTTCGATCATATGCGGATCCTAAATTTTAAATGTATTAATTGAATTGCGCCGAATTGATTGCAAATATATAAAAATATATACGGACATTTTCATTAATCTATGTTACGGCTATTAAACAGTACTTTTTTACGGCTGTTTTCGTTAAGGCCCCAATAGACTTTATGAGCGTAACATAAATATATACAAATATGGTGAGACAAAATTATTGTGACAATATTCCTATTAAATATATTTATGTTATTAATAATAGTGTAATTATTATTAATTTTATATTTTTTTATGACTTAATTCTTTGGTTTTTTGGGGTTTATATAAGTTTTTTGAAATAATACCTGTTTTTGAATAATAAATTTCATATATTACCATTTTTAATATACTAATAATTATAACTTTTAATAACAAATTATTTATTAAAATTAATTACAAACATTTATAATTCATAATATACATACTATTTACATCAAATTCTAATTATTGAAAACTTATAAATATTAGCAAAAACCTAGTCTTTTTTATTTTTGGTTTAAACCTAGAAAAACTATAATAATCAACTTTAATAGCCAACCCTTAATTATATAGAATATATTCACTAGTAGGAATATATATATATATATAATCTTGAATTTGATAATAAATTAGTTAGATTATCACTTATGTTATAGAATACTATTTAGTATACATGTGTAGATAATATTTTTAGTATACATTTTTATCTGCTATTTGTATTGTATTCAATATATATATATATATATTTGCGATTTCAATAAATCAATATTATTATTATTAATATTATTATAGTTATAATAAATATTATATAAACAATCAGGGACCCTGATTCAGGGTTGTTGGTTTGTTTGGTTTTTGTGTGTGAATAATGTTGGTTTTTATTTAATATATAATTTTATTATTAAATTGTTATATTGAATGTTATTTTGAGTAAATAAATCTATGATTATTAGTAGGTATTTCATGTATATTATATTAAAATATAGTATATTATAGTATAATTTATACAAAAATGCAGTAAATTCTTTTCAAATTATATTTTTATTTCAGTTAGGCATGTTTATTAAACGAATACATTTATATATTACATATATTTATACTATTATTAATAATATTGATACTAATATTAAATTATATTATAGTATTGAAATAATATTCAATAATTTTGTATAAAAAACCAAATAAACTAAAAATTTAAATTCAAAAAAACTGAACCCTGTAACACACACTTCCCTCCAGGTGGCAGTGTTAACTTGTCAGATGAACGCATATTATATGATACTCTTTAATCATTCCAGAATGAATATTTGATAAACTATATTTAATATATTTAATAATTTTATTTTTTAGAAATAAATTTTATTATATTTTTCATATTACCCATGGTATACTTTTTATAATATTCATAATCTATACTATTATTAATAATATTGATACTAATATTAAATTATACTATATTGAAATTAATAATAATTAATAATCAATAATTTTATATGAAAAACTAAATAAACCATGCTTTTTTTAACAAAAATCTGAACAATCCTTTATACAATAATAAATATTTAGTATTCCTTGAATGTATTCAAAATTAGTGTTTATACATTTTCTTTTGTTGTAGTGGCATAATGATGTATTACATAGAGAAAAACCATATCAATATTGTTACAGTATAAAGTAGTGCTGTAAATTAACTCACTTTTTGAAGTATTGATAATTGTTCGAACTATCTTTTTGAAGTATCAAATTTGTTCGAACAAAATTGTTGAAGTATCAATACTTGTATATAAATTACGCCAAGTATTTTGATAGAGACGTGCCTATTGGTATTAAATATGCCTACAGAGACTTTTACTCTACAAGCAAAAAACGAACCAAGACTATTACGTAATGGGCTCAAACCAAATTCAGACTCTTACTAGATATAACTGAGCTCAAGCAATGCTTTTTATGTTACATTTTAATCATAATTATTTATTATAGATATAAATATTAATCTATATATCTCTGATATCACATAATATGTGTATAAATAAATGTTATTGAGACCACATCGATGCTTTGGGTAACTGAGATTAAGACTGCGTCGATGCTTTGAATAACTTAAATTAATTATATTATCAAACATATCGCAAGTTCGATAATTGCATACAAAGTTTGAATTTAGAAAGTTCGATACTTGAATTCAAAGTTCGAAGTTCAAAAGTCATAATTTCGAAGTATCAAAAGTTCGAAACCGATTTTTGTTTTCAAAGTTTGATTCTGTTCGATACTTGTTCGAACTGACCTGAGTTCATTTTCAGCACTAGTGTTAAGTGAACCATAGTACAGTATAGTATTGTTAACAATTATTTGTTAAAAGGGGAAATTATTAATATTTGTTCACTTATTACATTTCATGTAGTAACACATGTTCACACACCATGCTCATGTATTCAGTCAAATTAAAAATAAATATATTTATAAAATATTTATAAATAAATATATATATCAATAGAGATTTTTTCCAAATTTTATTTTTGATAAAGTATGATAATTAAAAAGTACATAAAATGTATGAAAATATCAGATAAAAAATCATGATACCGTGGTAAATATGTTTTAGAGCACATACCATCTCGGGCAGCTTGTGTCATTGACTTTCATTGAAATGCCCATATTTAATATAATTATTCTATACATCAATATTATCTTCGTAAATAAGCAAATTACTGTTCTAACCTATTTATGAAAGTAAGCATTTGTGTTGATATATCGAGTGTATCTTTACTATATCATCTTATTCTATTTCATTTCACAGTTTCAATCTAACTACATTGACTAAACTACCTACTATGACACTTAATGATATTTAATTATAACTACGTGTATTGATTTAATATCAATATCTAAATGAATATTCATACATTTAGAGTATAAAGTAATCTGTGATGAAATAAATATATTTTTGTAATAATTTGTATATTGTACCATTAATATAATAACAACTAGCAGGGTTGTTTGGGTTTTTTCGTTCGGTTTTTTTAAAATGAAAAAACCATTGGTTTTTTCGGTTAATTCGGTTTTTTCGGTTTAATCGGTTTTTTCAAATTTTATTCATTAAATTTTATATAAATATAATAGTACTACATTAATAATATTATTAATACAGTATTAATATTGATTATGTTATAATATGTTATAATAATTAGAAAATGAAAATATAATATACATAATCGAAAAGACTCTCTATAGAGATATATGTCTATGATAATATATTATATAATATGAATTTCATATTATGAAATATTATTGTGAAGTTTGTACTTTGCTGTACTTAGACCAAAGTTAACTCAGCTCTTCTAAAAAAATTAGATGGAAGTAAGCTAATGATGTCTATTGAAATGCGATGGAATACGCTTGCAGATAGTATCGAGAGCTATTTAAAGAATTGGACATTGATAAAGATATTATCACAAAAATATCCAACATTGGATTGAAAAGAAGTGCTGAAGATATGCTAAAAATAATGAAACCAATTTCTATATACTTAAACATGCTACAGAACGATTTCAACAAAAAGTTCAGATGTTGTAAAAATCTGGAAAGATCTATTTGATAATGTAACACATATTATAGATGATGATAACATAATCACGCCATTCCATATGTTGATGTTGATGATGAAATCTTTAAAATAATGTAATCCTTAATGACAGCTAAAAGTTCTAGTGCAGGGGTAGAAAGATTTGTTCATCTTGTGGTCTAGTTAAGCCAAAGTTAAGAAACAGACTTAGAAATGAGAAGGCTAGAAAACTTGTATATTTATTCAAACATTTTAATAGTTGATATCATAATCACATGCTTAATTTATTGTTAATAAATTAATATGTTTGTGTGTTATGTTATTATGTATATATTATAATAATATGTGTTATTTGTTAATAAATACTAAATAAATTTAAAGAATTTTGTATTTAATAAATTATAATTATTGAAAAAACCGAATAAACCCAAAAAACTGACAACTAGTGTATATTATATACGGCTATGCATAGTTATTGTAACCAAATAGTATTTATTCTAAAATTTAAAAATCTGTACCATATTTATTTATGTATAAATTAAAATTGAATATCATTCTTTATTACGATGTATTGTGATTATCAGCCATCTTTGACCCACTTTAATGTATACATCGGCCGATGTATCTTTACTATTATTTATTTTAGATTTACTCTATACTCATTTATATAATACTTTATAAGGCGAAGAAAATGTGGAAACTATTGAAGAGATAGTCATGAAGGTAGTCGACCAACTAGCGAATCAAGCATTAACCGACAAAGAGGAAAGTTAGTGATGTTAACCTAGTAGTACCGGAGTGTGTGTGCTTTAATATACACATCTAATGTGAATAATTACTAGTTCACTCTATATGTTGTTATTGTTAAGAATTCCAGTATATATATATATATATATATAATAAATGAGAAGAGTAGTTATTCTATAAATAGATATCTATTATGTAATGTATCACCTACATTATTCACAACAACAGCCTGCACACACTGAAT
>OZ025241.1:68373829-68546329 GCA_964019155.1 Osedax fenrisi | reverse complement strand
TGAAATATAATATTTAAAATTCTGTGTAAATTATATTTCTACATCAAATATAAATATAGAATATATAGTTTTAATCATTACTAAATAATAAATGTCAGATAAATTCATTTATATTGTTTATAATTATTATTATATTATATATTGTAAATAATATTAATATATATAATATATATATATATATATATATTATAATAAAATGAACTTTAAATACCTATTAATCGTAATAATGATTGTTCACTTTCCACGCTCACATAATGTATGATACCATTTATAATAATGCATATTCACAATATGATATTGTTATATAAAATTTCAAACATGTTTAGAATACATATATTACATATCAGAATGAAGAAAATGCTTTATTTATCAACTATATGTTTTTAAACCCTAAATATTAAGATAATGAGTATTGTAGATATGGTAATAACTAAATATTGAGATAACAAGATATTTAGTTGCATCGATTGATAATTTTGTAATCAAATATATAGTATAAATATGTTTTCGAAAGTATAAAGTATAAATATTTTCTAACGATAACATGCGTTATTGAAATAAACAAAGAATAATACGATATATATGTATTGATATTTAAATCTAACATATCTACACATTCACACACACCCTTCTTTCACACAGCGAACACGTGGAAAGTTCCGTACGTTCACTGATCGTCGACAACAAACTAGAGGCGGGGTTCGCGTTCCCTATCGGCCTGTCACTCAACCATGTCGCCGCCCACTACACGCCCAACGCTGGTGATAAAACTGTCCTCTCCTACGATGATGTCATGAAGGTTGACTTCGGAACTCAGATTAATGGTTCGTATGCAAAGTTATACATATATACACATGTATTTGTAAATATAGGTGATATTTCAACAACTACAAAATATTCAGTCATTTTTATATATAATCTATTCATAATTTTATATATAACTGCTCTAAAACAAAAATATTTAATTATTAATAAAAACTATAATAATATAAAAATAATTCACAAAATATATATTTAACTAATGAATTAATTAAATGTTGTATTATCTTGTATTATTACAATTTTGTTTAATATAATTCATTATTAATATTTTTTATTGTATGAGTTTTTAGATTTTATTATTAAAATGAAAATAAGTATTTATGTGATTTAAAGTATGTTGTGGTTAAAGTATTTTCTAAATAATATATTATGATAAATATTGCCTTTGATATTGCCTTTAATATATCACTGTATGATCTCCCCTAGACTTGTCTATATGTGCTTAACTATAATATAAGTAATACGTAATATTATACATTATCATTTATCATACTATCATAAGGTTTTTTAAACAAACAAATTTAGATTTGAAGCATATTCATAATAAAATATAATGTATTTAGAATATAATTCATATAGAACCTGTATCATGCTTCATTAGATTAACATAATATCAATATTATACAACATATTATATTAGGTTATTTATATTTAAAATCACATATACTATGAAAATATACTATGTTAAATAGATTGTGTGTTCATTTTATAATTTTAAATATTTTACATTTATAATTATAAATGTTGCTAGAGATAATTGAAGATATTAATATAAATATGTATATATATATATATATATATATATTTAACATGATAATTTAGTACATTTTATTGATATTATACTATATATATGATAGAATTGCCGATATACTAGAATAAATGCCAACCCATGACTTACAGGTAGAATTATAGATTCAGCCTTCACTTGGGCTCCTAATCCTAGGTACGGAAAGCTTCTAGAAGCCGTTAAAGATGCTACCAATACAGGAATCAACGTTTGTTCCGTTATGTGTGTTTTGAACATTTATGAAGCCTAACGAAGCATGTACAAGAGTAATGTTTCCATGCGTGGCAATCATTAGAAATACTTTAGAAATATTATTATATTAGAAATAATCTTTTTTTATGAATCTCAATATGCATTATTAATATCCTTCGTATAGAGTAATTTTTAATAATTGTATTAACATCTCATATTAAAGTATTAATATATATATATATATGTGTGGATATATGGATAGCTGATATTCACTTACACTGAACAGGCCGCTGGTATAGATGTACGTCTGGGAGATATAGGGGAACAGATACAGGAAGTGATGGAGTCTTACGAAGTGGAACTTAACGGGAAGACTTATAAAGGTACGCAAGCAACCGACACCTATGTTACCCAGTCATGTACCTCTATGTACCCCTAGCAACTCTACACACGTCATGTAATACATATCTTTATATACATATCATCATTCCGGAAACTTACAATTAAACTTTAAGGGGGCCAGTGATGTCAATAATTATAGTAATAATATAGCTCACCATGTTAGAAGATAGGAGAAATAGGCATGAAGTATATATATGTAATATATTTCAACTTCTTATCTATGACCTACATTTTTTTCTTAATATAGCTAATAAACAAGGAATTGTATGCATGGTACAAAATTCTATAAATACAAATATGTTATTCTAATGTCATATATATTTTATTTTTATAATTATTTAAAATGTTATGCTATGTTTTTAATATATATAAATATATTTTCATTGTAGAAGGTTTTATTAAAACATATTTAATAATAAAAAAGTTATAAATGTTTTAATAACATTATTTATCATAAAAAACAGTTACTGAGTAAATTAATGTTGAAAAATAAAGTAACATTTTTTTAATATATTTACAATCTAAATATATATTTCAGTCTAAATAATGCCATATATATACTATATGTTTATTTTTATTTACAATATTGTAATAATTAATTTATCTATATATAATTATATTTCCATTGCAAGAAGTTTTATCAATAAATCTTAGTTTAAATGTAAATAATATGGAAATTTATAAAATAATGTAATGATATTGATTGTTTGTATTTGAAAACAGGAAATAAACATTTGAAAGCGCCACCTATATATTTAATTCCTAATGTAAACAAACAAAGATAAATCCAAATTTTATAAGGTTTTTAAATTTTAAAAATCGATATTGCATTCATAAAATACAATGCATTTATAAGACCTAGTATTTTACAATAATTATTTTTTTATTTATTTACAAATTATTTAGAAGATGATAGACTAGTATGTGTCATAAAACATCGAATTTTGATAGTTATATTGCAAATTTAATTAACATTATTTTTATAAACATAAGATAATTAATTTTTTAGTAAAAAAAATGAACGTTAGCCCTTAAACATTACTTCAAGAATTTTGAAAACTGAAATTATTGTTTAATGAAATAATTTCTTTATATGTAGAAATGCAATTAATCATCTAGTTATGTTATTGTCAACTATTTCAACTTTATACTTTAATTATATATTTGTCTAAATAAAACAATCAATAACCAATACAAACACTAAACATTAAACAACAGTGAAGTCCATCAGAAACCTGAACGGTCACTCTGTCGGTCAGTACAGGATTCACGCCGGTAAGAATGTTCCCATCGTTAAGGGAGGCGACAACACTCGAATGGAGGTCAGTTGTAGTCATGTGACAACATCGTCAACACACGTAGTGTATCATTAGAAGATCATATATAATTATAATAGTATATCAAAAATAACGGATTTTAATATTTTACAAAATAACCTATAATTACAATAATAATTACACATAATGAATTTAATGTGAACAAATTATTCAATTAACAAATTTAAATATACTTTTACTATTACAATATATATAAAACAATTAAAAGTAATTGTCTATTTTACGGGAAAAAAATCTTTTTACATTATTTACATATTTTTACAGAATTTATAAAAAAATAAATTCTTATAATTTTTTTGAAAACAAAGGTATACCATATATATTATAGATATACATGCTGTATCTATGTTAACTTTGGGAAAATAATTTTAATATGGACAATAATTTTATAAAAATATATGTTATCATAAAGTTCATTCCTAGAAATATATATATATATATATCCTAGAATTTATAATTATATACTATCATAATACACTTTTTTAATATATAATAACCATATAATACATTATATTTAATATCTAAACCATTATAAAATGTCCTTATCATTTATATGTTAAAATACAATTTTAAACTCAAATATATTCAAATTAAATACACACCTCTGCGAAATATATGTTACGTATGTAGTGTTCTTAAAGTATATTCTCACTAACCAGCTTAACACACACTCATCATACATTCTCATCATTAGGAAGGTGATTTCTTTGCGATTGAAACCTTTGGAAGTACCGGTAAAGGTCATGTCCACGAGGACTACGAATGTTCCCACTACATGAAGAACTTCGAAGCCGGACATATTCCATTAAGGTGAGAAGAGAGTTTATCTAGTTACTGTTGTTGTTATTACCAGTTTACATGTTTTATTACACATCGGAATTTATATATATATATATATAATAATAATTTATTAAAATTGTTAATTCAGTTAATTATTCAATATTGTTTCCTTTCTAGGGGCTTCAAATTAAGATTTAAATATTTTCAATTATCATCACCCAGAAATATATGTATATATAACTATCTTATTATAGCTATATTAATATGTGTATAGCTACATAACTACAATGCTCTTTGCTCCTAATCTATACCACAACTACACTCACCTCACCTAGGCTGAACAACTACTAACACCTCACCTCACCTAGGCTGAACAAATCCAAACAACTGCTGAAAGTGATCAACGACAACTTCAGCACGTTGGCGTTCTGCAAGCGTTGGTTGGACCAGCTCGGCCAGACCAAGTACCTGATGAGTCTGAAGAACCTGTGCGACGTCGGTCTAGTGGACGCCTACCCCCCCCTCGTGGACATTAAGGGCTGCTACACCGCCCAGTACGAGCACACCCTCATTCTGCGCCCCAACTGTAAAGAAGTGCTGAGTCGCGGCGACGATTACTAAGAACTGATCTTCCAATAAACTTTATTTATCTTATTCGCGGTTTTATTCTCGCGCGACTGAAATAAGCGACTAGATTTCGGAGGTGGAGAGTAATTGTAGATATACCTATGTGCTGTACCATGTCTTATACGAGTAATAATATACTAATTATTAAATGAAATCACGATAATTTTATTATACATGTATGATGAATAGAAAATAAAACTATTTCTTCGAAAAACTCTCTTCTTGATTATATTAATATTTATCTGACTACCATATTAAACAGCATTCCTAAATCTGTACGTAAAATAACGTGTAATTCTTAGGTAAGCTGTAGTCATATCTAACAAATAATGTATTACTATTTTAAAGTGCATCCGATTTTAATATTAGTCGAGTAACACATGTTATGTTGCCATCCTCTGTATTTTTGTCCACCTATTGTCATTCTATGTGCATTATTCTCAAAATACATTCCCCAATTATCTGATTTAATAATTATGTATTATATACTAATTAATAGTATTATCTCTTGTAATAACATATCCAGCTGTTAATAATTGCATTATCTTCTATATCTTTAGTATTTCCTCTCAGCATAATTAATTATATTTCCCCTTAATTCTATTCTTTATTTCCTTATATACTGCTGCTTATGTAGATATCGAAGATTTATAAATTGTGTATCAACTGTTTATTCTACACTGGGATTCATAAATACTAGTAGACTTGGTTACATCTTATTATATTAGTTCATCTTTAAATAAAGATTGGATACAATTACAGACATGAGAAGAGTTTTAATAAAAGTGTCATCTGAGTGCATAACCTCTGTAACCAGGTAGAGCACTAATGAGTTATTCGTTTAGTAAAATTGTTTGCAAATCTTATCTATGAATTACATAAAACTATATCTAAGTAATAGCAAAGCCCAACATACACAGTCACCTATTAAGCCTATGTAAATTATAATATATCACTACGCCCAACAAGTAGGAAACATGGGTATTTAATTATATCATAGATATTAATGTCTGGTAAATAGAAACCTGATCAAATTAATTTTAAAATCATATTATTTTATGAATTATTTACAATAGAAATATCAAATATATGCATGTATTTATTAATATTTTTTAGAAACAGGTGCATTATTAATTTAGTAAACATTTAAGCAAGCATATTTCTTATTATAATAAATTCTATTCATAACTGAATAATTTATTACAATAGAATCAATATAAAAAATCTCATTCTCATAGATATTAGTTGATCATATATACAAATGTCCCAAATTATATAATCTACTTATGCACATAATTATATATATATTTATATAAATATACATAAAATGCATATAAATTATGATGTATACAAATGTTTAATTTGAAATTAATATTTATAATATAATACATTATTTTAAGTATTTAACATTATACAAATAATTATTGTATCTAATATTAATTATAAAGAGTAAATACAAAATTAGTATCTAGGTAATTATATATTATATGAAGTTAAGGAGATGGCACACGACACCCGCCTCTCTATGTATAGAGATAGCAAATAATGGGTCTACGCAAAACTAGGAGCACAGATTTCTATTCCTTGAATTGAGCTAATTTTTGTTATATTCTATTCATTAAATGTATACACATACTATTACAGGACGTAATTTTTATAATATATATTATATAACATATATATATATGCACACATTTTAATTTTTTAATTTACGGAATTTCTATAGAAATTGTTATTTTTTGCAACTATACATATATAAATTTAGAAAATTACGCCTGTAATAGTATTCATATATATGTTATTTATATAATGCAATACAAATTAGTAGAATACATATACTAGTTTTTGTTATACCTAAGTTTATACACACATACTTAGCGCGAAATAATTATTCTGAGAAAACAGCATTTGAAAGTATACATATCTATTGATAATATAACAATTTAGAAATCAATTTTATAGCTTTTCTAGATTGAATTCGCAGCTGATATTTATACAGATAAAACACACTACATTTATTAATATTATGGAATAAAAAATAAATACAAAATATTTTTTTTTTTATCATTTTGAACAATGGGACATCCCCTTAAGTAAATTGTATGTAAATAATGAAGACATTTATATGACCACATCAGGTGTGTGTGTCTTAATAAATCATTAGACCGTGAATAAATGTTTGACTGTGTATCTTGGGCTTTGTTAATAGTTACTTCAAACTATGTATCTATTCTAAAATGTCTATTTATTTTCTGTGTATGTCCTAATTATATCTCATTAAATAACAAATATGTTTTAAACATTAATTGATATTTATCCATCTGAATCCCAAAAGGCATTAATATGATATTACATAACATATTTATAATGTTAATGATATATTTCAATAATGTGAAGATCTATATGAAGAATTATAATAGAGAACATCTGTTCCATGATTTTCCTGAATATAGTTTCATGACTATGTACAGTTAATATTCTTTAATCTTAAAACTTTTCTCTTCTAAAGTATGTTATATATAGAATTTTATCACTAAATGTATCTCATTTTGTGATAGTAATGTTATTGATTCAATGCATATGAATCTACACATCTTATATTTCCTAATAGTAATACTAATATCTATATATCACTACAAGACATATCCTGGCAACATCAACAATATCATTATAGACACTTTCTACTTTATTATTTAAACATTCATTTGATCACATATCTTCACTTCGTAAAGTTAATTTTGATATAAATTCACAATAGCTAATATACTTGTATTATTTAATTTATTTACTCAATTACACTTGTTTATTCATATTATTATATTTTGTGAACAATTAGTATTATTATAAGTTTATAATAATGATAATTAATGTTAATATTATATGTGATATATCATGACAACTAAACAACATATTTATATTCTTGTCATCAAACTGATGATCAGACTAATACAAGTCAATAATATTGTTTGGTACTTCTTATAAATCTATAATCTAAAAATGTTTACATTAATATAATATTGGGACCTTGTATTCTAAGTTGAAGATATTTTGTAGAAAATAATCTATTTTTGTCTATATATACTACTATAATATGTCAATACTTATTGATTGATATCTCAACAAATCCTATTCTCATCTTGGTCGTAATGTACAATTCTAATTTCTGAAAGATACTAACACCGAAATTGATTTATACTCGTATTTTATTATAGATTATAAATGTAAATTTAGATATAATACATTATTTAATAAACTAATACACAATTTATTAATACACGTGAATTATGGAATATTGTTACTTCGAATACAGTAATACGCCCGCGCGCTCGTTCTCTCTCGACTACCCCGGGGCCGTTAATCCCAGTCGGGGCTATTCGCGGGGTCCTCCACGTCGCAGAGAGGAGGTTCCGGAATCATGGAAGACAGTCTGCATAGTGGCTCCACCTTCTTCTTCTTCTCGCCGCTGATGCCTATACGACGTAGCGTTAACTTTGCGGTCAGATCGTCTATCAGAGAAGGTTCCGTCACTATAGCAGCTGATTTAGCAGTCTTACGGGCCTTCGTCTTGGATAGCTTACCCCCTTTAGCCCCGCCGGCGCTACGGATGGAGGCCAGTAGGTCGGACATACCGTTAGCGATTGTTTTCTCCTTCGGTTGGGCGGACTTCTTCTTCTTTTTCTTGCTAGTCTTCGCTTCTTCCTTCGCAGCTGGCTGAGGTGTCGGTGGTGTGGGGGGAGCGGGGGGTGGGGGTGGAGTAGTTACCGCGGTAGTGGCGGGTTCCTCGACGGGAGGAGGTGGAGGCGGTGGTGGGGGTCCGGCAGTTGATGATGAAGGTCGTTGCTCAGCGGAGGGTGGTTCATCGGTGGAAGGAGGCGGCGGTGGTGGCGGATTAGATGGAGACATCGGAACCGAAGGAGCAATGGATTCTATGTGCACCTTCTTTTCGTATATTAAATCATCGGCAATTCCTGTGTTTCAATCAAGAAATGTATATATATATAAATATATATATAAACACTAGCTCAGACTTTATACAAATACTAGTTTGGTTCGTACCTACGTGTAAGAATAAGTTGATATCTCAGACACATGTTATCGCTTCACATTGAGTCCGAATAAGCAGGAGTGACTGTGCGAACTAACCTACGAGTTCGGGAAGGAAGTCGGGCATCTCGATGGCGGGTACGTCGCCTATCTCGGGCACAAACGTGAAGTCATCCGTACGGCCGCTGACGGCGGTGGCGGGGTCCCTGTTGGTTATGGTGTCGGGGGCGGCGGCTAGGGGTTCGCTGACTTCGCTGGTTCTAGTGCGTACTTCCACCCCCAGGGGGTCCAGGTATACGTATTCGTTGTATCTGTGCGGGGTTGTAGGGAGTAGCCGGGCTATTATAAATGGGGTAACTAAATTGAAAGACAAAGAGTAATCACTCGAGCGATACAGATAGGGGCATAGATAATATGTATCTTTCAATGAATATTATTAATTCAAATGGACTATGGACAGCGTAGCATGTCATATATAGAAGGTATTTATTTAAAATATATAAGCTAAATTTGTATACGCATATATATTGAATCGAATGTATTATATAGAATAGTTGCAGAGTATTTAGAATTCAGATCGCAAATATACATGCAGAGATACTAACAGATTCTCCGAAGTATTGAACAGGTAAAGGGAACCTAAAGTATTGATATCGTCGGGCAGTGATCCCAGGCCTTCGTCGAACTCGTGTTCTTTGTGTTCACTTAATGCTGGTACGGTGTAGTATCTGACACGAGTGTTAACATATAATATACGTGAATATCACCTATACATGTGTGCGTGTGATATTATGTGTGCTTAGATGTCAGTATTCATATGCCCACGCACATAAACTTGTAGATATAAATACGTATACGACTATATGCGTGTATATAAATGAGGATATACATTAGTGATGTTAAATATTACAAAAATACAAATCCATTTAGATATGTTTATAAATTACACAATCTGTTTCTCTATTCACATTATTTTTGAATTAATATTATTCAATTTAGGTTCAAAATCTAAAATCTCAATTCATATATTTCTATTTTGGGTTCATCACTACTAAACATATAGATAATGCAGATAATGAAACATTTTACCGACTCTTTATCTAATTAATTATCTATTATTATTGTATGTATATGTATAGTCAGTCTGTCAGACACATAAATATAATGAAGTGATAATTATATTTTAATTTTCGGGTAACCCATATTTTAAATAACATAATTTAAATCTGCGCATATTACAAGACTGTTTGTTATGCAATATATGAAATATATTAAATAAAAACTTGTATAATTATGAGATAAATATACATATATATACATATATATATATATATATATATATATATATATATATATATATATATATATATATAGTTATTATACTAATATTTATTGGTTATATCTATATATTGTATAAGTATGACATATGTATTATATAATTATAACAATATATATATATATATGTGTAAGTGTAAACATAAATATATATATTAATAAACATATGTATAAACCTAATTTTCTCTTTAATCATATCCTCGTGTGACATCGACATCGTATCACCTTGATAACGATGAGGTGACTCGTCAGTAGAGGGTATCTCAAGGTCGACGTCCGCGTAGATACTTCTGTAGTCGCTGTACACGCTGTCGCTGATGTCTCCCGGGTACTTCGCGGACGAGAAAACCTGACCAACGAACGCACGAGTAAATAATAGATTGATACAACCGTGGATAAACAATAGATAGATACTAGATAGTAAAAGAAAGATTAATGCTGAGGTCAGACTCGAGAATGTTGTCAGCAATATTAATATTGAATTTTCGAATAATAACAAACATGTATAATCTATATAACGATACCACGATTATTATTCGCAAGTGTGGTCTCAGCTTAAGATAATATACCAGGACGTATTTATTATTAATAGCTTGTTAACAATAGATGTGTATTAGATATTAAAAAAAGACTACGAAAAGATGATAAACAAGTTACTAAACGTAACTACTATAGGCGATGACGACGACCTTAAGGGTTTCGGTAACGCCACTAATCGTATTTACCCCTTGTCGATGTGTACTAGATATTATTAAACAAACACTGATACAATACAGAAAACAAGGTATCTTGGGTTTTAGATAAGGGTTTTAGTTATACCCTTAATTGTATCTATCTTCGCTTTGATAATGTGTACTAGATAATAAACAAAATACAAAATAATATGGTTAATCCGGGAAATGAAGATAATGTCAGTGTATTTAGTACTGGCTCCGATAGAATCAATCTTTGCCTTGCTAATATGTACTATATATTAAATAAAACACTCAGACAGACAATATAGTAAGCGAGGTAGTCTAAGCAGCGAAGTGACCCTATAACGACGACGATAGAAAACCTTGAGAGCTTTAGTGCTGCCCCTGATGGCGTCTATCTTCGCCTTGCTGACGTCGAGACGGGCGTCGAAGCCGGCTATACTCCGATGGCAGCGGTCGACGCGTGTCTCAATCCTCGAGAACACGTCGTCTACCACAGCGTCGAGGTGAGCCAACGAGTCGCACAGCTGGCGGACCGTCTCGCCGGGCGTAAGATCTTCTCCGGCCAGAGGTACCGTGTAGTGGACAGTGGTCATCTTATCAACCTTAATGCTGGCTGGCTGTATATGGGTAGAGAATGGATGTATTGGGTAGAGAATGGCTGTATATGGGTAGAGATTGGATGTATATGAGTAGAGAATGGATGTATATGGGTAGAGAATGGATGTATATGGATAGAGAATGCCTATATATGGGTAGAGAATGGATGTATGTTTATAAAGGCTGTAATTTATGGCAATCTATGTATATGGATAGAGAATGGCTTTATGTATCCGTTTTAGTAGTAACTTATATCTATATCAATGAATTTAGTTTATATATGTCGATAAAATACTGTGATATATTCAATTAAAATACATTTAAATAGGAAAATGACGAGGAATGTTTAAATATTGTATTTTATATATATAACTATTATTTTTAGTATAGATAGTACATTAAAATGTATCTTAATTATCAATATAAATATAAATAAATAATACTTTTAAATTTAGTAGGTATTTACTAAATACCATTTAGTAGTAAGTTTCGACTACATCACCTCATTCGCAGTGTCGTACATTCACAACATTCAACTGCATTCACTATATGCACTTTCTTTACATTCATGATATAACGTATTATGATAATTAGAATAAATTATTAAAATTATTATTATAATAGAATAAATATTCCCTCATATCCTAGAAATAATATAATCCTAATAAGTAGTATTATATATATTATAATATATATATATATATATATATATATATATATATATATATATATATATATAATACTTATTATATAATAATTATATATATAAATTAAATTTAAAATTGTTAATTTTATACAAATAAATTAACAATTTATATATATATATATACTAATATATATATATATATATATATATATATATATATATATATATATATATATATATATATATATATATATATATAGTTATACTTATACTTATAATTATAATAATATCTGGTAGAAAATAATGAATCAAGTAGATTTAATCTAAGAATATCACAATTATTTTGATTTATTAATTTTTATTAACTTTTTTATTAATTTTACATCAATTTAATGTACAAATCCTAAAAAAACATAATTTCAATTTGTTATCATAATAAGTATGATTAATTAATTATAATTTATTAATGATATGATTATTATAATTATTAAAATAATAATTAGGTTTTCGGTATATCGTATACCTTTAAATACCATATTTAAAAAATAATTTTTCAAATAATTATTTTAAATAAGATTATTTTAAAGATATTGATATTTGTATAATAATACAGACATTTAATATTTGATTAATTTTATAACATGATTATAAATTTGTAGAAATAGTATATTTAAAAGTATAACCTGTATTATAAGATGTAATATAGATCATATAGAATATTCATCTTTAATAATATTTTGTAAATTTCAAATCTGAACCCGGAAGATCATCAATTAAAGGTTCATTATACACAGAATATACTGTATACCTTAAATACAGTAGCATAATATAATAACATCGGTAATATATTGGGTTCAATCAATAATATCGAGGTTATAGGAGGTCTTGGTTCAATTGGGGTCTACTAGCAAGACCTCCTATAACCTCACGAGTATGGGCGCCGGAACAGGGGGGGTTTGGGGGGTTGCAACCCCTCCTGGCAAAATAATGGGGGGGTTTTGATACCTAAAACCCCCCATGCCATTTAGGTAAAATGAAGAATTTTTCTTATGACCATTCTCTATAATGTGCGATGGAAACCAAGATATAACTTTGGAAAACCAGGAATCGATTGTGATTATATACATTGATGAAAATCTAAAAGTACAAGAAAAATGTATAGGATTTTATTCATCTACATCAAGTATTAGCGAATCTATTGCAAATATTCAGGAAAACACCAATATTCATCTCGGTCTATCCATGTTTAATTTACGTGGACAATGTTATGATGGAGCGTCCAATGTGTCAGCTATATACAAAGAAAACAAGCCCTGATACAAAAAGAACAACATTTGGCATATTACACATATTGTAGTTTTCATCGCCTAAATCTTGTTTGTAAATCCATTGCAAGCAAAGCTTTACTTGGTTCTCTATCCATTGTGAATGATATTGGTGTTCTTTTTAGCAAATCTGGAAAATTTAGCAATTTATACCAATCTATTGATAATGATAAAACCAGATTCAAATAAATGTGTCCTACAAGATGGACAATCAGATGTAAGGCTATATCAGCAGTCTTAAATAACTATTTAGATATTATAAATGCATTAGAAAAACTGACAATGGCAAGCGTAAATAGTACTGAACTAATCGCCAAAGCATATTCATATAAGAATACTCTATAGAGTATACTAGAAACATCTACATATATTTCATTAAATATATCATTTGATATATTCACTTTATTAGAAAAATTGGTTAGTGTTACCTATAGCTTATACTAATTATTCTTGATTACATAAATATATATTTATATTAATTATATTAATTTATATTTATATATTTATATTAAAAGTATAAGTTATACAATATATTTCATTAGATAAGTGTAATTGGATCAAAGGCTACTCTCAATGAAGATGTTGTTTTACTCATTAATATGTTAATCGACACAGTATAGGAACTATTGTAGGAACAAACGAATGAATTATCACATTTATTTAGAAAAGATTTAAAAATAATCTGAAAATCTATATTTTCTAACATTACGTAGTCCTGGAAAACGTAAAATTCCATCAAAGTTTGTATCATATATTAATATATATATATATTTATATATAATCTTATTTATTTGTAATTATAAATATTCTTAGACTTTTTAACTATTTAAGTCCCAGGCGTCCGGGACCGTCTTAAGGGCCAGCAGCATGAGTTTAATATGGTGGAGATAGGAAAATCATGTAATACTAAAAATAGATTCAATCTATGTATACTTCAAAATATCAACTAATTTTTTTTATATATTATATAACTAATATTTATCTACAAATATAACTATCGTTTATGAGATTTAGATTATTAAAATCATATTAGAAATGGACTAACATAATAGCTATTTCTAGAAAAAAAAATATGTAAGAAATTTCAATAAAATATAAAAAATATTATATATCATTAAATAATGTTTTATATAGTTATATCTGAAGAGTAACATAATATTAATATACTGTGAAAATTGCATGTTATTTGAATAAGTATTTCTATAATCGAAAGTGGTTCAAACATAGATGGTAACAGTTTTTTTTAATTCAGAGATATTCCTATGCACGTTTTAAAAATTAGAGATTAGAAAAAATCATCATATTTATATGAACTATTTTTCAGCTCGTATTTATAAATGCTTATTTATGTCACTTTTAAGTATTTTTATGCACTGTGCTATATACCATTGTAAAGAGAAATAATCAAATATTATAATTATTATATACAAAATATTAAAAAAAAATATTTTATTTATTAAATAAGGGTGTTGCGCGGGCAATGGAAAAGAAAACAATGTTTATTACGACATAAATTATATCAATATTATACTGAGGTTGTACACAAATAATCTATTTATTTAATATTTTTTTAATAATAACACTTTAGAAAAGAACACATTGAAATATATGATATCCTTATTACTGAATTAAATCAAATATTTTTGAAAAATAATCAAAGTATAATTTCATATGATAAATTATTATCGTCATTAATAAATACAAATATAATTGATTATGCTGAAGTAAGTGTACTTAATTAAGGATAATTATTTATCTGAAAAATTAATAAAACATAATATAGAATGTTTACTATATTACAAATACAATATTCTATATTATATTTTATTAATTTTTCAGATAAATAAATATCCTGAACTAAGTGTTCAAGCTTTAAAACTCGAACTACCTATGTTCAATAACCATTTCAATTCTCAATCTTTAAAAGATTCAGTCTACTATCTCTATAGAGAATATGATCAATGCAAAATATTGCCTAAAAGAATTATTGTTAGGTATGTACTAATACATATATATATTATATAATATTTATATATAGAATATATATATATATATATATATATTATCTTATATATTTATGAATTATTTTTATAGAAACAACAAAATTAATCAATTTATTGATGGTACAACCAAGTACGTCAGTGTCCTGTGAGAGAAGCTTTTCTATGTTAATGTTAATGTTAAGAAGATTGAAGACGTGGTTAACCCAGAAAACAATAATATTATTGATATATATCAACGCTTTTGGACGCCATGCGCCTAAAACTTCCGGAATTAATTCGTCGCTTTGATGACAATTTTCGCCCAAAAGCGTCGAATTATTCTATTGTACTTTGGACGCTGTTGCGCCCAAAAGCATCGAATTTGCGACGAATTCAATATGATTGAGAACTGAAGCGCCCAAAAGAGTCGGAAAAGCGACGAATATATCGATTCGGAATCAAAGCGTCCAAAAGCGTCGAAAAAGTGCCATAAATTCTCAAAAGCGTCAAAAGCGTCGATAAATTGTTTGCTGGGAAGGTCACAAATCACACAGCAAAAATAAACATATATATAATGAACATCAGGATATATTAGATTCTATTGATAACAATAAATTGATAAAAGAATTTTCCAAAGAAATAATTGTAGAAAATTGTTTATAAGTATAACATAATAAATATATAAACTATTTTGGGATTTATTCTTGTTATAATATAGGTATCTACATATTTATTTAAAATATTCTAGATATGTTCATTATGGGATTCATATTTTGTTAATTAACTAAGTATAATTATAATTATATGTTTTAACATTTAAAATATCATAATTTGTACTCTATTATATGTTACAATATATATTTTAAAATAATTACAGTCTATTATTTAGTTGATAAATTATACTTATTTCTTAAAACCCCCCCTGGGAAAAACTAGTTCCGGCGGCTATACTCACGAGGGTATAGGAGGTATTGTTACTAGGGTATTCAACATATGTATTTATATTATAAATATAAACTTTATAATACAAATAACAACATATCTTAATTGATACTATATATAAATATATATATATATATAATAGAATATATTAAATATGATATATGGATTATTTTCTCAAAAATATTGAAACTTAATGTTACTTATATATTTTACCCATAACTATAATACAAGATGTATGATAATTTGAATGTACGTCGTACGCTTTTTCAGTTTCTTCCATTTTCTCACATTCTACTATTCTATTTTATCATAATCTTAATAATCTAAATAATGACATTTCCTTTCATTATTTTTCCCACATTTCTGAAAATCCAACGAAATTCAAATCTATTAGATACCTTTTTCATTGAATACATAAAATACCATCTATACTTATTATAATATGTATATACACTTATTAATTCTCTATTATACATAATCTTCATAATTATGTGTATTATATTGTACTCATATTAACATTGTTAACTTTATAAAGTTTATATATAATTATGTGAAGATCAAAAAACGTGTTTGTGCCTAATATACCTGTATATTCTTTATCAATGTCATTATCAACTTTATATAGAATATATTTATAAGTTCTCCGTGATCGACATAAACATACTTTATATTATCAGAACTTTAAATATAATATTATATTACAATAATAGATACCCCAAATAATTTCTGGTGGGTATTTATTTGTGATGATTGAAATGAAATATTGGGTGGGTATAAGAATGTATATTATTCATATAATACAAGAAATATAATAAATATAGAAGTGTTTTTATTCTGCCAATTATTGCAGATATCGAAATAATAAATTAATCTGATATAACCAGTATTCTACAGTCACAATTAACATACATACATATAAATAACATATATTATTCATTAATGATTTATGACATATAATTCTGAACATGAGAATGTACATAATCTATATATTTATAGATAATGTAGGTATACAACTGATATCATTCATAAATTGTCATAACGAATATTTATATATTTCTTGTACATATTATTTTTAAATTAAAATAAGTATACCTATAATATAATTTTACAATTAATGATTATAAGTAACAATATTAACAATTTAATTAAATGTATTATAAGTTTATATTGACTGATAATGTATTATATATATATATAGTGTAATAATATTGTATGATATATGAAATAAATTGAAATTGTCAAAGGATTGTAACCAACATGTATGTTACCTATTTAATATAATTAAAAAAAACTAAATATCGGCTCTTATTATATATTATGAATATATAATTACTCTATAGTAAAAATAGTTAGGAATTCAAAATAAATATAGAATAATAATATATATATAAATAGTTATGTAGATATTTTATTAAAATTATTTACATATTTATACAACTGAAACAAATAATATACAATGATGAAAATATACAAAAAATATTAAACCAGAACCATATAATAGAACATTAGTATATATATATATATGATTTTATAAACAGGATTAATATATTAATTTAATATATATCTCTAATCAATATTTTAGGAGTAAAATAATATATATATATATCAATTTTAAATTTCTAATTAATATTAGAAATTTGAAACGTAGGTATTAGTTTATTAGTAATAACAATCGAACAAGCTATGTATGTGTATACAAAATAATATATGTAAACATGTGATATAGGTAAACAAGGAATATATATAATACAAAATAAAATTGTATAAATTTCTAATATTTTCTAATAAAAACACATTTGAAAATAAAATAATAATAATAATAATAAAATTGATAATTTATAATATCAAATTCAACAAATACAAATTCCTTTTTAAAAAAATGAATATTATTATATAATATTAATAAATTTAAAATAAACTAAAATTAATAAAGGCTAATTTTTTACTAAAATTAGAATAATATATTTAATAGTTATCATTTAATATATCCGCATCATTTAAAGAGAGTTGAGCAAATCCTATTAATCCTTTCTGATCCGGTATTTCTCTTTGATCACATCCGGAATTCTGCATTAATACAATTATTATTATTATTATTATCATTATTATTTATTTTTATATTCTACCAATAAAATGATGCTAATTGATATATAAGTAGACAGAAAAATTCACATATATATTATATTACCTATATGTAATATAAATAGAAAATATTAATTAAAAAATAAAATAAATTTTAGAAACAGATTTGCACACAAATACGATGTTCAGTGTAATACTTACTAAGGCAAAAGTGAAATGGTTATGTTGAGAACAGTCTAGAATCTTCTGAAGATTTGCTGCAACTGTTATGTAAGAAATGAGTAAGTTACATAATGAGATATGGGAATGGGATAGAGGGGATGGAGTGGGATGGTCGGTTGAGGTAGGGAAAGTGAAGTGAAGGAAATGAGAATGAGGGAGAAAGGGATGAAAGGAAGGAGATCAATAGTAGAGGATGAGAGAGAGAGAGAGAGAGAGAGAGAGATAGAGAGAGAGAGAGAGAGAGAGAGAGAGAGAGAGAGAAGGAGAGAGAGGATACAAATAAGGAATGTGCAGGTGATAGTGAAATAGGGAACTATATTAAAGGCGTTCAATTAAGAGTTATTGAGAAAGAGACTGATAGAGATAGAGAGAAAAAGGGGTGGTAGGGAGAGGTTAAGAGTTATCAAGATAGAATTGAAGGAAGATGGAAGATCATGAAGATATAGAGATATGGATAGAGAAGAGGAGGTCAAGGGATAAGGAGGATGGTAAAGGGAGGGAGATATAAAGGAGAGTGATACATAGGGTTGAAGTTAGAGGTGTAATGAGGAGGAGGAGGAGGAGAAGAGGAAGAGAGGGTAAGGTATACAAACCTACGATCATATCTCTACCGTCTATAAGGTTGGCTTCGACTAGTTCTCTAGATACACTATCCGCGGTATCTGTATAGTGGTCAGATAACTATAGGGATATAGTTCTCTAATGGGGGCAGGGAGGGGGGTATTATTACCTAGACCGGGGGTGAAATCAAATTTAATATCGTTCAATTCTCTCCTATCATTTCGTAATCGTAACACTAGGTTAATGGAGTCCTAAGGAGGTTTAATAGGTGTTAGAGGTGTGTTAGTTGTGTATAATGTGTGTTAGATGTGTGTTAGGTGTGTATTATTAGTAATATACATGTTTATATAATGATGAAGGAAATATTCCTGTTCACAAATGTTAAATAAAATAATCTTTCTTATGAACAATAATTATATACGATTAAGAATAAGTAAATATTATTTTAAAATGGGAAAAATTATTAAATAATTAAAAAAATAATAATTGTTTAAAAGTGAAAGAATCAAAAATTAATAAATCATACAAGCATAAGAGACAATAGATTTAACAACTGCTGCTGCTGCTGCTGCTAGATAACCTTATTGTCTGAGTCTTGCTTAGTGATAATGCAATTCTCAATGTTGGAGGCATCAGTAGTCTGTTCCAAGTTAGTAGGCACATCTATAGCTGTCGGCAGAGGCTAAAACAGGGGTGTAAGAGATAGTCAGGGTATGTAAGATATGAGGTAGTTGTATTCCTAGTGGAATATGTTATATCTTAGTAACAATCACCATTAGTGATAACTAGTGATGTATGATTGGTGTGTTAATCTAAGCAAGTGAATGGAAGCTAATGTATAATAGTTGAACAGGAACACTGTGGCTACTAATATATCACAATATTACCGTTGATGATAATTTCTACATCTCACATACACTATACACTGTCTTATGGATACGTAATATTCAAACACACACACATATATACGTATAAATGATGTGATTTATATGTATGAATACGAATACAATCGTACATGGGTATGATATGTGCATTAAGTAATATGTAAGATTAACATAGTTAATACACTAAACGAGGAAAGTGAATCATCTAATACGCAGATATGAATCTATTAACAACAATGAATGAATGACTATGACAACAATTCTAAATACACACACACACACATACGTACGTTAGCAATCAGCTAGGAAGTATAGTTAATATCACACATATATGACCTGAATTGTGTGCACACGTGCAGGATATATTGATACAGTACTATTTACTATTACAATTAGCACCTAATACATGTAACACACAGGTCACAATAGCTGTTACTGCTACCACCGTCGCTACAGTAGACTAACCTCCGAGGGCACATCCTTGACGACCTCTACCCTGGCGGCGACCTCGTCATTAACTAGTGCTGCGCTGCCGTCTCCCCCCGCCACCGCCACCCCCGTCGTCGTAGTAGTGGTAGCGGTAGTAGTGGTGGTGGTGGTGGGTGCTGGGTGCACTACCTTGAGCTCCCCCCCGCCACCACCAGCGCCACCTAGGTCATCCTCTTCATCATCAGACCACACCCACGTACCATCAGCCTGTTTGTGTTGGCGACCACTACTGCCGGGGGTACGCTTAGCTTTCGAGGTCTTAGCGGGGCCTATCTCCCCTAGTAGGGTTTTCTGAAGGTAGGCCTTGTCCTGTTGAGTGGGGGGGGTGTGATGTGTGGGGGGGTGATGTAGGGAGGGGGGTGTGATGTGTGGGGGGGTGTGATGTGAGGGGGGGTGTGATGTGTGGGGGGGTGTGATGTGTGGGGGGGTGTGATGTGTGGGGGTGTGATATGTAGGGGGGGGGTGTGATGTGTGGGAGGTTTGATGTAGGGGGGGGGTGTGATGTGTGGGGGAGGGTGTGATGTATGGGGGAGGGTGTGATGTGTGGGGGAGGGTGTGATGTGTGGGGGATGTGGGGGTGTGTTATGTGTTGGGTGTATGTTATGTTACAGTGGTTTATAACTGAGGATTACATAACTTTGCTACATCACTTGTAAACTAATATTCAAAGTTGATTAATATATTTAAGATCAAATAAATATATTGAATTATAAATATGATAGTGAATTATAACTATAAATTTGAATTTTGGATAATCTATCAAATGATAGCTTATCATGATCACATTAACATTATATTATTTGTAATTACGAAGTGACAATGAAATGAAATAAACTTTCGCCTTTTTGAAGAACTCGTGTTTTAGAAGTTGTTTTGCCGTTGGTCTCTTTTCGGGTTCCTTTCTGAGACATTCCGCGATGAATCTCCTGAAAGTCTTGCTGCGAGTGAAGGTTGCGATGTTACCATGACGATAGGGTTTCATAAGGTAATCATTGTTATACATTGAAATTAGACATTGATACTAATATATGTAGGGGTATTTATTAATTAAATATAATTTAGTATACAATTTATATACACGAGTTGCACAGTAGAACACCAGTAGAGTGTAGTATAATGAACTATCTGACAGTAAGAGAGAGAACCTGAACGACTTGTATTGTTCTTTATCATCTGCGCCAGACTCTAGTGTAGGGGGTTCATTTTGTAATGTTAACATTAATACCTAGGGGGCAGTGTAACTTGAGTTCACCTCTAGATACTTAGTATGTTTATATAACTGTACAGGCTCAGTATGCAGTGTTAAGGTGGCGGTATCAACTTTCAATAACAACGTCTACAGTCCAATTCTAATCTACTATATACTGGTTTAATATAAAGTAGATTTTAACGTATACACACACATATATGTGTGTGTATATACACATGTATATATATAAGTTCTATTTATAATGTTTAGGTAGTCATGCGGATCATTAATAAGGTCTTTAAGTTGTACGCAAGATACACACACACTCGCGCGAGAGAGAGCGGAGTGTTATATTTCGCAGAGATAGATTAGCATTAATAGTTAATGAACATCTAATCAGAGACTGCAGTACTGCATAGTCCACTAATAGTAAGTCTTTCACTATTACTAATGGTGTCATATGTCACAGGTGAATCATTCTTACATAACACCAGCACTAATCCATGCCGTACGATGACGGAACAATATTTACTACTAATGCGTGTCACATGATATATATATAATGAGTCACGAGACGGGGCTAACTTTCATGAGGTTGTTAACAGTTACAACTAATGAGTCATAAGAGGGGGGAGGGAGGTAACCTTCATGGGAGGATACTTGTGATAGGGGGCGGTACCGGTTGCCAGTTCAATAGCGGTGATTCCTACGCTCCAAATATCTGCTTTGAAATCGTAACCGGTGACCTGAAGGGGTGAACAAGTGGGGCGGGGTAAAGATAGGGTGTATTGTGTAGGGAAGTGTATGATAGTCTAGGGTAGGGTAGAATAGGATAGCATAGGGTAGGGTAGTATATGGTAGTGAAATGTAGATTAATGTAGGAGGTATATTGAATAAGGGGGTAAGTATAATAAGGTGTTGGGGTAGTGTAAGTGGGGTGTATATAGGTGTAAAGTAGGGTGCATAGTAGGGCTTCGTAGTAGGGCTTAGTAGTACCTGTTCCATTACTTCTGGAGACATCCAGCACGGCGTTCCTACGAATGTATGTCTGACGGTATCTCTAACCTGTGGGAGTAGGTGTGTGGGGGTTACTACATATGAAGGGGTTATAGGTGTTGGCAGAGAGGGGTGTTATAGTGTTCATCAATGGGCTAAATATCGTTAGATAGCAAAGATAATAGAATAGACATAATTAGATAGCTATGATCATATATATTATTAATTAGGTGGGTGGATGGAGGTCTCGTTTATGGTAATCACGCTTCATATATTAATAACTATATTAAATCAACATATATTATTAAATTGTATAGAATTCTTCGAATTATTTAAACTTAAGCTTGCCCTGCTATATACTAAATTTAAGGTAAAAAGAATATTCCCTGATACAAATACTTGATAGAGGATGTAATTTTAACTATGATTAAATTATATCATGCAATTATGTAGCCATAAAAACAATAATAGAATACATAGTCATCATTATGTAAATAGATTACTTAATAGTATTACTAAATAGATTACTTAATAGTATTACTTAATAGTCATAATCACTATCCTCTTACATCAGTATATGTAAATGTGACTTAGAACCGCTACTACCTATATAATAGATACATTAAATGCTGTCTTTATCTCCTGCGTTAAGCTATTAATGGGTGTACAGATAATCATATTCAGTGCATACACTTGGCACTGGGGTGATATCCCAGTGGTACCACGCAAGACCTATTAAACCTTGAATAAGTCGGATAGCTTGACATACCCAGTAAACGTGTATTAGCAGCCAGTCTCAATGCATATATACACATATATGCAATGATATTATTGCAGTAGGTGATTAATATAATATCTATATTTTATTTGTACATTACTCGATTACTTTCAATTTTAATACTCTATGTTTATATATAGTATATATTATATACCGATAATAAATGTATGTCGAGTGGATAAATTTCCGCAACTTACAAAGCTACAGCTAGTTAGAACGCAATGATAATAGAGTGGGTGGGTAGGTGTGGCTTATTAACCAGATCTTTACCGGTAGATAGCCAGGCCGCTACTCCAAAGTCAGCTATACGGACAGTTCCCGAGTCATCTAGTAGAATGTTACCAGCTTTTATATCCCTACGATGGAGGTAGTGATACATAGGCAACATCTGGATTATGTAACATCTAGATTATGTAACATCTAGATTATGTAATGGAATCAGTGATATGATGTTATGATACAATCTTTCAGTATTAGAGTTAAACACTTATTAAAACTCTATGATATATTCAATGTATTCTAATATATACACTGTTACTAATTATTATAAATGACACTAACTATTATTACATCATTAACTATTATTACATCAGTAACTATTATTACATCAGTAACTATTATTATGACACTAACTATTATTATGACACTAACTATTATTACATCATTAACTATTATTACATCATTAACTATTACATCAGTAACTATTATTATGACACTAACTATTATTACATCATTAACTATTATTACATCAGTAACTATTATTATGACACTAACTATTATTACATCATTAACTATTATTACATCAGTAACTATTATTACATCAGTAACTATTATTACATCATTAACTATTATTACATCAGTAACTATTATTACATCAGTAACTATTATTATGACATTAACTATTATTACATCATTAACTATTATTACGTCACTATAATTAAATGTTACACATTTTAAATAATTGTTTACGTATTAATGAATATAGAACAAGTTTAAATAACTCAATTCTATATAAATACATTAAATAGTATACTTATAATATTACTATAAGTACTATTTATTTAATTAGTATTAAATTTATACTATTAATGCATGACTATATAGATGATAGTGTGTGTGTGTGTAAAATGAAATATTAGAATGGGTATAGATAGGATTGAATTAATATCATACATATTATAATACTTTAAGAGATTATTATTAATGAATTAAGATAATACAGACATATTTTATGAATTTGAAGCTAATATTATACTAGTAGTAATATGTAACATGTAATATAGTAATATTTAAAAATAATGTAGTGGTATATCAATTTAATGTAATGATATGTCACTTTAATGTAGTGATATGGCACTTATATGTCACTTTAATGTAATGATATGTCACTTTAATGTAGTGATATAGCACTTATATGTCACTTTAATGTAATGATATGTCACTTTAATGTAATGATATGTCACTTTAATTTAATTATATATCACTTTAATGTAATTATATGTCACTTTAATGTAAATATATGTCACTTTAATGAAATTATATGTTACTTTAATGTAATGATATGTCACTTTAATGTAAATATATGTCACTTTAATGACATTATAT
Source organism: Osedax fenrisi (assembly GCA_964019155.1). Classification (NCBI taxonomy): domain Eukaryota; kingdom Metazoa; phylum Annelida; class Polychaeta; order Sabellida; family Siboglinidae; genus Osedax; species Osedax fenrisi. The sequence goes on along the minus strand of OZ025241.1, from coordinate 68,521,007 downwards.
ATCACTTTAATGTAATTATATGTCACTTTAATGTAAATATATGTCACTTTAATGAAATTATATGTCACTTTAATGTAATGATATTTCACTGTGTAATATAATGATATTTCACTGTGTAATACAATGATATATTACATACATGCGGTGCGATGTCGCATTAAGGCAATGATACATACATGTCACTAATACGATATGGTGTCAAATCAATACATCATGAGACGTGTGTCACATCAATAAAGTGACATATGACACACTGATGAATCGTCATGATGTATTGATTTGACACCATATCGTATTAGTGACATATACTGTATCATCAGTGATGATACACAGTGACGACTAACCTGTGAATCTGGCCGTTCATATGGAAGTATTCGAGCCCCTTGAGCACCTCTCGCAGTATCGTAGCTATCGTGGCTTCGTCGAGGATTCCGTTCTTGAAGGTTCCGCTCTTTACGCGAGGCTTTATTATGTCTAGTAGAGATCCCCCTGGTGTCAGTTTGGATAGTTACTATATCTATATATCACATTATGAACAACACTTACATTAGTTTATTAATAAAAACTAATTAATAACTTTATATATATATATATATATATAATAATCATTTATCAGAAGTTTTTAGTTTATAATAGTATGATTAATATAGATAAACAAATATGTAATTAATATATCAATTAAATATAAATAAACAAATTTTAAATTAAATAAAGATAAAGCTATGAATTCTAATAATGGAATATATATAATATTTTCTTGCATGCGATTACATTGTATATAAATATAGATTTATACTTTTCCAGATGACGCTGTACGTTATTTGTAATTCATCTAAATAAATAATCATTCACTACCGGCAAGGTCATTCTATATAATCTACAATGTTATGATTTAACCGCTGATTATTTACACAGGTGTCATACTAGTATAGGGCCTGGTATAGGGTATGCCGCATGTTTGTAATGAAATCAAAACAATTATATAAAATAATAGCAAACATGTATCGTACATGCACCTAGTTTTGAACTACTAAATAATAGATTTACATGTTTATTTATAATTACCAGTAATAACTTGTACTGATCGCACTAGACCTATTAACATGTTGTCAGTGCTCACCACCCGTGTTAAACTATAGCTAAAATAGATTTTATGATAAGATAATTTCTAAAAATAGACCAATAAATAAATAAATGCACATCTCTTAGGTAATAAATTAGTGTTAGAATAACATTTTGTTAGTATTACATTATATTTGTTATAAATCAGATTTTCTAAATAAAAATGTGTTGTTATTCTATGTGTAATCTTTAAAAATAATAATTTAATACTTTGAAAAAATAAATTATCATTAAAATTTGTATAGACAATAAATTGTTTTCAATAAATATATATGTTGGTTGCTATGAACTGTAGGTGATGATTTCAAAATGAGGGTTCTGTGGGATGACTATAGGTGAGGATATAAATAACCATTATAATGGATACGCTAATTTGATTATATAATATTTCAGTTTTGTATAGAGTTAATTGATTATATTTGCACATATTCGAGACATATATTTTATTTATAGATATGTACATGTAAATAGGTTGTCTTGTAAACAATTAACAGCCATTCAACATTTAATATTATTAATTAATTTTGTATATAATCTATTCATAATATTTAACTATAATTTATTATTTATTTAAAAAAATATAATATTAACCTAAACTATAGTAACAATAAGATAAAGTAAATCCTAGTAGTAATATTAATTAATATACATAATATTCTATTTACTATTGTAATAATAGTAGTATTATATGTAATGACAATTCGTCTAATAGTGTTTTAAATAGTACATATTTAAATAAATAAGGCATTGTATCAATAGTTTTATATACAGTATATTTATATATATATATATATATATATATATATATTATATTTAATACTAGTTGTTTTTACATATAGTTTGGAATTTGTATATAAGATATATATATATATATATATATATATATATATATATAATAGTAATATAGAATGACCTATATATATATTTCTTAATTTAACCCTACTACTAAAATTTGTTTTATGTTATACAAACCATATCTATTTATATAAGTATATAAATAAAGCCATAAATTACATGTAACATTATATACCCACCTAATCATGTATATTATATTCCTTATTTAACCCTTTGCATCCGAGGATTTTATAATTACATGTCGTTCACTTCTGAGCGTTTGTGTTTTTGTTACAAATATGTATGCACATTTTTCATAAATGAAAATGTGGATATAAATATAAAAAATGTTCTATTACAAGTTATAATTTTGTGGTTAATATATAACATAGTTTATTAATCTGGAAAAAAATTAGTAATTAATTAATTATTCAAAATATTATAATCAATTAAAAAGCAACAATTGTAATTAATTATTTAAAATAAAATAATAATATTTCAAACCTAAATTAATGTATATAATACTAATATTTTGTATAAATATTGTATTTTTTAATATTTTGAATTAAGTCTTATAAAGTGGTAACAATATATAAACCAACAATAAACTGAAGAAATTATATAAATTAAGTCATTATTGAATAATTTACAAGTAATAGCGCACAGATAATTTAATATATTTTATCTATTAGATTTTAAAATTTAAAATAAAAGTAACGATATAATGATGTACTATCGGTGTAAATAATAGTATAACGTATATTTCCGCTAATTTTAATATTACTACGCCAGTTTTATTTATATAATTACGAACAAATTAGCAATAAATTATTTTTCGTTAAAAAGTTACAACATAAATAATAAATGGTAATATTTATCTAACTTTTTATCAAATTTGAAATTTTGTATTGATATAAATACTCTTTATTGAAAGAAATATTTATAACAATGATATTTACTTTAGTTACTATACACAATAAAATAGTCAAGCTCTTTTATATATTAAAATGAATTTATTATATAACACATATGATAATAATTTTTCAATTTTAATAAATATAATTTAAGTTTATATTTAAGGTTATATATACCAATTAACTTGAAAATTATCATATAAAACTTATTTTTTTAAATCTTATCATAAAGAAAACATATAATTATATAATTGTTATATTTAAATAATAAAATGGATTAATACATGTAGTAGTAGTATTATAAAAATTGTAATTTTTAAGCATTTTCTAACACAACAGAAATCAACAGCTCGGATGCAAAGGATTAATACTTCATTTAGGTAACATATTATATTTAAATTATAAATTACATGTAAAAGCTACTATACTATATTATATTACTATTATTTCATTATATAAATAAATATTGATACACAAAGTAATACACAACTTGTGAAATTGTGATTATATATACTTAGGGATTGTTTTTGTTGTCAACCAATTGGTGAAAGTAGTTTCTACTAACCACTTTCAAATGTTGTTGGTCAACTACTAGTATAAGTATGTGTGTAATACATACATACATACATGCTCGAGATACATAACTTCAATTTAATTTTTGATAATAATAAATAAATGGCGCATTCCTAAAAATAGCAAAACCGTCACGATTATGACGTATTTTAGGATTCAGTTCATGTGGGCGGAGCTTATTATGCGTGCGTTAAAAGCTACACCATAAGTGGTCTGGCTTCAACCACTTGTAAAAAGTGGTCTGGTATGAATAAATAGTACTACAAGTCAGGTGGTTTACAACCAGTCATTTGGTTTTTACATGCAGTGAATACAGGTTTGTCGACTCAACCACTTGTTCGTCAAGTGGTTGACTAAAAACACACCCTTAGTACAGTTACAATACAGTAACTAGAAATGTATTGCTCTATAACATGTTAGGCTTAGTTTATTTCAATTTATTAGTTTAGGTTAATATTAGATTTTGTTAAATAAACAATAAATTAAATCTATAAATTATGAAGTTGACAAGTTTATTTGTACATAACCACCTATGTCTACCTATCTATGTAAATATCTATATATAGAACGTAAATCATGGAGGCAAATAAAATAAAAAAAACTATATAAAAATATGATAAATACAATATTTTATAATAGAATTAGTATAGTCAGTATTGCGGATATAGGCACACCCATAGCGACGCCCACATTTTGAAATCATCAGCTACAGTAAAAAATATGCTTCAACTTAATATTACATTATGTTACCACAATACTATACTATGTGTAATAATACACTAAGTATTTATTGATTAATAATAATACAAATAGAATACATAGTAGACATGTACTATTCTATAGAAGATATTCTATACATTTGTTAATTAATATATATATATATGTGTAATACACATAAAAACAAGAATTCAGTAATCTGGTAGATCAGTCAGTACTAGATAATACAATACAACTGTACACACAGGTACATGCACACACGCATGTGTATTTCACACACACACACACACAGACACACACATGGGTATCACTGACCTGCGCATAGTTTCATGACAACCCACAGTTCTTCCCTGACCACAAAGGATGTATAGTAGCTGACCACATTGTCATGATTGCATTGGCTCATCGCTTGTATCTCTTTCTTAAGGCACACATTAAGTAAATTAAGAGTGGAGGGGAGGGGCGGAGAAAGGGGAGGGGCGATGGACATATTGCTTATTATGTCATCTGTTATTACATAATATATATGAATGCAACAAATACTTATAGTAAATAAATATAATTGATTATATTTATAGTGGTGGGTTATCAATAATTAAATGACATATAAAATATGTATAGATAGATATATTTCTGTATTATAATTATAATAATAAAATGTATCCTATCCTATCCTATTTTATATAATGTATATATATATATATAATGATATATTATAATTTAATTACATTGTTCAAAATGATAAGAACTAATGTTGTGCTAGGCTTCACGTGATAACACACACCAGCACACACACACACACATACACACCAGCACACACACACACACACCAGTACACATACACACACACCAGCACACACACCTCATTACACTAACCAACAGCTCCTCTACAGTGGTGTTACATTTCTCAAGGTTAATACGTTTCACAGCGCAGTGTTCCTGTCTGGGCAGGCAGAATGCTCTTTGTACTGCTGCTGTGGCTCCAGCTCCTGTAGGTATAGGTAGGCGTGTGTGGGTATGTGTATAGGTATGCGTGTAGGCGTGTGTGTGTAGGTGTGTGTATGTAGGTGTGTGTAGGTGTGTGTATAGGTATGTGTAGGCGTGTGTGTGTAGGTGTGTGTATGTAGGTGTGTGTAGGTGTGTGTTTAGGCTTGCGTATGTATGTAGAAGAGATTCTATTACAAATGGTGTTAATTTTGTCTATAAAATATTCTGCAAATTGCTTACATAGTTAATCATCGGGAAAATGTGGGAGAGTAGAATTTTTATTTTTTCCTAAGAGGGTCTTAGTTATTGAATAGAGTCGTTTATAGTCGTGTGAACAAATGTTTATTTTGTCAGTAAAGTAGTCTGTTTTTGTAGATTTCAGTTCATTCCTGTATATATATCTATTTTTTTGTAGGTCAATTAAGTTTGAGTGTGATGGTGATTTCGTAAAAAGTCTACATGATTTTCTAAATAAAACTTTTAAATTATTTAATTTGGAGTTAAACCATGGTGTTTCGTTATGTAGAGTCAAGTAGTTTGTTTTCAGTGGTGCATGTTGATTTAATAGTTGTTTCAGTATAGTGTTTAAGTTGAGTACTGTAATTTGGGTTTTATTTATCATAGAGATAAAATCAGATGAAAATTCATCAATATTTATTTTCCTGATACACCTGTAAGTAAGTAGGGTCTGTTTAGGTGAGGAGTTCAGTTTATTAAGTTGAGAGTTTATTGCGTAATGGTCAGTAAGTAATGTATAGCGTGTTGGTTTATGTATTAGTATGTTAGAATGTTTGTATGTAAGTATCAGGTCTAGTATATTTCCGTGGGTATGAGTTGCAATATTAACGTGTTAAATTCAGTTCGTTACAAAGTCTTTTAAAGTCTTGGTGGTGTAGTTTATCAGAGTCATAGTGGAAGTTGAAATCTCCTAGAATGACCAGGTTTTCATAGTTATGTTCATGTATAAAGTTTGTAACTTCTAAAAGTTGTATGGCAGTTATTTGGTGGTCTGTATACTAGTAGGAGCGGAATTATATTATTTTTTATTTTCAGTTTAGTAAAAAGAAAATCGCAGTTTGATGTACAAATCTCGGGCTGAGGAATAATTGTGATGTGATTTTTTACTAACAAAGCTATTCATCCTCCATTTCTACCATCTGATCTACACTTTTGTATAAACGAGTATCCAAAGCTTTCAAGCCCAGCAGGACTGTGTCTACATTTTTTAGCCAAGACTCTGTAATTGCTATAATCGAAAAGCGATATTCCATAATAAAGTTAGTAATAATATCAATGTTAGCAGTTAAAGATCGGGCATTTATTAAAGTAAGAGATAAGTAGTTTATACTGTTGTTTAGTCATGTAAGCTTATTCGTGGAGGTTAATTCATCCGTAGTGGAGGTTAGTTCATCCTTATTATTAATATAGTTTGTAAAAGAAGTTGTCCAATCAGTAAATAATTCATTTGGAACATTTAGTGGTTTTGTTTTCCAGTTAACCTTATTATTATCTATTTTTTGTCTGAGTTTGTATGTGTTAGTCTTTAACTTCAATGAGATAGCCCTAAATTATATCCCTTAAGTAGATAGCTTTTATAGCGTGAAAATATATATTTTTTCGTCGTATTATTTCGGGTGATAGATAGTTATGTAGGAAAAGTCGGTTATAGTCAGTAGTTTTCAGTAATGGGTTGAGTGAGATAAAAGAATCTTTAGCATAGAGAGTAGTAAATGATATAAAAGAATAACTATTTTTAAATATAACTTTAGATATCGAAGAGGGGGTTATATTAAAATTAGTTATAAATTTCTTTATATAGTTACTTTATACGATTATATTTAGCTATATTTTCAATAGTAGCCGTATAGTTGGTATAAGTATCGGTAATCAATCTTATGTCGGTATTAGTATGGTTAGTAGTAGGTGTATTGGCAGCTTGTGCATATGAAATAGTAGTAGTCAGGTAGTAGTAGTAGTAGTCAGGTAGTAGTAGTAGTAGTAGTAGTCAGGTAGTAGTAGTAGTAGTCAGGTAGTAGTAGTAGTAGTCAGGTAGTAGTAGTAGTAGTCAGGTAGTAGTAGTAGTAGTAGTAGTAGTAGTAGTAGTAGTAGTAGTAGTAGTAGTAGTAGTAGTAGTAGTAGTAGTAGTAGTAGTAGTAGTAGTAGTAGTAGTAGTAGTAGTAGTAGTAGTAGTAGTAGTAGTAGTAGTAGTAGTAGTAGTAGTAGTAGTAGTAGTAGTAGTAGTAGTAGTAGTAGTAGTAGTAGTAGTAGTAGTAGTAGTAGTAGTAGTAGTAGTAGTAGTAGTAGTAGTAGTAGTAGTAGTAGTAGTAGTAGTAGTAGTAGTAGTAGTAGTAGTAGTAGTAGTAGTAGTAGTAGTAGTAGTAGTAGTAGTAGTAGTAGTAGTAGTAGTAGTAGTAGTAGTAGTAGTAGTAGTAGTAGTAGTAGTAGTAGTAGTAGTAGTAGTAGTAGTAGTAGTAGTAGTAGTAGTAGTAGTAGTAGTAGTAGTAGTAGTAGTAGTAGTAGTAGTAGTAGTCAGGTAGTAGTAGTAGTAGTAGTAGTCAGGTAGTAGTAGTAGTAGTCAGGTAGTAGTAGTAGTAGTCAGGTAGTAGTAGTAGTAGTCAGGTAGTAGTAGTAGTAGTCAGGTAGTAGTAGTAGTAGTCAGGTAGTAGTAGTAGTAGTCAGGTAGTAGTAGTAGTAGTAGTAGTAGTAGTAGTGTAGTAGTAGTAGTAGTAGTAGTAGTAGTAGTAGTAGTAGTAGTAGTAGTAGTAGTAGTAGTAGTAGTAGTAGTAGTAGTAGTAGTAGTAGTAGTAGTAGTAGTAGTAGTAGTAGTAGTAGTAGTAGTAGTAGTAGTAGTAGTAGTAGTAGTAGTAGTAGTAGTAGTAGTAGTAGTAGTAGTAGTAGTAGTAGTAGTAGTAGTAGTAGTAGTAGTAGTAGTAGTAGTAGTAGTAGTAGTAGTAGTAGTAGTAGTAGTAGTAGTAGTAGTAGTAGTAGTAGTCAGGTAGTAGTAGTAGTAGTCAGTAGTAGTAGTCAGGTAGTAGTAGTAGTAGTCAGGTAGTAGTAGTAGTAGTCAGGTAGTAGTAGTAGTAGTAGTAGTAGTAGTCAGGTAGTAGTAGTAGTAGTAGTAGTAGTAGTAGTAGTAGTAGTAGTAGTAGTAGTAGTAGTAGTAGTAGTAGTAGTAGTAGTAGTAGTAGTAGTAGTAGTAGTAGTAGTAGTAGTAGTAGTAGTAGTAGTAGTAGTAGTAGTAGTAGTAGTAGTAGTAGTAGTAGTAGTAGTAGTAGTAGTAGTAGTAGTAGTAGTAGTAGTAGTAGTAGTAGTAGTAGTAGTAGTAGTAGTAGTAGTGGTGGTGGTAGCATTAGCATCAGGTTTAATCAATAACTCACAATACATTGATCTGTGTACACTAGAGACAGCACTTTACATAGCAGAAATATACCCATGGGCGGCCTGAATCTCATTATATAATGGTCACCTGATTATATAATGGTCACCTGATAATCATCATTATACAGACATGTGATTATATATATTACATAACCACATATCTATATTAATGGTAGTCATGTATTTGTAGTGAATGTGCATATAATATTATAATAGTTATATTCAAATGCATGAACAGTCAGAAAATCTACACAAAAATAACTTATATTTAATTTTATTTTAATAAATTCAAGTATATTTAACATGTAATGATTATATATATATATTTTCTAATTTGTATTTATAATAGTATAATATTTATATTAAAACTACTTTAGTATCATTACTAAATTTAAATATTCAAATCATAATATAGTAATATTATTTTATAATATTTAATAACTTAATTTTAAAATAATTTAGTATACAATAATATAAAATACAATGTGAATTTTTAATAAAAATATATATAACTTTAAATATTTACAAATATATTCTACATCGATAAGTTAAAATGTACTACTAGCATTCTCTACCATTACATTTATGATATCATTTATTTAAAATAATAATAAGTTATGATCATAGTAAACACATAATAGATATGAGTTTTCATTAAATAGCACACAGTTATTGTGTTATTCACAATCATTGTACTATGATAGCGCATGAATAGAGAAAGACAATGCCTACACACATATTATAACTAGGGTCACTGCGCTATTGCTGTATTATTTAAATTATCTCATTGCTATAATTCAATATATAAAATATTTGATATATAAATAATGTTAATAATGTTATACTTTGCTAGCCTCTCCATGAATTCAGACTGAGAAACTAAACTTAGTGGAAGACTAACTGTTATAGCCATTGTAATAAATCTAAGTAATATACATTATACTTATTCAAAATATGTTCATATATATTAGAATATTGCAGTAGTCAATATGATAGAAGGAATATCTATTGGACACACTATTAGCTATGCATTCTACATAAATTCTCAGTTCCACAATTTCAACCTCGCTAAGGTTAACATGGACTCCATACATATTCATGTGTTTATTGCTTTTCTAATTGAAACTGCATGTGTTACTGCATTGCCTCAAGAATAGTGGCATATGTACAGCAGCAGAAGTGTGCTACACACATATACATATTGATAGTAGGTGCTAATAACATATCATATAGGTGAACTTTGTAATAATATAATAGAATAGTTATAACATGTAATGTTAAAATACATACATATATAGTATATATTATTTAAACACATGCACAAATACACACATACACACACATATATATATATATATATAGTACACATGTGCATACACATATTATAGAATTATATTTTTCATTATTGAGTTATATATTCAATTCATTATTTATTAAAATATTTACATCACAACAACACATAATACACATACACAAGCCTGTGTGAGATATATTATCTTAAGGATTAACTCCAACTAGAAATGTAATTTATTATAAATATATATAATATATTACAATTTACTCTATAAAGTCACAATAATATAAACCTATTGTTGTGTGATACAACTAGCTTATATAATATCGTATAGATTATATAATATTGTATAGATTATATAATATATATATATATATATATATATATATATATATATATATATATATATTTATATATGAATAAGCTGCATGTACATAAATCTTCAGATTCTATCAAATACATATGAATAATCGTGAATAGTATATGTCGTAAATAACATTACTAAAGTGTATATTTACATGCAAAAAGCATGAACATGAACATTCCTACTGCTTATTTTGATCGCGCTTTCGTTGCCTTAATACATAACACCATTTCAATATTAAAACTCACCAGTACTGTTTCATTGAATATATTGATTAATACGTACAAATCTTACGTATATTACGGTGTATTGACTTCCTATTACATTAAGAATTACGTAATGCTATGATATATCATTAGTAGTGATAGTATAGTGATTCACCCTTTTGTATAGCTCATCATTATGACATCTACATATATATATATATATATATTCATATATATGCTGTATAATTCTTATTAGATTACTGTGATTAAGAACTTTGCATCCTAATCTAATTAACTTGTTTATATGTAGCGACAACAGTTTTCTTGGGATAACCTTGCTCACTACGAGCTAAGTTCTAGGCTAACTACTAGGTCTACCTAGTCTAGGTTATTTAGTAATGCACACTGTATTCACATACATTATGTGTTACCGTTGAATTAGATATTATGCACCTATATTATTACATCTATTTATTACCAGGCGTGCTTTATTGTTATTGTATATATATATACAATGTATATATACAATGTATATATATATATATATATATATATATATATATATATATATATATATATATATATGTATATATACATATGTATTTTTAAATAAAGATAATTGTAAGTACTAGTTCTTTAAATATACAACTATGTACTAATTGTGTGTACATATAATTTGTTTAATATTATATTTTTTAGCAATAGGTTATAATAGTATAAATCAATATATCATTATTAATTCACTATATAACTTGTAAATACATTGAATATTTTTAAATAAGTATAATATACATGTTAACTACTGAACCATAGCTGTAATGATTATCTCCAATATTATATGTTAATGAACATTTAGATACTTTATAACATGTTGTCAAGCTATTTTTGACCTATAACAAATAATTAGTGATGACTGATAACTCTTTTATTATAAAATAACAATCAATAAATAATAAAATTCAAATTTAATAGTTAATATATTTAGTAAAATAAATATAAATATAATAATAAATGATATTATGATAAATTACATTATATTCTATATAAAAAACATTATATAAAATTAATATTACAAGAAAATTTACTTATTATTTATTATTATTTATATTTATAATTGCCTTTATAATCCCAACAATATTAAATTATTACTATATAAATTCTTTATTATTATTATATATCAAATGATTCATTAGTTATTCATTATTTATAAAAACTCGAAAATAAATTTAAATAAAAGTTATACAACTCAAAGGTGAACTTATATTACAAGTAATACTTGAAGTATTTAAATTATCATTAAAATATATTATCTCATAGATATTTATTACTTCGATGGAGCAATATAAGACAATAATAGGGTATAAATAAAGTATAAATATTTAAACTATTAATTGTAATATATAATATATTATATATTGGTTTTTAAATTATATATCATTATTATGTATGTGACGATTATAATAATCATTATTACATCACCCTAACTGAGTTAGGCCTAAATCATATTATAACTCATTTTTTAAATATATAACTTACATTAATAAGTTATTTATATATTATTAATTATATAACACTATATTATATGTTAAATATATAAATTATATATTTAAAAAAACATTATATAATATATAATTTATATATGTATTTAATAATATTAAATTTTAATATTATAATAATTATTATTTAATAATAAAATAAGGTTACATTAATCAATCACTTAGTGAATTACATTTACTAATACAATATTCAGCTAAATTGGAACTTAAAACATTCCTTTTCAGGAGCGCTTACAACACACAATAATCTGTCAATTTAGGTAACCACGCCTGAACAGTATGTTTTACAACATGGAGTGGCTAAACGAAAGGTTTAAGGTTTAAATAATATATTCGAATATTATATTGTAAATCAAGGTATTGTCATATATATTAATAGTTCTTCTAATTATTATGGCTAACCTATAACATCTAATAATTCATAGTCGTCTTTTTTATTTGGCCATGTTTCTTTTGTAGCTTGGTTAGTTGATGACATATTTAAAAAGTATTCTAACAAAATTAAATTCAAAGTTTGAGATAGAAATTATTTTTATGAATAACTTTACTATATATTAAATATAACTCTGTTAAGACATAAACTGGATATCATTTATTTATAATACAAATAATACGAGTTTATTAAATAAACGTATAAATATAATATTATTCTTTAATAAGTCAATATCAATATATATGCGTATAAGTGATAAAAAAAAGAAAAATGTCAAAATATGACAAAATAAGAAATTCAAATACAAGGATATTTAGAACAAATTAAAATACGGTAGCAATTACTATAACTTAATTATATTATGAAAATTAGCATACAATTTATTTACGATACATTTTTTAAATTTTAAACGTTTACATCATATAATGAATATAAATAATTTTACATTACAAATCATGAAGTTAATTATAGATTAAATAATAATATGAAAAATGTTAGATGTATATTATACATTGTATAACAAAACAGGTGTTATATAATACCTGTTTTGTGGAATATCAAAGATCTTGCGAAGCATTTCCTTCGGAAAATCTTTGGGAATATTATGTTTTTAGGAATATTTCTAATATAGTGGTAACAATGAAAAAGTATTTCATATAATACCAGGTAGGTATACCTCCCTGATAATACCAAATTAATGTATTCGAGTATTTGAAATGGTTTTCTTCTATATTCTATAAAATTATGTAAATATCAATTACGAATATAAACTATAGTCATCGTAAATAAATGCACTCGATTGTACTACTTTTGTATTTTATTAAAAACATGAATATTTCACAAATTATAACATTCATATATTAAGAAATTTAATTTAATGATGATAAAAGATAATAATGTGTATTTAGTTACATTAATTTATATAATAATTAATCAAATATTACAATTTAATACATAGGCAAATGTAATCCTATAGTCAAAAAGTAAATTATAGATGTACATTAGTATGCTATTGAATGTTACAATTAGGTAAACTCATAACTTGGTACGAATATTTGTATATTTACTATATTTCCGGCAAGTTGCCGGAAAGTAAGGGGGTATCCCACTAAAATTGTAGTACATTAAAGTGGGTATCCCACTACGAGTATTTTATATATATAGGTATATCTATACAAGTATAGCCTATACAAGTAAATATTATAACCTCAGGTGTTATTCCCTACTTATTACAGAAGATTATAATTAATTTTATTTTTTTACATGTTGAGTACAGCTGCAAAAAATATAAATATGTAGAAATAAATAAATTATATTCATAATCAATTCTAATAATTTTAATAATTTCTTTATAAATATGATTTATTATAAATATCCGTATTCCGCGTATAATATGATAAATATATACTATAGTATTACTTTCTCATATGGAGCCTACATAATGTAGGTATATAAATAATAATATCACAAGTTCAAAATCATAAAATAATAAGTAAATAAAATACATAAACTATATTTTTTAAATGTCGATAAAAAAGAATGATGAAAGTATAGAATAATCGCCCTAATATCACATGATAGTAAAATAATCTTGAGAGTATTGCAGAAAATTCTTTAGGCCTTCCTCATCCCTAAACTACCAATAGAACAAGCCGTGTTTCGAAGAGGTATAGGAACTATAGTTAGATATATATAATATATATCTATAGATATCATTACAACTTGAGATGGGTGATGGAAAAAGCTAGAGGTCATAAAAAAGAACTATCATGTGCTTCATTGATTACAAAAGGCATTTGACGGTGTTATCATAAAATACTATGGTGCACTCTCAAAGATATGGGAGTACCAAAGAATCAGATAGTTGTGCTGAGAAATCTAGGATTATGTCTGAGAAACCTATAAACAAATCAAGAATTGACTGTAAGGACAGAGTATGATTAGACAAGCAACATCTCGATTGATAAAGGAGTACGGCAAGGATGTATTCTATCCCCATTGCTGTTCAATATTTATGCAGAAAGAATAATGCGATATGTCTGGAAAAGTTGAATAAAGGCATTGGTATAGTTGGAAGGAAAATTATAAACCTTGGATATAAAGCCTTTATTTATTAGATTGTGAAATCAGTAATTAATGTTGAACACATATCAAGTCGAATAATATATATAAGGATTGCAGCAACCCTAATGAATTTGTCAATCATACAAGTATATACGCCGATAGCTGACTATGAGGATGACATAATTGAAGAATTTTATGAACAAATATAAGAGACAACTGCAAGAATACCTAAAAGAACTTTATTATAATTCAAGTAGACTGGAATGCAAAAGTTGGCAGCGACAGTCATGAAATGTGGTCTAAGGCAACGGGAAGAAATGAACTGGGCAATACTAATCACAGATGATACAGGCTCTTAGAATGTGCCAACAAAAATAAACTCTTGCTCTCAAATACGTTACATCCACACAAAAACTCGAGGAAAAAGACATGGCACTCACCAGATGGCAATACTCACAATCAAATTGATTATATCCTGACACCGCAACGTTTCAAATCGAGTATATATAAAGCAACAACTAGAACATATCCTGGGGCTGATATATATATATATATATATATATATATATATATATATATAGCGACCACGACATGGTTTTATGCAATATAAAACTAAAACTGAAACGAAACCATAAAAAAAATTAACGAGGTTCAACTTTGATGTAGATAAACTCTTAAACGAACTAACTAGAAGTAGATTTCAACAGGAAATTATGGTTAAGTTAACCCAAATGGATATACAAAGCCAAAAAACCATGATGCAATGCAAGTTATAATGAGATCGTAGAAATTATGAAAAAAAGCAGCTGAAAAAGTACTGGGCAAAGTGAGAACTAAGAAGCATTATTGGATGATAAACGAACTTCTTGATTTATGCGATGAAATAAGGATATTAAAATATATGAAGAACACTTCGATGGAGAACGCACAAGAGTAATAAGAAAATGTATAAAAGAAACGAAAGAAAATTGGATACAGAAATAATGTTTATCTATAGACCAGGATATACGAAATGGTATACACTCCAAACGTGCCAATCAAACACTAAGATCTCTGACAAATTCGATCACGAAGAAGAAAACTAGAGTGATTGAAAATAAAGATGGCGATATTATCTCGAAGGATAATGAAATGGTAAAAAGATGGACATAATACTGTAATGAACTTTATAATAACCCAATAAATCCGGACCAAAACACACTTATTATTCTAGAAATAGTAGTATATGATAACTTACCGATTTTAAAGTCAGAAGTGGAAAATGTTATAAAAATCTCAAAAAAGGTAAAGCTACAGGAGTCGACAATATTCCGGGGAAACTGTTTATCAACAGTGGAACCTAACTGATGGACACAATCACTGAACTTTGCCAAAAAACATGGGATATAAAGGAATGGCCAGATCTTTGGACACAATCACTAATTATACCAATTCAGAAGAAGGGAAACCTTAAGAAATGCGAAAACTACCGAACTGTTAGTCTGATATCACACGCAAGCAAGATCTTATTAAGAACAATTCTAAATTTCTTAAATCCGATGTTGGAAATTATTCTCGCAGAAGAACAAGCTGGATTTAGGAAAAAAAGAAGTATGACGGAACAAATCTTAAACTTTGAATTATGGCGGAAAAACACATTGAACATGGAAAAAAACGTTGTCACAATTGTATTGACTTCAAACAGGCGTTTGACAGTGTGACCGCGGTGTACACGTGTATGGCATAATGGACTATGGAATATAATATGAAATTTTAATATTGACGAACACCTTATATCAATTATAGAAAACCTATATAAAAAGGCGAGCAGTGAAGTGATAGTTAACGATACAAGAGGAGATTTCTTTCGGACATCGGCAGGAGTACGACAAGGTTGCCTCCTATAACCAACTCTATTCAATATTTTCTTGGAAAAAATTATGCAAGATACTCTAAACAACCACACTTTAACCATAGCTGTAGGAGGATATAATATTTGTAACCTAAGGTTTGCAGATGACAGGATCAATTCCAGAATTACAACAGCTCACAGACAAATTATATAACTGCTCAGCGGCATACAGTATGGAAGTTAGTCTGGAAAAAAGTAAGATAATGGTAAATGAATTCTCAAACAGCCATACAAACGTTATAACTATGAACGGTAAAACACTAGAAACAGCCGACAAATTCAAATATCTGGGATCTACATTAACAAAAGACGGAAAAAGTGAAAAGGAGATAAAAATAAGAAATTCTAATAATTCTAAATAATAACAAATTCGGCTCTAGTAAACCTAAGTACAATATGGAAAAGTAGAAGCATATCATTACGTATTCAATTATAATATATATTTAAATATCTAGAATTATTTTTAGTTCTATTCTCTTCTGTTAAACTGTAGCCAGTAGTATAATCTTATTCTTACTATTTGTGTGACGTATGTATTTATGCTTATATTGTTATTTATTAACAAGTAACTTAGGTTACTCGTGATATTATTTACTGGTTAACGCCACTTTAATAAACTTATTCAAATCTATTCTCGACACATTATTTAATTATTCTAATGACAAGTTTCACTTAATTATGTTCATATCCACTCCTTTACTATTAGTATCGTCGTTCACTATTTTAGATTAATTATGTCCCGGGACATTACACAATTGTCCATAAACTGATATACAAACTATATAGAGAAGATTTCTAAATTTATAAAGGAGTCACTTTCGGAAACAATTTATCTTGCTAAATAACAATACATAATTTATTAATTATTTGTTTATGATTTTATATTCTAAATGAATATTTTCAATTATTCTTTATTTAAAATTAAATTAAATTAAATTTTTATCTGAACAAAATATTAAATTATAATTATTGGTTAATTATTATAATTATCTTATATTACTTATTGCTAAAGTTATTTTAATTTGAATTATTTATAATTTCATGGATTTAAAGAACACTGATAATGTATTTTAATCTAATTTAAATATTCAGAAATATAATGTTTTATTTAAAAATTGTATTTAGAATCCTTTAAAAATATAACTCATATATAAATAGTAATAAAATAATTAAACAAGTAATACTTTATAAAAATAATGATAATAATTATTAAAAACATAATGTATAATTATGTGTTAATTATATATATGTTATAATAAACATTATTTATTATAACATTATTATTATACTTGATTTATTAATGATTATGTGAAATAAAAAGTTATTGAAAAGTTAACAAATTTTATTATATAATATTTATACATTATAAAATTTATATATATATAATATTTAATCTTCTGTAACATCTTGCAAAGAACATAGAAACGCGTCATCTTCAAAAGTAGAGAAATAAAATCTATCATAATATATATTATATTAAATAATGATGTAGTTATATAATTTAAATCGTGATATTAATAATAAATAATTTGTACATATATGTATAAAAGGATATATCCTATATGGATTTTTTACACATGCATATAGTTTGTAAGTTTATTACAGTTAATAATTCTGATTAATGATTAACTAAATTTCATTTATTCCCTAATCAAATCGTTTAATTTCATCTGGAGATAATACAATTTTTACAACTCATTTATGAGTTATTATAAAATATATATAAACGTAAGTCACTTTATTTATATAATAAAAATTATTTTAATTTCATTTGTAATAGAAAATATTGTATTAATATGCATATTATATATATAGTCTTGGTGGGGATTTGAACCACTGTCACCTTCATGGAATGCAGATACACTATATCAATATATGGGTATACTTATACCCTATAGTGAACACAACACATACGATCACAATTGATCAAAGCGGTAAATCTAATGCAGCGATACCTAGTATGAATAACAAACTCGAGTAAAACTTTGTTAGGAGAAAAAGATATCGTGAAAATCAATTATTTTTTATCTGAACAAATAAATCAATAAATTGACTATCATTATTATTATAAATACTAATAACATCTTTATCGCGTACTACAATTAAATATAATAATTAAGTAGGCGCGTGCATTAAAAGCTAACGATGTTAATCCACCACTACCACTCCTTATGGTGTATAGATAGAGTGTGACTGTTGGAATGTTGGACAGATGGACAAACTACCGTTTTATCTACGAAATGTATCAACTGACCTACTTCCTGCTACGAAAAACACACCCTTAGTAACGATGTTTTCACAATTAGTGATAACTAATGTATGATTACTATATGTATGATGGATGTGGTAATCTAGGCAATTGAATGGCAGCTAATGTATAATAGTGGAACAGGAACACTGTGTCTACTAATATATCACAATATTACCGTTGATGATAATTTCTACATCTCACATACACTATATACTGTCTTATAGTTAATGTAATATACAAACAAACACACACGCATATATACGTATAAATGATACGAGATGTATGAATACGAATACAATCGTACATGGGTATGAGATGTGCGTATGCAGTTAGGTAATAAGTTATAACACTAAACGGAGAGTGACTTATCTAATTAAGAATCTATTAACAAGAATTAATGACTATGACAACAATTCTAAATACACACACATACTCACACATACATACGTACGTACGTTAGCAACTAACTAGGAATTATAGTTAATATCACACATATATCACCTGAATTTCACACACACACACACACACGCGTGGAGACTTACTGAGCCTGATCCCACTGTTTGCGGTCGGGAGCTTGCAACGTAGTCGGGTGATCGGTGCCCTTGTAGTGAAGGTCAAGGTCACGAGGGCTGTTCAGGCGGGCGTCGCACACGAAGCAGGTCAGATGGTAGTTCTGCGCGTGCAGCAGGAGGAGGGAGGGAGAGGGAGGTAAGATTCGGGTGAAACAAGTGAATATGTGTTACGTGGTGAAGATAGGACATTGTTTTACTAAAAGTACGATAACTTCTGAAATCAATAAGATAATGTCTAAATTTGTATATGTATTATTAAATATATTTATAATTATATATATATATATATATATATATATATATATATTAAGGGGATTCACGGTCTTTAAAATAAAAAAATTTATAAACAAAATTTTATTTTAAAAATAGATTACTACATGTATAATGTATGATATGTCAAAATATCATATGTTAAAAACATATATAAACCATAAAAAAACATAATTTTATAACACTACCTATTTCTAATAAAATAATAATTAAAAAAATGGCGCAAAAATTACGGTTTACATATATTATAATACTGTTTTTCAGCGCCATCTGTTGGTTTCATTTTATAAATGCTAGTGATTGGCTGTTGGCTTTGTTCTATAATAATAATATAGCATCATTTCATTATTATTATTATTTGATATGGGTCGATTGACTAAACGACAACTTTCGAGGCGTAATAGAGATACAATCAAGGTTTATATTATATATAATATGAAACTATTATATAACTATATAATAGTATCATATATTATTTATAAAACGTCAGTTAAATGTGTTTATTTAGGAATATAATATCATAATATATTTACAATATTTCAATTTTATAGATTTTACGGTAGATGCGGCGGCTAGAGATGCTACAAGAGTGAAATCCTCTAAGAAGAAACAGTTGACAGAATCAAGGGAAGGGAGACGGGCAAGACAAAGAAGGCAAATTTCATCAAAGGATTATGGAAGTGGATTACTTTTATAATATCTAATAAAAAAAAATCAATCATAATTATAATAAAATTTATTTTTTGTATATTTTTATTCTTTCATATGCAACTATAATATATAATAATAATAATTTATATAGATGCAATTTATTTCAAAAGCATGAAAAATTATACAAGTTATATAAATATAATATAAAAATTGTAAGAATTAGCTAAACTAACTTTTACCATAATAATAAATGTCAAAAAGCAGATAAATAATATAGTCAATCTTTAAAATCAATTATCTCAGAATATAAGTTTTTTTTATGAACATTTCTATTTCTCAATGAATAATTGACTAAACTTGTTCAAATTTTCAAAATATGTTTAGTATTATATGTATATTGTAGCTATAGAAAATATTTGTGATTAGATGTAGAGTTTATAAATAATTGATAATTAAATTTTGTAAATAAATATTTTATTTTTAAAAAATTTTTATTTTTTAAAAATGTTGATATTTTCAAAACTATTATTTTAATCATTTAGAAATCCTATAGAACAATTAACACAATATATCTTAATGTTATGCAATTTAAATTATGTGAAAATCTTAATTATTTCTTGTGTTTTCAAAAAAAAAAACGTCCTATCTAATTACATTGAAATCTAAAGACCGTGAACCCCCTTAAGTTATAGAATTATATAATAATTATAAGATGAGAATGAGACCTATAAAATACTAATTTTAAAATATATTTAAAATAATAAATTTCAGTAATTTCCAGTAACTAATTTTTACTTTTAGATCATAATTAATATATATATATATATATTAGAGTGGATATAGAATGCACACAACACATGTATTTTGATATTAATAGTTTATAAATTTACTTCTGAATATTACTTTGAATGATAAGGAAGAGATGTGTTTCTGAGATATACTAATTAGAGATTTGACACTTACACTAATTTGGCTAAGGTAATTATTATATTTACTATGTATTCGTATACCTACGATAATTAAAAAGACCTATTATAATAGGTCTTTTTATGAGAACATTCAATAAAATATATTGAAAGGTAAACTCGTGTTGAACCCCTTTTTTGGCCTTACTACATATATATATATATAAAACTGCCTTTGTGGCTTAGTTGGCTAAAGCATCTGACACACATGCAGTAGGACACGGGTTCGAGCCTCGTCCGGACCATTAAATTAGGTCTTAAAATATTATTTAGAAGTGATCTTATATAATTGCATATTAGTAAATGATCGGCCTCATTAAAACCATGGATGCCTTAACATGAGAGCAGCTTTGAAGGGACATTAAGAGCTATATGATTATAAGTGAAAAGTATTATTTAATGTTTATACGTTTGTATTTACAAATGATTATATATCACACTTATAGTTGACTTAGTGCATCAAGTCATATATCATTTAAAGATAATATATTAATATATCAACTATAAATTTATATTAATTTACTGATATTTATATATCATTTTTAATAAAAAATATATTTATTTCGAAAATCATATGTTTCGCCAGCCTTAATATACATATTTAACTGCAATAAACATAATTAGTAAAGTTTCTAGAAACCTTCTAGTAGAAGGGTATAAATTATGTTGTATTGTTTATTTTATATTAAAGTGTATTTATCATAGAAATAAAGTATATTAACTAGAACGAAATTCACCATACTCGTAAATAATTAGATATTAAATGGAATAGTTTTATTATTAAGATAATTATAAACAGTTTCTCACATATAGGATAAGGTGATCGATATCTATACAATCAAATTCTACTATTCACTAATTTCAGAATGATGCTGATGTGAAAATAAACATTATTTACGATATCGTCGACGGATTATGAGGGAATATTACCAGACAAAGATAAACAATGCTACGCTATGCAAACATTACTAAGAATAATGAATTCATTTGAATACTACTTTATTATATAAAACCATCTATCTTGATAATTTAACTTAGGCATATCACGATCGCTTAAAAACATATCCAAATGGCTTGAGATTAACTTATCGCATATCTATTAAATACTATAATAAAGATGATATTATTTAACAATATGCTATAAGTTATATGAGTAAACATGAATCTGCATGAACTGGTGAGTTGGACATGAGTATTTCTATCGCTAAGGTGAATAAGATAAATAAGTGTATTGATACTATGTACTGCCTAGTATGTAGTATCTACCGAATCTATTCATTACACACTACACTAGTATATACATACCACATAGTATGCAGTGTACTGTTTCTATTAAGGGGATGTCAGAGAATATACTTGTCGAGCTAGATAGTACACCTTATATCTGATGAAATTGACGAGCTTGATTTGAGAATAGAAATCCAAGCCCTCCCTAGATCGCTTGAAATCGAATCGATGGTATTCCTGTATGATGCATCAGGTATGATACATGAGGATATTTAGAAATATTCACATAATTGAAATATAAAATATATTAATTATTTATTATTACTTATAAGTATGATTTATTTTTATTTTTTGGTATGTACGTATTTGAATAGTGCGTAGATGTATGCATGTAGCTTGTTTGTGATTGCCAGGGGATATTGTCTAATTGATCATGTGACGATTATGTCAACAAAACATTACAATTTATGGATTTAACAACCCAGGGCCTAACCAACCCATATGGGCCTGACCAACTCGATACTTCTCGCATGGTTTGGTTTGGTAATTCCTCAATGTACATTACTTGCACGGCTGCGTTCATGTATCTATATCACTTTACATATTATGTTACGTTATGTGACTACATTATCGATATAAGATATATTATCATATCTCTACTATTACCATTATACTATTACTACTACTATTATTATTAATATTATTATTATTTTATTATTATTATTTTATTAAGGGTATCCTTAGTATAAGCTAAACATAGCTTCTGGGTATCCCTCGGATTATTATAGCAAATAGTCGGTAAATAAAATTCATTCATTCATTCATTCAATATTTACCTCATTGGATATATTCTATATAATTCTATTTTAATATATATAACTATGGGATATAGTTATCAATAGTATATAATATATACTATATATATATATATATATATATATATATATATATATATATGATATATCTGAATTCGCTGATCGATGATCAATTCAGCTATAAAAAGACTTTAGAATATCAGGACATCTACATCATTTGTATAAACATACACATGTGTGTGTGTGTGTGTGTGTATGTGTGTGTGTGTATGCACTAACTTTCATATGACTGTAGATTAAATCTATAGAACCGAACTTCACCTCACAAAATAGACAATGAACTTGTTCTGAGCTGCTTTCTGTCCAATCGTCCCAATTTCTCCTATAATTGTTTATTAAATGATTACAAAATTTTAATAAAATCAATATAAAGATGAACTACATTTTATAAAAAGTAATATTTTATATTGATATTATAATATATGAAATTTTAAATCAGTATTATCAATACAATAATTTCTATATTTTATTATATTATAAAATGACACACAAATTAATTCAAACTTATAATATAATATGCATTATCATAATTAAAAGTATCGTAAAATCAATGATATATATATATATATATATATGAATAATTACTAATTTGAAATTAAATCAATAACTAACTCATGTTCATCACACTCTAAAGATACATTTTCACAATTGTCAACAGAATTCTTATCACAAACTTTATTTTCTAGTGAACCTGTAACCTTTGTGAATTCCTTAAATAAATTTAAATAAAGTTTTATTAATTAATACAATATATATATATATATATATATTATTTAAATAGAGATATCATTAAATATTGATATCTCAGAATTCAAGGGATCAAAGTCTGAGATATAGAATTATTCTTACATGTATTTACATAGGTACAAAATCAAACTATCATTTGTAAAAAGTCTGACTTAGCGGGGTTTCTGATATATCGACCGTATATCCATTTAATTTATATGTAATTATATTTGTAATCATTTAGATTTTTAAAAAATATTGAAATTTCTAACTAAATTTTAATTATATTCATAAAATTAAGTATTTTTATTTTTTTTGTATATAAAATATTTCCTATTATCGTAATTAAAATCTACACATTAATTTCAAATATATATTATAATACTAGAGATTAGACATTAAAAGTTATATTTTTATATTATAACTATTTGATAATAATTGTACATGATCATAAAATAATATAATTGTTAAAAACTGACCAGGTAATTACTTATGTAGAATTGATCGTAGATTTTGTTATTTTTATTAATTCTTTTATGTTTCTTCTTACGCATGTGTTCTAAATTATTATTATTATTATTATTATACTATTACGGATACACAATTATACATAAATAAGTAATCGACATATTTGAATAGCATAAAGTTAATGAGAAGTGTTTTAATTAGATTTCAAATATATCTCTATTTCAGATACTTTATGTGTGATTATATCTATTGTTATATTATAACTAAAATTACACCTAATATTAGTGAATACTTAATGTTATACATATATTATTACTAGTTTATTATTGAACCTTTAAGAACGTGTCTAGAAGTAAATGTTTTCTCGCAGTAGAGGCATTTTAGATTTTCAAGATTGTTTTGAAGTAACTCGAATAATTTATCCGTTTTAACTGTGATTTAATTATTAATAATAATAATAATTTATTATATAGTCAAATAGATTAAATTAACGAAAAAATGATACAATGTAAAAGAGTATTCCATGATATCATTTTTATTTAGAGTAGTAAATATAAAGCATATATTATTGTATATAATTATTAATATATAAATATATATATATATATATATATATATATATATATATTAAAAACAAATATGATGTATATCGTATGATTAAGCAAATCATAAAACATAAATATATTTATATACTATACTATTGTAAGATATTGTTGGTACTACTACCTTCCTCCTAACCTAGATTATTAGGCTGGCCGATGTTGAAAGAGTGTTCAGCCAGCATGTGAGTTAGCATTTCAGATCTGCGCGTGTTGGTTAGTCAATCGTAGTAATATGCTAGCATTAATATATTATCTATTAAATATTGTTATTGTTATTGTTATTTTATTTGATGGAGTCCTTTCATCCCATCCAGGAACATAGATGAAGTTTACACTTATAACCATATGGCTCTAATGTTCTTTCGAAGCCGCTCTCATGTTAAGGCATCCATGGTTTTAACGAGTACTTATCATTTATTTACACACAATTATATAAGATCACTTCTAAATAATATTTTAATGGTCCGGACGAGGCTCGAATCCGAATCCTACTGATTGTGTGTCTGACGCCTTAGCCAACTAAGCCACACAGGCAGTTATACATATTAATTAAATTTAAATTAACCTATATATATTTTTAATTAATCAAAAGTAGAGTTTTAACTAATTAACATTATAATTAACATAATATAACTGCAGTTACTTACATTATTAATTATATATTAAATTATATGAAATATACAAATATTTATATTTTATTATATATGTATATGAACTATATATATATATATTGTAGATTATGATTATTAATATGAAAAATAACATTGTATTATATTAGTATATTAGATATATACCTGGTGTCGCCGTGTTTACAAAATAAACAATTATAAACAAGATCGGAGTTCCTTTCTGAAGCTTGTATAGTCAGCAGTTCTTCCTATTAATATGCTATATTGTTTATTCATGTATCAATAGTGAATTATTATTTATGTTAAATTTATTACTACAAAATATAATGAAAAGGTCTATGGGAAAAACTCTATATTGAATTAATTTATAAATATATATATATATATATATATATAAATATTTCATTATATTCATTTATAAATTAATTTGATTATAAAAATCAATTATTGTATAATTAATTATTGCATTTTTAATTTAATCTAAATATCTTACATATACGATATATATATATATATATAACTACAAATATATTATATATATAATGTATATATTATATATAAATTATAATATATAAAATAGTGAATTATATTAGAAAATATATAGTAAGTAACATATACGTATTGATATTATGTATACTACTGATTTACCCATTTCTACATATAAATTCTGGTTATACAGCCGCACACACACACATACATATCGACGCGTATAAAGTTTATGTTTATTTAAACACGTTTTCCCGCCGACAATGCTATTAATAGCACGAGTACGAACGCCTAACCAAGTGCTGGTTGTGCAGTCTCTTCCTTAGGTTGAAGTCTTCGGGTAGTGCATCGCAGAGCAGGTAGTATTGCTCAGTCTCCGCTGTTCAGATATATTGTTATATTGAACAATACGATATAGCAATGATGTGCATAGTACATCGTTATTGTAATGCAGTTATACTAATAATTGTATTTAATTAATATACATATATATATATATTTGATACTAATATTCCGACTAATTGATCTAAATATAACTAATAATAAATATATTTTACAAAAGATAATCAGTAGCCATATGATTGCCTCATAAGCAAAATATCAAGGTTACATATTGAGAAAGAAATACATATTTAATTTACTAAAACAAAATATTCTATTTAAAATTACACTTAGAAATTAAATAATAAAGTTTAGTTGATGTGTACAACTTACTACGTTGTGATACAACTAAAGTAGTATTCATTCAATTTAATATATTTAAATGAATATTTAATTATATTATATATCTATTTTGTACAGTCGTAGCTTGAAGGATACCTGATAGTTTCATACTATGTTCTAACTAGTTGCTTACTTATTGTCTACTATTTGTCTACTAATTGTCTATTAGATGCCTACTAATTGTCTACTAATTGTCTACTAGATGCCTGCTAATTGTCTACTTGTTGCCTACTAGATATCTACTAGTTGCTTACTTATTGTCTACTTAATAGCTGGTGAACAGTTCATTGTTAGTGATTGTCACTGACCTTGATCAGTCTCCTTAGTGTTAGTGTTGATCACCGTGCAGAATTCCTCGATGCTCGCGTACAACAGTCTATCGCGCCAATAGTAAATGTACCTAGAAAAGGAGGAGGATGAGGGTGGGAGTGGTGGGGGTGTGTTAAGTACATCCGAAGCATTAGTATCGCTGATCAGTGGTTGACATGGTTGTGAACTGCGGCGTGTGTATGGCCGATGTATGGATCCCCCCCCCCCCCGATAAGGGAAAACTAAGTTTTAAACAATATTGAACTTTTGTTTTGAATCGTAGAAATAAAATAATTGCAATAACATAAATAATGATGATGACTACCGTTTGCCTATCAGTCATGTTGTAATACCTCAGATAATAGTTCTATACCATGTACCCTGTATACTCTATATATGCCAAGATGGAATAGGGTTAGAAAACCAATACGGTTAGTGCTTGATAATTAATAAAGTGTAATTCACTGAAAAGAACCTACTAACTATACGAATTTACAAAAAATCACCCTCATCATCATCATTATTGTTATTATAATTATATATTTATTTAAAAAATCAAAATATTAAATTCATAGTAAATTCATTGTAGTAGCTATTTCCATACATTATACACAGATGTCATATAACTAATAAGTAATTTAGTATAATACAAATTCTATTTTATCAATTAATTACTATAAATTTACAATAAATGTATACGACCTTGAGAAATTAGCGATCATTTTGACGTCGGCGATCACCAATTTATGAACACCCAAAAGATGCGTTAAGAAGGCATCCTTTCCGTCGTTGAAGTCGAAGATGTCGCTACAGAAAGGACATAAATCTTCGGCCGGGCTGCCGGGAGGTGAGTGCTTATCTTGGAACGTTAGACATCTTGGTAGGCTCTCGTTTAGCTCGAGGTTTCTAGAAGATGCTACATTCGCTGTTTACGATATATAAATATTCTATTGTCATCGAGTAAATCCATTTAATTTTATTAATTCAATAATTTATATTTTATTATTAAAGTGTTATGAATAAAATATATATATATATAATAATATAATTTATATTTTATTTAAAAAAATAATTTCTAACAAATATGGTAATCAATAAAATAAATTAATAATTTATTTTAAATAATACATTTTGTATTGTTTATTGATTATTATATTAAACTTGTTATTAAATGGTTATTACTGATAAAATGGTATTACTGTTTCACTATTCTCTTTTATATTAGCATATAAATATATGCGATGTATATGCGTAAGTTTGTTATCTATTTTTATAAATCAATAAGTATATCTTATATAAATATATGACACATATATATAACTATTAGATTACTATACTAAGTATAATATTTTAAAGTTAACAAACAAACATACAAAATATTTTATATTTAATATGCTAAACACAAGAATTATGTTAAGTTCACTACATTTACCAGGATTATATAGGCATATTATAATGTATATATATTCATTAATAACATATAACGATGTATTAATCTATGCGTAATATAAATAAAATGAATTAAAACAAATAATAAATATATTTTATATTGTTCAATAAATGTATAAAACTTAATTCTGTTGACACAATATTTTGAGAGGAGGTATATTCGACAACAAGGACATGGCACTGTTGTATTTTTATAATGTGCGTTATTATATTTAAAGCGAGAGGATGGTGATGGCTTTGTTTATGCCTCTAAATAAATCATCAGATATGCTATTTATACATTTACATGAAACAGTTTATCATTAATTCACATACATGAATATAGATATAAAAATAATATTTTAAAATATAGATATATATATATATATAATATTCACGTTTGACGCGTCATAGATATTTGATCGTGTCACGATCAATAAATATCATATTGAATATGTAAATTCATAGAAATAAATATATTAATCTTACATATATGTACAATGGAATCAAGGTCAAAACTAACGCGCGAGAGTTAAAAAGTAAAATACGCGATGCAATAGGCGGGAGTCGCGTATACACAGAAATGAATATATATCCAATAAAGGACGTATGTCCTTTATATACTATATACATTATATGACATAATTCAAATTCGAATTTTATGATCAACTTAAACTCAATTCAATGATTCAACTCCAGCATCACGCGCTTGTTTTTTTAAATATTGCGCGTTAGTTTTGACCCGTCACCTGTACAATGTACATAGAGTTAGTACAGTACTAACTTAGTACGTAGTACAGTTATATAATATATGTTATATATTGTTATATGTAATGCCTAGTGTAGAAACGTAACCAACGCCACTCGCAATCACTGCATGTATAAAATAATAGAATTTACTGTTTGTTTTAGAGTGGAAATTTCAAAAAAAAAATTATGAACTCTGCCGAATCCTCTCATTCGTGATGTTTAGAAAAATGATGAACATCATTTTTCTATCATAGAAAAATAGAATCTATGTATTGTATAACAGTATACAATTAGTATGATTAGTATATCGCATAATCTAAATCTCTTCAACATCCTAATATAAGTATATACTATCATATGATATAATGTATGATATAATGTATGTACATTTAATTTATAATATTATATTAAATATATAAATTATTATTTAAAACATTATTTTTTAAATAATATTTAAAATATTCAATATTATTTGTAAATTATTATAAATTCTTTTATAACTTATGGTTTACATACCCATTTAAATATGCTAAATAATAAAATTAAACAATGGATAAATATTTATTAATAATTATAAATTAGTTTTACATTAAACGTTAGATTACATAAACATACATATTTAAGAACATTTATTATAAAAATGACAAGCAAAATTTAATATATACAAATTTTCATATTACAAAGACATCACTACTTATTCATAAAATACATATTCAAATCATATATTTTACTTGCATCCATTTTAAATGTTAAGAATAAATTTGGTTTATATAAATATATGCAAATATTATATATGTTTAGTTTATAGTTTAGTTTATATAAGTATTATTATTTTTAGATATCTAGATATACTATACCAGAACTAGTATATATATATATATATATATATTTATTTCCAATTATTATTATTCTATATTAAAATATTTATATTGACATTCTATATTTAAAACATATAGATATATTAATTGAAATAAAGTGTCATATAACATTTAGTTATCTTACCAATGACTCTTATAAGAGTATATATAATCACATAATACCTAATATAACTGGCTCTATATAACCTTTAGGTTATATGAGGTATTGATCATACCATAGATTTGTTTAAATATATGTATGATACATTCAAAATAAGTATTATAAATAATTTATATATAAATAAAAATGTGAAAAGACTATTATATTATAATAGTATACATATTATACAAATATATAAGAAATATTTTTCAGAATTTGTCAAGGTTAATTTTATACATTTACCTTTTGATTTTTAACAACAAATATTGTTTTATCAGTTGTACACTGTACATTATACAGTATACAGTGTACAATGTACATTATACAGTGTACAATGTACATCGTACATCCTAATATAGATATACCAGGAAGTCGTATTATTTGAGTTTACAGGATAAATAAATATATATATTGTGACATACTTTCAAATATAAATATTTAGTTGGTATTCTTATATATATGGAATATATATGATACCCATATAACTATATTAAAAATAAATTATTAAATTAAATACTTATTTTGTATGATATATTACCTCTATTTTATAAAGGTGTTACACTTATTGATAATATTACTACTTAATACCATTACTTACTTTACGAAGATTACAATACTAGGCCTACTAACACGATATTTGTCAATAGTAATATTATAATAAAGCTTATTGATAAACCAATTAGTAATACCAGGTTAATAGTTATATAACCAGTTAATACTATTTAGTAATTTTAATTGATCCAATTATTTGACATCTTACTCTAAAATTCGCTAATTATATCAAAGCCCTTTGATTATAATATTCCTACACCATCGATATAAAGAACTTTCTTTATATCGATTACCTACACCTTCTCATTCAAATAGCATGTATTATTATTCAATATAAATTGTAAGATATACCTCCTAATTCACATATTTATAATTTATTGTATATTATTTATTTATTTACTAAACAATATAAATTTGTATTTTTAATTTCTTAATAATATATTTATATAAATATATAAATTTCACTTATATAAAATATTTATATGTAATTATTTCAATATACAAATTCTTTAATTATACTTTTTTTTAAATTAATATAATATTATTTATTAACTATTAATTAAATAAACCCTTTATATAGTACATTATTTATGTATAAAAACGATTAAAAAAACACATCACTTCACTCCAGAATGACATACGTTAGGTATATTCTTAATACATGAAGGATAATGCATGTGAAATTATTAACGCATTTGTTATAATTATTATATAGTTAATTATATAGTAAAATAAACTCAAAATATTTTATATTTCTTTAAAAATAAGAACTTACACTTATAATGACATATTATGCAGATGAAATTAATGAATTATCATAATTTTCATAAGTTTATATATTTCCTTAGAATCTATGCTATATTCTATTCATTTTACAATTAATTTGCAAAATAATGTAATAAGTGCAATACATTAATTAATAGTAAATAATTATATCAAACATTAGTTACATTTGTGAGATACATTATCTATTAATTATGACTAATGTTATTAGAAAGTGACTATTATAATTCGCTTTCTTATAAATATTCTGCCGATGATTTTTCTCATAAAATATTAGCAATATTGTGTTTCTTTACCATTATAAGATTATTATTAATATTATAAAAACAATTTATTATAACCTTAGAAATATTCCTTTTCTTAGATGTTTATTATCGCTAATTATTTCGAATCTGTTATTTAACCCTTCGTAAAAGAATATTTTTTTTAATAACTTATTTATCTAAATTTACTACTATGTTTATTATATATATATAATTTTGATTGATTAGTTTTTATTTAATGGACAAGTATTATTTCAATTTTATAATATTACTAAATTATATTATTGATAACCTAGTATGTACACACAATAATTGTATTAGTACTTATATAATAAAAGTTATATTACATCATGTACCTAATAATATTAATTATTAACAAAACTATATATATATATATATATATATATAATAATTATATTTTAAATATAATTGACTTTTACATAAGTATTTAATCATCATAATTATTATACGTATATATTTTCTGCTTTTATAAATTTGTTAGATATATTTATATTATAATGAACTATACAAAATGATAATTTATTTATTTCAAATAGATTATAGTTGCATATAAAACTATCAATCATATTACCTATACTAAGTTGGGTATCATATAATACTATATTCCTATTCTTAAAAGCATATTAGTTTATTTATTTAAGATCTATTTATAAATTAAATAATTAATATCGTCTACATTTCCTTTATATAATTCTTATATTCATAGTAGGTTTAATAAAATATATAGTGCTTAATGTAAAAAGTTGTATACTAATGTCAATATTATAAAACAAAGTATATCGAACCTATTATTACAGGAATAGATTCAAGCTGAGCTTTCGAAAACATTTTTATATACACTTTTAAATATATTAAGCAGTTGTTGACGATGAATTACATTTAGATTATATTTAGGGAATACTACATTTATTTTACATATTAATAACTTATCACATAGTTAATGTTATACGTAGAACTTCATTATGAATACCTTGCTGGTTCCTAGTTATATTCGTAGTATAACACATAATAACGTAACTGAATTTTATGTATAACATTATATATATATATATATATGTGATAATAATTATACCGACTATTGAATTTTAAATTATAAATAGTTTTTTAGAAATAAATCTTAGTATCCAACAATAATAATTTTAATTATTTTATTAAAAACACAAATATATATAAATATTTATATAAATATATATATATATATATATATATATATATATATAAAGTTATAATCATAAACTAGATTTAGCAATACGTTTAGTTTTCTTTTTTGTAGATTTCAGTTCATTGTTTCTCATTTTACTGAAAATTTGAGAAATAGATTAAATTTACATACATTTAAAGTATATTAAAGTTATGTAATAATAATGAATATGTTATATGATAAAATACCACTTATATATATTATTAATTTAATGGGATTTTCGATATTACATAACATTATTGTTTTAGATATAAATTATACAATTCATAAAAATTTGTTATTTATAAATTTCAGACTTTTAATAAAATCAAGATGCTTGCTATTTCCATAACAAATTTAAGTTTTTTCTCTATCTAATTCTATGATTTGTAATCAAAAATATATATTGTTAATGAAATATTTTTCTTTTTAAAAGATGTATTATATATACGAGGAAAACAATAGAATGCTATCCTTCGTTAAGTGAGACCTCCCCGTATACGATGCAATACGATAGCATCAATCAGCGATATAATATAAGTTTGTAATAATAGTTGCGTTCAGACCGATATTAGATAGATCACAGTGTATCGTTATTCTATTACTGATAAATGTGCAATAATATCATAATTAATAAATGCAAATCAAAAGAGGCGTTTTAAGATTTTTTTTTAAATTTTAAAAATCTAATAAATAAATGTACATCGGATACAACTGAAATATAATTTAAGTACATATAGTGAACATGTCAAATATGACATACAGAACCGACTACCAGAGATATGAGATGGAACAGTTGTCAGCGCACTAGGCCGAATCATCGAATGAATTAAGGTAAAATAGTTTATCGCTACTAAAAGTACGTACATTCATCGTTTCGATGAATTCCGAATGCTAAATTCTCATTCCTGTCATTCCTCTCACGACTATTAAGGAAAACATAACTCCGCTCAATAACCGCAATAATTTATTATATTATTCGATCCATATAAAAGTGTGCGATGCAATAATAGAATTCATAATAATATATAATCGTTATTAGTGCAGCTGATACAGGCCAGTAAGGTGAATACGCAGAATCACTACGTATATACGATAGATTCATTAATGTGAAATATTGTTTAGGTATAAAAAATGTTTGATATAGTACTTTATACATAGTTTAGATGACTAATCGGAATACAAAGTATATCGACAATTAATTTATATTGATGATAAAATCGTCGCATAATGATCTGGAACGATTTTATTCACCACGTAAATACATGGTGTTTAGATTCTTGCCCCTTAGTGTTAGTATACACACATCTGTTATTCATCGTCAAACTACTAATCAATGTTATTTCGTAATAATAATGATAACCTCATTAGACTGAGCTCCTTGTAGTTCACAGTCTTCGTTCTCCTGTGTTATTATTTACAGTATACATTATTATAGTACTAATCAGAGAAAATATGTATGTTTGTTTGCATGTATATATATGGTATTTTTAAGGGTTTACATCTTATTCTGTATATACCGTATATATATATATATATGTATTTTTAATAAATGTAGATTAGTAGATGGGAAAGATCTATAATTGGTTATATATCTCACATGATAATAGTAGTATGACAGATATAGGCATCCATTTTTATTTGTAATAAAAAGAGTGTTTCAAGTGTGAAAATCGATGAAATATTCAGAAATATTTTTTTAGTATATATATTTAAAAAAAATATATTTATTAATATTATTATATTATATATTTTGTACATACCTCTATAAAATCACTGTTTTATAGTATTTATAATGCACATATATATCATATAATAATATTAGTATGATAGTATAAACGTCTCGTGTTTATGTATACAAATATTTTTTAAATAAAAATAAAAATCACAGATTTCTGACAGTTTTTAAAATATATCATAAATATTCAATAAATATTATATTACATATTTTAGATACCCCTATAAATGTACGGTTTTATAAAAATTAGAATACATATATTTCTTTGACAATTTTCTAAATATAAATAACATATAGATATAATAAACGTGAATATATTATAATAAAATAAAAATATATAATTCTCAAGTGCGAATTCATCCATTTCAATATATGATTTTTGAAATAAACATATTTATTATTAAAAATTATATTATATAATTATATAATATATTATATTTAAAATTATATAGGACTTGATGCAAATATTAACTATAAGTTTCATAAATAAGCATTTATAAATAAAAGCGTATACAAATTAAAATACATTAAAATTATAGTAATATTTATAATTTTTTTTTTAAATATTAAAGTTCTTTATTTTTAAACTTAATTTTTATTCTTTGAACATCCATAACTTTTGATCTATTTGATAAATGTATATGAAGCATTCAGAACTTAATAATAATAAATATTTCTTCAAATATATTAAGTATGATCTAAAAGAATAACTTAGTTATCGTAAATTTCTGGAAATTTGTTATTTTAAAATTATTTAAAATTATTGTTTTGTAGACCTCATTCTCATCATCATATAATTCTATAACTTAATATACATAGAGATCTAAATGTAATTATTAAGATTTTACAAAATGTAGTCATTCTCTTATTTATTTCAAAAGTTATCGTACTTTTAGTAAACAAAAAAATGTCCTATATTCATCATGGAAATATTGATATGTTTCTTCGGCCTTTGATAATAAATATTTTAATAAATAATAATCTATTCAAATAAATTAATTATTATAATTGGGCCATATGTCCTTAAATATATATTTAAAATATATAGCATCGTGGTATCAGAAATAAAATTGTGGTAGCAGTATTCGCTTTTTTGGTAACAGTGATCAACTTAGACGAGACTATATAATGACTATTTTTATAAAAAAAATATTATAAATATTCGAATACGTTACTAGATATATTATTATAAAATAAATTAAAATTATATATCACTATTTACAAATTCCTGAAAATACAAATAAATATAAAAACCTAGCTATTAGGAGAGATATAATACGATGAATGTACTCGTGAATATAAATAAGTTATATAATATAAAAATGGCGTAAACCTCGATCCACGGGCGGGTACTTCAGTCGATGTTTCAGCGACTACGATCGTATCGGTTACACTCGTAGCGTCGGACGTTGTTGTCGTACTCGTAGCGTCGGGCATCGATGTTACACTTGTATCGTCGGACATCGATGTTACACTTGTATCGTCGGACATCGATTTTACACTCGTAGCGTCAGGCATCGATGTTACACCCACGGAATCCCTAAGAACACCAGAGATCCGATTACAATGGTTCACGTCGTGCTATGAATCATCACAACTTACGACTGAAAGTGGACTGATGTTAATATTTGTAATGAATAATAATACATGCACTTCTACATGATAACATCGACTGAATTATGCACTGCTATTTAGCGATCAAACTACATCGACCTGTGACCGAGCATGGAGATAATATGATTTTAAAACGCCTTTTAATACATTATTAATTTTGTTATATAATTTTTATATTTTCCCCTCTACTAGGATATACTTTTGACATTTCGCTCAGAAAGCAGGTATGTAAATTGTAACGTCGTAAAAATAAAATATTAATTAATTATTAGATATTATTTTTAAAATTAAAATAAAATCTTAATTAATCCTTTTAGTTCAGGCGACTATGGAATATTATCAACTTATTTTATTGAATGTATGACATATTAATAATAAAAGTGTTGCTTTTATTAAAGTATATTATACATATCTGTTTATTAGGTATTCATTATTTACACAAATTAAAGAATAATTAATAGGTATAAATTAATTTGTATTGTTTATAGTTCATTTTGACAAAAATAAATAAGTAATATTTTTTATTTATTAATTATTTTTAAATGTATACAACATTAAATCGTATATATCCAGTATACAAATTATATATTATATACACATTTCTGAATATATAAGAAATATATATATATATATATATTTAAATATTATGAAATATAATTTGAAATTAACTAATATATTCATTATATAATAATAGGATGTTATGTATTATTTATAGACCGTCGAAACAGATATGTATAAATTAAAAAATCGATAATTTTCCATGAAACATATACAAAATATTATTACATAAAACTACTATTTAATGTGTAATCTAGTATCTATGAAAAAATAGTATCCCAAAACAATCTACAAATCACATACAAATATTTTTTTATCTATAATTATTACATGTATTATTTACTGGCATGAAACTTTAAATGCCAATTACTCAATGATCAATTTTTACGCTAAGTATGTATGAATTAGAGTCGCCACAGAAAAAACTATTGTAGCTTTTTTAATAATTTGTAGTGTTATATAGAGAATACATTTATATGAATAACTGCAAAGAATAATTCATTTTTTTAAATAACAAATTTTTTTTTTTATATGTATAAAAATATATATATAATATATTATATCTTGAAAATGTATTCTTTGCAAAATTTATATAATGTGAACATTATACAACAAAAATTGGCTCAATACAATGAATAGTTCCATCGTAAACGTTATTTGAATAACCCTATATATTTCCTATCTATACATGAAAAATAAACAAATGTCACTAAACTGGGACCGTGCCTTAATATGCCTTAATATGATATGATGTGTAAAAGTAACTTAAGTGCCATGAATAATCGTTCACAAAGCAGGATAACACCTGTAAATCTACCTCTGATCATGGTGTAGGTTTTGACCCCTTGTAAATATGTGTATTTTTATTTTTTGCATTTTCATTACTTCATATTTATTTTATTATATATATTTAAATACAAATTTAAAAATTAAATTGAAAACACTAAAATCTCTATTCTATTTTTAAAAATAATTTTGTATCTTTGAAGCTCCATAAATTTAGAACTACTTGATCAAAATATATAAAACTTTCATAATTTATTTATATTATGATACTCTTCCGATATAATAAACAACCTACAATATACTACCTGATTACATATAATTTATTATAAAATTTATGGACATTTCTGGAATATTTATTATTTTAAAAATTGGTGATATGTAGATACCATCCTCTTATACATATTATACAATTTTAAATGTTCATTATATATATATATATATATATATATATATATGTATATAGTTCTAAATTTATTCTATAGAACACATACATAAATTAGTTATTTAAATTTATACATAAATATCTATTAAATATATATATATATAAAATATCATTTATAATATAATGCATATATTAACCGTTTATATATAATAGTTTCATCAATGTAATTTTCTGATTGATTTTCTATTGATTCTTCAAGTAGCCTACAAATTATTTAAATATTAATAATATTGTTATAATTACAGTATAATCTATAAACGGGGTACCCCACTACAAGTATTTCCGGCAACTTGCCGAAAAAAAAGTAAAACTTTACTGTCCGGAAATATTATCTTGCTCCATAATGTTGCTGGAAGGGTATCCCACTACAAGATATCTGGTGCCAGTATTGCTCGGTATCCTATGATAGGCTATTACTAATCAACCAATGTATTATGTTATTGTTTTTAAATATTTTTTAATTCAAATTAAATTCATTTTATTTTTAAAATGAATTCAATTAGAACAAAACGTATTAATTTAAAATTATATGGGAATATACTAATATTTGAATTATTAAAATATAATGAGTTTATATATATATATATATATATATATATATATATATTAAATATTTAATAATAATTAATATTAAATAATTATTATTAAACTATCTACGCAATGTAATTAATACCTATTCACTGCCGCTGCTAGCAGTAGTATCAAATCACTTTAATAGATTTATTTTTGCAGAAATTCTTATATCATAATTATTTCATTGTTCTATTAAATTACATGCAAAATAAGTTACATTTTACTCGCCACATAGATATGTATATAATTTAAAAACCAATATATAATATTGCTTTGTTATATATTAGTAATTCACATTTAGTTTTTGTTATATAAATAATAATTTAAAACATATTATTTACATTTTAAAAGTGTATAGTTTAATATGGATTTATAAACAACACCATTTCCTCAGTTCATGTTTTGTGTACAAAATAAAATTACATGATTTCGCGTAAGTATTATATCTTTCCTTAGAAAAATCGTTGGTACAAATTGTTATAACGAATAAATGTATTTATATGAGGTTTAAATAATAATAAATAGTATTGCATGTAAATTAAATAAAACCTCGAATCACGAATATCAGTAGGTATAACTTCTTTCTCAAGTGTTCTATCTTCACTCTCTTCTTTAATTTTGTTTGATTTCCTTTGAAAATATGGAAACAAATATTATAAATATTTCCATTCTAATGTGATATAAAATACATTATATTTATCCCTCACTTCTCAAGGTGCCAGCTGGCGTTGGGGATTACAATGTTAATTTTAGCTCTAGTTAAAACGTTAAGGATACAAAACTAATAAAAATAACGAAGTATTTTTTTGTATTCAATAGATATTATCCTACTTCTTATAATTATTGATATTTTATAAATATAATTTATTTAAAATTATGTTAAAAAAATAGTTTAAAATAGTTGAAATATTTGTAATATTTTTATTTTATAAATGAGTAAGTTTATCATAATTTATTTTAGTAATATAAAGTATAATACAATGTTATTCATAATATATATATTACATGCTATTCATTTACATTAACAATTTTCAGAATAAAATATTAATAATCAAAGAAGTAGTTGGCATTTGCGTATGCCTACTAAGTAGAAAAAGTAAAAACTTAAAATTAAATTCACATTTTTTAAAATAAATAATATAAAACATATATATTAAATTTATAATAATGAATTATTGAAAATACTTAATATTAATAGAGATACTCAAAAATAATTCAAAATATTTTACAATGCGATAAATAAGATACTCCTTATGGAAAATATATAATAAAAAATATTGAAAAAGTTAAAATATTATACATATTTTAACTTGAGCTTGCACCCTTAATTATGAGTGGAATAATATGGAATTTAAAATTGGTGACAAATATAATATAATATTTGAAACATATTATATCCTTAGTATAAGTTAAACATAACTATTATTATAGCCAATATTAGGTAAATAAATTCCTAAATTCATTCATATGGTTAGTAATAATAAAATAATAATTATAAGCAAAAGTAGGAATTTAATAATATATATTAATTAGTTAATAAATGAAAATGAAATCTAATATATTACACTATATTTAAAAAAATGATAATAAATGATATATTATTATATATAATTATACTTATTTATATTACAAAATGTAATAATGTAAGCATAATTATATTGTTAGTAAGTTCACCATATAGATATAATACACAAGTTAACCTGTTAGGCATAATGGTAGAGTCACTATCTATATGTACAGGTGCATTACTTGAAACTGAATTATCGTTTTGACTACAAATTATTTAAATTGTATTCTTAATAATATTTTTACCATAATTTCTGATATTCGTACTGTTTAGTACACACTATTTACAAATAAATATATTTCTATGAGATTTATATAATAATCAATATAATTGTATAAAAATTAATTAAAACCTCGAATCACTAATATCAGTAGGTATAACTTCTTTCTCAATTGTTTTATCTTCTATCGTTTCTTTAATTTTTTTTGATTTCCTTTGAAAATAATGTTAATAAATATTATTAATATATCCATGTTAATTTGATAAACTAAAATATTATATTTATCTGCCAATCCTTAATTATGAATAGGGAAGGGATAATATGAAATTTACGAGCTAAAATATACTGTTACAATAAGTCTAGTTGTATAAATTAACATAAACTAACAACGTTGTCATAATTATATTTAACTATTTTATTTATAATTTATTTTAAACATATCAACAGTATAATTGAGAATAATTAATATGTTTATGAGTTATATGTTTCTCAATAAAAAAAGACAGGACGTCTGCTAAAACATATTTTATGAAATTTTTGTTTTCCGCCAGAATGATTTTATTGTATAGAATCATATTCCAGAACAAATTTGAATTTGATACAAAAATAAAGTCAAAACTACGTTTTTAATTCAATGATTTTAATATGATTATATTAAATTCATAATATAATTTAAAAATATGGATGCATTTTTATTTGACAGATAAATAAATATCATTGATATCTTTGATTCAAATTGAAATATAAAACTGAAAAGTATATAGCTCGGAGTAAAAAAAGTAACCATTGCAGATAGTGAACATATGTCCTTAAAATTAGTTAGATTCAGCGTGTTATTCATTATAAAATATGATTTAATTTTACGGTAATGTTAATTTAACGAGTAGTGAAAACAGATATGAATTTTTAGATAGCTTAATCATATTTTTATTAAAATACTAAATAGGATCTATAATTATGAATTTATCAAAGCCGATTGATTATTTATTCTATTTTAAATATATAATATATATATGAGAATTATATACTGATATACACATTGTTATGTGAATTAAATATGATTATTCAAATAAATAATATCCAATACTAATATAAATGAAATATATAAATATTTGTAAAATGTTATAATATAATTGAGATATTATAACATATAACATGTAATATACAAGTTAACCTGTTAGGTATAATGGTAGATTCACTATCATGTACTAGTGCATTACTTTCAACTGAATTATCGTTTTGACTACAAATTATTTAAATTTAATGATAATAAAATTGTTATTACTAAGTTCAGGTATTTAAATTTCTAATTTATATTAATTAATTTTAATGGTTAATATAATTATAATTATTATTAATAATAAATCATAATAAAATACGGTGATAAATTGTTATAATGAATACATATATTGATATGAGGTTTATATAATAATAACTATAAGTGTAAATAACAATAAATAATAATTATAAATGACATAAAACCTTGAAACACTAATATCAGTAGGTGTAACCACTGCTTTCTCAACTGTTATAGTAGCTCTCTTTAATTTCAGTTTTTTGGTTTTGCTTTGAAAATAATGTTAATTAATTATATATTATTAAGGAG
This sequence comes from Osedax fenrisi, assembly GCA_964019155.1. Classification (NCBI taxonomy): domain Eukaryota; kingdom Metazoa; phylum Annelida; class Polychaeta; order Sabellida; family Siboglinidae; genus Osedax; species Osedax fenrisi. The sequence continues at coordinate 68,478,822 of OZ025241.1, read as the reverse complement.
ATATTGTATTTAGCAGAAATTACACGCATATGTACACGTAGAAAGGCGATATTCAGTAGCACTGTACATGTTACGCGTGCTTCAATGATTTGGAATATTACTCACATTTAAACTTTATAAACTACATATATATGTTTGCATATCTTGAGATTACTGTTACATTTTGAATGCAAGTAAATATGAGAATATAATTATTCTGAGATAAAAGAATTTGAAAAATAGCAGTAAAATATTATTTCTTATCAGTTATTATTTATATTTATATATATATAAATATAATATATATATATATATATATATATATATATATATATATATATATGTATATTAATAATAAATTAAGCTTATCCCAAAAAACGCGAATAAGGATGAGTATTCATTGAAAATAACAGGTTGTAAATATATTGTGTACCATAGGGTTAATAACTAAAGGCATTAGTTTAAAATAAACTAAATAGTTTTTAATTTTGGAAAGACGATAATAACTGTTTATTCGTATGTATTTAATATTGACCTACGAAATTAAAATAAAATATACACTGAGAATATACATTTTTTAATATGCATAGGTAGACAAATAATTTTCCTGCGTAAAATAAATGTGAAAATTACTAATTAGGGTTAAATACTAATAGGCATATCTATAAAATATCGTTTTATCTTTAACTTGTAATTAATATATTCATTTTAAAATTTTAGAAGTTATAGATATAGCAATATATAACATATAACTAGGATATTAAATATTATTTAAAAAAATGTATAACATAATATTTTTCATAATTAGTGCTGGTAACCCATTAACGGTATATATTAAATGTATTAATATATTTAAAAATTAAAATATAGAACACTCTAGCTGATCAATATTATTTATGTAAGCGATATGATTGATATTTTTAACTGAATCGTCATTTTGACTAAAATTAAGTTAATGATAATTAAAAAATAAAATAATTGTATATAATAAAGGATTATATAATTACTTATATTGAAATTATTTACCGATTTCAATAACACCATAACAATATATACATGAATGTGTAATGATACCAAATAATAATCTATTACGTAAAGGTAAGTATATATATATATATATATATATATATATATATATATATATATATATATATATATAATATATATTACTAAATATCCTTTAACTAGTTCCAATCTCGTGTGTGTTATTAATATCATTATTTTATTAGAGATGTATGTTGTGATGTGAATCACCTAATTTTGAAGTGATTATACAGATTATTAAATAAATTATATATATATATATATATATATATTAGTAATACACTTAATTATAATTAATAATTATGTTATATTATACACGTTAAATTGAATGAATCTAAAAAACCTTGAAGCTAGAATATCGCTCTTTTCTCCTTTTTTTGCAACACTTTTTCCTCTAATTTTAGTAGTGTCCCTATGCACAAATTGTAATAAATTAAATTGAATATTTATTTAAAATTCAATATTTGACCAAGATTTTATTTATCAAACCTAGTATTAAGTGTATATAATTGTATTGACAAATATATGCTCTGTCAAAATATCTGAACAAATACAATATATATATATATATATATATATATATATATATAATTATCATGTTGATAAAGGGCTAATTTTCTTGATGCAACATTAAACATTAAAAGCAACATTTCTTATATAACTATCCTGGAATTGTCTAAATATGATAATAATAATAATAATAATAATAATAATATATATATACACATACACAGTAGAATCCAGATTAGGTAATAATCGTGATGTAACCACTATTTTCTTATAATTTAATGACATTGTATAATTTAATGATATGATTTAATGATAACAAATCTTAATCATCTAAGAAAATGAGTTAACATTCGATGATAATACGAAAAAATATGTAATCAAATTATATATATTCCATGTTAAATTATATATACGACTCTTACAATAAAATATATATAAATTTATACATTTATACCTAATATATGATTTACACTTTATAGTTATTTAAAATAAGCACATGATAACAACTATAATGGCTTTCTTTTACACCTTACCCTGCATTAGTTGATATTTCGATAAGCTAACAATAGTATACATAATAAATTAAAATTAACAACCTATTTAATTTAGATGTTTTTAAATCTAATATAATTAATAGAGTATACATATAAATAAAATATCATATATAATTTATATAATTCTTTTAACCTTTTTTTCAAAATAGTATCATTTTTGTCACTTTTAGATTTATTATCAGATTCAGAACTGTGGATTTAATTATTAACATAATTAATATATTGTTATCCATAAAGGATTAAATAAGTCATTATTTCATATTAATTTATTAAGATCAGGGTTGATGGTTTTTTCGGTTTTTACGTAAAAACCAAAAAACCGGGTTTTTATGGTTTTTATCGGGTTTTATCGATTTTTATCTGGTTTTATCGGTTTTTATGATTTTTACGGTTTTTATGTTAAAAATAAGTACAAATTATAATTTTGTCATAACAAAAAATAGTATTTTACTTTATATTATTTAGTAAATTTATTAAGTTTGGTAATATTTGGCTATTACATATAAATAACTATTATTAATAATAATGTATTATCATAAAAACGATATATTTTTACATTTCAATATATAAATAATTTATAACTAGAATATTCTGCCTAATGGTAGGGTAATTAAATTTGTTATCACATAATCATTGTATCGTAGGCATGTAAGTGTAATTAGATGAGAGTCCTACCCACTCACTGATATAACATATAATGTAGGCAATTACAATTTATAATTTAAAAGTTAATTAATAAAACCATGGTTTTTACAACTTGAAAAACAGTAAAAACTGACGTAAAAACCCATTTGAAAAAACCAATTTTAAAAACCGAACCAACCCTGAAAATAATTAAGTTTGGTTAATATTTGGCTATTACATATAAATAACTATTATTAATAATAATGTATTATCATAAAAACTATAATTTAAAAGTTAAATTAATTTGTTAAAAACCATGGTTTTTTCAACTTTAAAAAACCGACGAAAAAACCAATTTGAAAAAACAAATTTTAAAAAACTAATCAACCCTGCTTTTAAAGCAGTGCTTTACTTCATATTATTTAGTAAAATAATTAAGTTTGGTAATATTTGGCTATTACTTATAAAAAACTATTATTAATAATAATGTATTATCATAAAAACTATAATTTAAAAGTTAAATTAATTTGTTAAAAACCGTAAAAACCATGGTTTTTTCAACTTGAAAAAACCGACGAAAAAACCAATTTTAAAAACCGAATCAACCCTGCTTTTAAATCAGTGCTTTACTTCATATTATTTAGTAAAATGATTAAGTTTGGTAATATTTGGTTATTACATATAAATAGCTATTATTAATAATAATGTATTATCATAAACACGATATATTTTTACATTTCAATATATAAATAATTCGTAATTAGAATATTCTGCCTAATGGTGGCGTAATTAAATTTGTTACCACATAATCATTGTATCGTAGGCATGTAAGTATAATTAGATGAGAGTCCTACCCACTCACTGATATAACATATAATGTAGGCAATTATAACTTATAATTTAAAAGTTAAATTAATTTGTTAAAAACCGTAAAAACCATAAAAACCATGGTTTTTACAACTTGAAAAAACCGTAAAAACCGACGTAAAAACCCATTTGAAAAAACCAATTTTAAAAACCGAATCAACCCTGATTAAGATAATGATAAATGTTTATATATAATAAATAAATCAGATTTACTATTACAATTAATTTACTACCAAATATTAAAATATCATATCTAATTTAGAAAATTATTATGTTAACCTTTTTTTTAAAACTGTTTTAGGCAATTCATTTTTGTCACTTTTAGAATGAGTGTCAGATTCAGAACTACAGATATTTAATTATTAATATAATTAATATAATGTCATTCATAAAGGATTAATAAGTCATTTATTTTTATTAATTTACTAAGATAGTAATACAAATGTATATATAGTAAATAAATAAATAAATCAGATATATTATTCCTTACTAACTGATATGGAATAATAATGATATTATTATACAAATTTAATATTTTTTCATGAACTTCACTAATACTGATATTTATGATATCTATATAATCATTGACAACATTGGAAACAAATAAATAAAAATTACTTTAAGAGGGTGGTATTAGTCCGAGAAAATAAATTTTTTTTTTAATTTATAAACATAAATTATATGAAGTAGTAATATATATATACTATTATTGAATAATATATACATATTTAGATTATACTAAATAATACTGATTTTTTATTTATATAAATTTTTAAAATGATGTTTAAATTTATATATTAATGAGATATTAAATTATTAAAAATTAATACATTATTTAATAATAATTATATAAATTAGCATTAAATAAATAAATATAATAATGTATGATTAAAATATATATATTTTTGATAAAGTATCTTCATTATAAATAATCGTATTATCTTTATTTAATATTTCATATAATAGGTAATCTATAATATATATATTTCCATTATCAAATTTCATGAACTCATTAAATAAACTAATAATATAATCTTAATTAATTACAATATTTATTATGAAAATGAAATCATATATTAAAAAATATACATATATGTATATATATATTGTTATTGTTATTTGGTCCTTTCATCCCATCCCAGGAAGTTAAATAAAGTGTTCACTTATAACCATATATGGCTCTAATGTCCCTTCGAAGCCGCTCTCATGTTAAGGCATCCATAGTTTTAACGAGAGCTGATCATTTATTTATACACAATTATATAAGATCACTTTAAATAATATTTTAAGACCTATTTTAATGGCCCCGACAGCCTTAGAACATTGAGCCACACAGGTAGTTTTATATATATATATATATATATATATATATATATATATATATATATATATATATATATATATATATATATATATTAGTATATATATACTTAATTATAATATAAACCTTGGACTTGGTATAATTACTGCAATTTCAATTTCTTTATCTTTATCAGCATTGTTTTCTTTAATTGGTGTAGTTTTACTAGATAGTTAATATGATATTATAAAATTAAATATAATATGTTTATTAATATAAAATAATAAAATATTAATATAATAAGTATATATAATTTGTATAATATTTATAAATAGATTATTTTATACTATTTAAATATGATTTTTTAAATAAATAATATTCATTACTAATATAAATAAATAATTTAAATATTTAGTTAAATATTATATTATAATCGAAATATTATAACATATAACATAGAATACATAATTTAACCTGATAGGTATAATAATAGATTCACGATCATTTACTGGTATACTATTTTCAACTGAATTACCAATATTACTACAAATTATTTACATAATATCGTTAATGAAATTTGTATCATACTTTCTGATATTTAAATTTCTAATGTATATTAATAACTAAATAATTAATATAATTATAATTATAAATCGTAATAAAACGCAATAATAAATTATTATAATGACTAAATATATTTATATGAGGTTTATATAATAATAAATATAATTGTATATAAATGAAATAAAACCTTGAACCACTAATATCAGTAGGTATATCTTCTTTGTCAATAATTATAGTATCTTGCTTTACTTTCAGTTTTCTGGATTTCCTTTAAAAATAATGTGAATTTTTAATAATATAATTTTTCATAATATATAATGGTAAAGATATTAAAAATGTAGATATAAATGTATTAATATATTTAAAAAATATAAACAAATTAACATAATTAAAATAATAATTCACTAACTAAATAATATTTTTAAATAATAAAAATATAGTTGATATTAATTATTTTAATTGAATTGTTATTTTAACTATAATATATATATTTTTGTTATTAAAAAATAAAACAATTTCAATTAATAAAGGATATATTTATTAATATTAAAATTATTCATTTTTTTCAATAACAAGATAACAATATATACATGAAAAATAAATGATACTAAATAATAATCTATTAGAAAAGTAAGTTATTTTTATATATATTTACATATATAGATGGTTTGTATGCAAAGTAGCAGCAAAAGAGTATAACATTGAGAAAATTACACGTCTTTTACATTTCTGTATGTGTTTATATTTTTCAATATGACTGAATTCACAATAGCCTATATATATTACCATTAATCGATGCTACTCAGACATTACATGACGAATAGTAAAGATAACATTAATTGAATATGAATTACAATAATATATCTGTAACGTTAAGGACGACTTATATTATATTTAGGAATAATTACTTTATATATATATTTGATAATATATATAATAGGAATAAAGTAACAAGAAGATTGAGCGATATCCTTTATATATATAATATTTTATATGCTCACTATGGATGTAATGAAGCTAAAAAAACCTCAATATATCAAAATTAAACCAATCCAAACCGAAAAAATACAAATTAAACAAACCAGTGAAACCAACTCAAACCCAAAATAATTAATTACCATATATAAATATAAATATATATATATAATACTGACTTATGTAAAGTTATTATCTATGCACTATTGTATTCAATTAATGTTATTGTTACATTAATTTATATTGACAAATATAAGTTGAGGTGATGTAGTGTACAGACTCTATACTATACTATAGAGATGATTAGCTACATTATATATATATATATATATATATATATATATATATATATATATATATATATTAGTTATACATATAATATTAAACATAATTAATAATTAATTTATATTATATATATTAGAGTATTAATCTAAAAAACCTTGAAACAAGAATATCACTCTTTTCTCCTTTTTTCGCAACACTTTTTCCTCTAATTTTACTAGGTTCCCTGTACAAAAATTGTAATATAAATTTATCATTTATTTAGATTTCAATATTTTACCAAGATTTTATTTATCAAATCTATTTTTAGATGTATAAAATTTCTCTAAAATAAATTCTATAATACAATATATATATATAAACACAGTAGAATCTAGATTAGCTAATAATCATGATGAACTAATATGTTCAAATAATGTAATGAAATTGTATATTTTTAATGATAACAAGTCTGTATTGGCTAAGAGAATAAGTTAACATTTGATTTCAATACCTATATGAAAACAACTTATATTTCATGTTAAGATACAGATTGTGTTAACATATTTTTACAATAAAATAAATACATATGTATACGTTGATAACTAATATAGGGTTTAAACTTTATAGTTATTTAAAATAAATCACATGATAACAACTATAATGGCTTTCTTTTACACCTTAGCCTGCATTAGCTGATGTCTCGATAAACTAAAAATATTATACATAACAAATTAAATTTAATAACCTATTTAATTTAGATGTTAACTAATAGAGTATGTAATACATATTGATAAAATATATTAATTTATTACAAAATTTTAAAATGCATAAAATAAAATATCATATATAATTTATATAATTCTTTTAACCTTTTTTTCAAAACAGTATCATTTTTGTCACTTTTAGATTTATTATCAGATTCAGAACTGCAGATATTTAATTAATAAACAATTAATATAATGATATTCATAAAGGATTAACAAATCATTAATTCGTATTAATTTACTATGGAAAGAATAAAATGTATATATATAATAAATAAATCAGATTAAGTATTACAATTAATTCACTACCAAATATTAAAATATCATATATAATTTATATAACTAATAAAAAATAAAAAATATTATAACTATTTATATATTATAACTATTATATAACTTATAGCCTTTTTTTTAAAACTGTTTTAGGCAATTCATTTTTGTCACTTTTAGAAAGAGTATCAGATTCAGAACTACAGATATTTAATTATTAATAAAATTAATATAATGTCATTCATAAAGAATTAAGAAGTCATTAATTCGTATTAATTTAGCAAGGAAAGAATAAAAGTTTATATATAATAAATAAATCACATTTATTATTACAATTAATTTACTACCAAATATTAAAATATCATATTTAATTTATATAATTATTATTTTAACCTTTTTTTTAAAACAATTTTAGGCAATTCATTTGTGTCACTTTTAGATTTAGTTTCAGATTCAGAACTGCGGATATTTAATTATTAATATGTCATTCATAAAGGTTAAGAAGTCATTTATTTTTATAAATTTACTAAGATAGTAATATAAATTTATATATAGTAAATAAATAAATAAATCAGATATATTATTCCTTACTACCTGATATGGAATAATGGTGATATTTATATACAAATTTAATGTTTTTTCATGAACTTCCCCAATACTGATATTTATAATATCTATATAATCATTGACAAAATTGGAAACAAATAAATAAAAATTACTTTAGTATACTGCTATAGTGGTACAAGTCAGAGAAAATAAATGTTTTCAATTTATTTATATACATTATATATATATATATATATATATATAGTATATGGGTTGGAGTGAAATTTGAAATAATTATGGCGATATGGTAATGACTCGCGATAGTGATGTAGCGTTATACGTGGAGAATAAATAATGTCACTAATTCACGTATAACGTTACATCACTATCGCGAGTCATAACCATATTGCCATAATTATTTCAAATTTCACTCCAACCTATATATATAGATAGATATACTATATATTATATACTATTCTTGAATAATTATATACATATTTAGATTATATATATTTTTTAATTTAGTATATCAAAAATATACTAAATAATACTGATTTTTTATTTATATAAAATTTAAAAATTATGATTACATTATAATAATTAAAATATATATATTTCTGATAAAGTATCTTTATTATAAATAATCGCGATATCTCTATTTAATATCATAGGTAATTTATAATTGATAATTTTTCATTATCTAATTTCATCAACAAATTATATAAAATATCATAATATAATCAAAGATATAACACTCCCTATGCATGCAACGTAATTTAGTAATAGCCCCAACCGCTGTTAGCAGTAGTATCGAAATCACTGAAATAGATTTAGGTTCGGCTCTGTTTGCATACAACAATGTTTTCATTGCTCTATTAAATTACATGCAATATAAATTAGCTTGTACTCACTAAATATATACTTATAGCATTTAAAACATACATATCATATTTGTTTGTTATATATTAGTAATGAACACTTAGTTTTCATCATATATATATTAATTTAAAGCATATTATTTAACATTTTAAAAGTGTATAGTTAAATACGAATTTACATTATAAACAATGCATAGTTCCTAAAAGTAACCCACTATAGGTGGCACCAGGGTATTTTGTATAAAAATTCGAATTACACGATTTCGTGTAAGTGTTATATCTTTCCTTCGGAAAATCTTTGATAATACTTAATAAATTAAAATATTTATTTTGAAAATTAAATAATATATTAGTATAATGTACTTAATTATAATATAATTAAAACCTTGGACTTGGTATAATTACTGAAATATCAATTTCTTTATCTTTATCAGCATTGTTTTCTTTAATTAGTGTAGTTTTACTAGATAGTTTAATGTGATAAAATTAAATATTAAAGATACAATTATTTCTTAATTATTATAATAAGTGTATATAATTTTGTTTAATATTTATAAATATGATTTTTTAAATAAATAATATTCATTACTAATATAAATAAATAAATAAAATAATATAAATATTTGGTTAAATATTATAATATAATAATATATAACATAGAATACATTATAATTTAACCTGATAGGTATAATGATAGAATCACGATAATTTACTAGTATACTATTTTTAACTGAATTAACAATATGACTACAAATTATTTAAATTGTACTGTTAATAAAATGTATATCATACTCTCTGATATTTAAATTTCTAATGTATATTAATAACATTTAATAGTTAATATACTTATAATTATTATTAATAATAAATTGTAATAAAACCTAGTGACAAATTTATATAAAGAATAAATATATTTATATGAGGTTTAGATAATAATAAATATAATTGTATATACATGAAATAAAACCTTGATCCACCAATATCAGTAGGTGTATCCCCTTTGTCAATAATTATAGTATCTCGCTTTACTTTCAGTTTTCTGGATTTCCTTTGAAAATAATGTTAATAAATTATATTAGGATAGCGCATTTAGCAGAAATTACACACAGATTTACATGTAGATAAGAGATATGCAGTAGCACTAAAAACAAATATTTAACTAGTACAAATCACGTGTGTGTTATTAATATCATTATTTTATTGGAGATGTATTTTGTGATGTGAATCACTTAATTTTGAAGTGATTTATTGTATAAGGATAATTAATTAATTATATATATATAGATATATTAGTTATACATATAATACATTGTAAACATAATTAATTTATATTATATATATAAGACTATAAATCTAAAAAACCTTGAAACTGGAATATCGATCTTTTCTCCTTTTTTTACAGCACTTTTTCCTCTAATTGTAGTAGGTTTTTTAATTATCAATTTAGTTTTACAATTGCTCTAAAATATATGCTATAATACAATATATAAACACAGTAGAATCCAGATTAGATAATAATCATGATGAACTAATATGTTCAAATAATGTAATGAATTGTATATTTGTAATGATAACAAGTCCGTATTGGCTAAGAGAATAAGTTAATATTTGATTTCAATACCTATATGAAAACAACTTATATTTCATGTTAAGATACAGATTGTGTAAACATATTTTTACAATAAAATAAATACATATGTATACGTTGATAACTAATATAGGGTTTAAACTTTATAGTTATTTAAAATAAATCACATGATAACAAATATAATGGCTTTCTTTTACACCTTAGCCTGCATTAGCTGATGTCTCGATAAGCTAACAATATTATACATACAAAGTTAAATTTAATAACTATTTAATTTAGATGTTTTTTATATTTACTATAATTAATAGAAGTATAAATAAAATTTATTAATTTATAAACAAATATTAAAATGCTTAAAATAAAATATCATAGATAATCTATATAATTATTATTTAAACCTTTTTTTCAAAACAGTATCATTTTTGTTACTTTTAGATTGAGTATCAGATTCAGAACTACAGATATTTAATTTGTAATAAATTAATATGTCATTCATAAAGACTTAAAAGAAGTCATTATTTTGTATTAAATTACTAAGGAAATGATAAAAGTTAATATATAAAATAAATAAATCAGATATATCATTCCTTACTAACTAATATGGAATAATGATATTTAGTTAGATATGTAATGTTTTATATTTATTATTAAAACTAATTTACTATCAAATATTAAAATGTATAAAATATAATATATAATTTATAGAATTATTATTGTAAACCTTTTTTTCATAACAGTATCATTTTTGTCACTTTTAGATTGAATATCAGTTTCACATCTGCAGATATTTAATAATTAATAAAATTAATATAATATTATCCATAACAGATTTAGATAGTAATTTAGAAGTAATTTATTTTTATTAATGTACTAATATTATAATAATTTAATATTATAATACTAAGATCGTAATAAAAGTTTATATACATCTGATATATCATTCCTAATAAACTAATATGGAATAATGGTGATATTTAGATAGAAATATAATATTTTATCTTAAATTTCCCCATTATTGATATTTATGATATCTAGATTATCATAAAAAAAATTGGAAACAAATAAATAATAATTACTTTAATAGGGTGGGTACCAGTATTTTAAAATAATTTGTTTATAAATTATATGAAGCAGTAATAGATAAATATTCTTGAAATAATTATATATACATTTGGATTAATTATTTGTTAATTAATTCATAATATAAATTAAGGTTTAATATAGGGTTTAACAAATTTGAATCTAATGAAATTTCAAGTTGAGTCTAAATATTTGAGTCCATTTAAAAATAGTTGAAATCGAAACCATAGCGATGATTTTCGAGTCAAGTGTTAAAATAAGACTCAACTCTTTTATTTTAATCTGTACATAATACATATAAAATAAAGTAAAATAAAGTAAATATATGCAATAATTTCATAGTTGAAGCAAAGATTTTGCGAAGCAAAGATATAACACTCCCTATGCATGCAACGTAATTTAGTAATAGCCCCAACCGCTGCTAGCAGTAGTATCGAAATCACTGAAATAGATTTAGGTTCGGCTCTGTTTGCATACAACAATGTTTTCATTGCTCTATTAAATTACATGCAATATAAATTAGCTTTTACTCACTAAATATATACTTATAGCATTTAAAACATACATATCATATTTGTTTGTTATATATTAGTAATGAACACTTAGTTTTCATCATATAAATATTAATTGAAAGCATATTATTTAACATTTTAAAAGTGTATAGTTAAATACGAATTTACATTATAAACAACGCATAGTTCCTAAAAGTAACCCGCTATAGGTGGCACCAGGGTATTTTGTATACAAATTCGAATTACACGATTTCGCGTAAGTGTTATATCTTTCCTTCGGAAAATCTTTGGTTGAAGTAAGTTTTATTTAAGTAAATATAATATTTCATATACAGATTTATTTATTATAATAAATCATTATTAATTTAAAATCAGTCACTCATCATTTGACTATTAATGTCAACTTTTAACTTAGGATTTATAAATATATAATATAATATGTATATATAAATAATATATTTTCCAAAATTGTAAAGGATTTATTTGGATTTTAGAGCTTTGAGAGCTCAAGCCTAACATTTTTGGATTTGAAGAATTCTAAGACATAGACTTTAGGATTTTAATATTTTGTTCAGATTTAAGGCTTGATTATTAAGATATTATGTACAATATTATATTAAAAAAATTAAATCATATATTAAAAAATATAAATATATATTGTTATATATGTAATTAATTATAATATAATTACAACCTTGGACTTAGTATAATTTCTATATCTTTATCAGCCTTATTTTCTTTAATTGGTGTAGTTTTACTGTTAATATAATACGATAACAATTAAATATTTAATATCAATATTTTAATATTCATTCTAAAAATAAATTTATATTTTTATTAATATATAATAATTAAATATTATTATAATAAGAATATATATTTAACAAAAATAAATATACATAATAAATATTGATATATATTATAATTAATACAAATTTGAATAAATGGAATATTACAATATACAATATACATGAATAATTTTATTTATAATTAATTTATCATATATTCATTTAAAAATTACTTTAAATTTATATTTAAACATTAGAGTTATAAATTAAATTAAATTAATTTATTTGAAGAGATACAAAATATAATATAAATAAAATAAATATATATTTAACCTCTTTTTTATAACAGTATCGTTATCATTGTCATCATCTTCATTTGTATTTTCTTCAATTGAATTAACATCGCTACAAATTATTTTGATTTAATAATTCTTTACTAGAATTATATATTTTCTAATTGTTCTCATATACCAACATATTGACATGATACAAAATAAAATAATTAATTAATAAATATGTAAAACAATTAGCTAAATTCGCTATCTCTTTAAATGTAAAATATTATAATGGGATTTTATTTCACATACGTATCTATTTTATAGAAAATTAAAATTTTTGATAATTTGAAAATTCATAAAATATATTATTTAAATAATTTTTTCTTTTTAAAATATTTATTAAAAGATAATAATACAATTATTAAAAAATACATATTTTATATATAATATGATCAAATGATTTTAATATAATTAAATAGAACATACATCTTAATTACATTAATAGGATTGTCTGCTAACGCATATTTTGTGAAGTTTTTATGTTATGCTCGAATGATTAAATGATAGTCCATGAGTACAAATTTAAATTTGATTAAAATTCAATGCAAAAACTAACTTTAAATTAATTATTTCAATATGATTATATTACAATTTTTCTAATATTTAATATACATTTATTATTTATAATGTAGACATAAATAATATAGAAAAAAATATTTCAATTCAAACCAAATTTACAAATAAATGTGTATAAATTAATAAATATTTATATAAAAATACAAATTTAAAATAATTAATGCTTTTTTATTTAAAAAAAAAATAAATATATCTTTGAAATCATTGAAAATATATCACTGAAAAGTATATATTTTGAGTTACAAACAATTACCAATTCAGATATAGCGAGTAAACTCTCTATCCTTGATACTACTAAATTAATAAATATACTAAATTAATAAAAATTAACACTAAAATTATAAAATCTTATAAAATAATAATAATAATGTGATAAATTAAATTTTGTAGTATTTTTTTTCTTAAATTAACAAATAAAATATATATATGTATTTTTTTTTTATTATTAAAATATTATATTATAAATTTAAATTAATCTAAATTTATAATTTGAGAACATTTTCTAATTTATCAATATAAAAATTCAATGCATTATATATATTTATTATATATATATATTAGGTTTGTCAAAATTGGAGTCTTAGTAATAAAATACAGAGACATTTAAAAATTGATGAAATTTAGTCCCTACAGATGTTTTCTAGTCGAGTATTTTAAATAAGACTTGAAATCAAATTGTAAAATTTATATAATACCTATAAGTAAAATCAATTAAATATATTGAATTATTTCATAGTTGATATACAATTTATTTAAAGAGATGCTATATTTCAAATATAGATGTATATATTATTAATTTAAACATCAGTAACGTTCAGTCATCTTTCGATTAAAGTAAACTTATTATTTATATTTTTTCTATAATTTTAAAGGATTGATTTGGTTTGGAAGGCTTCGAAGCCTTATATTTTTTGTTATGAAGAATGCCCACGATTTTTGTATTTGAATATTTGTTTTGGATTTGAAGCCTTAATTATTAGGATTTGATGCCTTACTAGTATTTGAAATTTTACTACCTTATATATATATATAAATATAATCATTTCAAATATATTTATATATATAAAATAGCTAATATTGTAAAATATAATATAATATAGGTTAATTAATTAATAAATACCTTGTTGATATTTTAAGTATTCCTCTAGTTTGCCTGAATAAAGTTTAAATAAAGATTTTATTAATAAAATTAATAATTATTTAAGCAATAATATAATTATATATATATACTATGCAATAATAAAATTTATTTTCTGTATTATATGTAACATTGATGTAGTAAAACGATATACTGTATATCATATTTACTCTATCAGGATAATATCCCCTCCTAAGATATATATATATATATAATATGCATATAGGATATTAAATGTAAACATTACTTTTAAAAATGTGTAATATAAACGGGTTAATTGCCTGATATTAGAAATTCTAATATATATATATAAGAGTATAATCAAATATATTGATACCCATCAAATTATCGCCCATTATTTACGAATATCTAATGACAAGCACTAGTGACAAATAGACCTATCATAGACATGTCATTGCTGATGCTAAAGCTTTAAATAAAGTTTGAATACATATCCAATTAGCCAATAAATCTATAGTGCATTAATATAGATATACTTTAATGACTTCTATATAATACAATAGAAGAGAAAATTATAATTATAGAATTTATTTTCCAAATCTAGGAAATTTATTCGACTTATCGGGCTTTATGAGATATCGAATTATTTCGAATGTCGAATGGGGATATTGTCCTATAAGCGTTATTCACAATCGACCTATAGGTCATAGCTATTGTTAGTCATCAGTAACTCGTGGGGTGTGATCATAAGTACCGGCCATCGATACACCTTTACTAGTCTGCCGCACATGGAAGACTATCGCTTACTCGAGGTGTTGATGTTGATAGCGCAGTAGTTTACAGCGTATTTTGGTATTGTCTACGCTCATGGATGTAAATAAATACTATGTTTATATACATATAAAATTAACACTTCTAAACATTTTAATCAGACATTTATACTAAGTTATTAGATTTTTATTATCTTTATTAAATGTAATTATTATTTCTCATAACACTTTAGTATCAATTATAATAATAACTATATTTTTATGATTGTATACGTATTTATAATAAATTAATTTATAAATATTTGAAATTACCTTCTATTTTGAATTAATTTGCATTTCTCTTTTATAATCGGTCTAAAATAATTATGATTACATATTTTATTTGATTAGATATTAAATTAATACAATAGTATACTGATTAAATATTAAGTTAGGAACAAGATTAAAATTAAATAAAAATAAGTGATATAGAAATATTATGTAATTTAAATCTATGTTTAATAATATATAATCAAACTAACCGCTCTACATCAAAATTTACGTGAATTGATCTGCTATTAAAGGATAAATTTAAAAGTTAATATACATATAATCAATCATGTAAAACTTAATTATTTTAATATATGAAAACAAATAATAATTACATAATAATAATTTATTTCTATTAAATATTTACCTTAATTTATTCGAATCGGGGATATCTTTCACCTTAAATTTGTAAAATAAATCTTATTAATATTATTTATTTTCATTTTTATTCAAATTTTATATATTATTTTTAAATAATCATTAATAATAACGATCGTCAAATTACAAACTTTTTGGTCTTTCTTTTTGATGATGCCGTCCTTAACGTTTCCATAGTCACCGGCATTATTCTTATATTTGTTGTAGGTTTTGAAATCTTTGAATGAACTCCTTGCAATAAATAGCTAAATATTGATATAAATAGAAATATTTAATTAGGGAAAAGTTAAATTGTGATTGATGGTATAAATATATATATATACTTTGTTTACATAGCAACCAAATTACAGACACTATGTTATTCACAGATTAGATTTTAAATATCGTTTAATTTATTATAATTATAAATATAGGTGCGTATTTATTTATTTGTGTGTTATTTATATTATTAGTATTGTTCAAATATTAATATCTACTAATATTTAAATATATTACATTGGTTTTGAAATTATATTCATTTTTTTATTTAGTATTTGTTTACATTTTATGATTATCAAAATTAAAATCAACAACAAATATATATTAATCACAAAGATAATGTTCACTTACTGTTTACATATTTAATAACAACAACTACTTTATTTACTCTTTTAATCGATTATTATTATTCATATATTAGTTATCCTCTATTTATATTTAAATAATATATTGTATTAATATCATATTAATCTTATTTACCAACTCTTTATTATTATTATATTGTATAAATACATTTAGGTATATATACATTTTATGTATTTTATTATTATTTTTAAATTATAATTGAAAATGCAATAAAAAAGCCATAAAAGATATTTATTGAAATTCCTAGTATTGTTAAATATCATAAAATTAAAACATATATATATATATATATATATATATATATATATATATTGCATTAATACATTTATATATATATATATAAATTGTATTTATTAAATATACTTATATTGGATATTTTTACTATTGTATTTTTAATATTTAAATACTGCATATTATTTTATTATTATTATTATTATACTATGTTATTTCTATAATATTTAATTTGTTGTAATATAATTTAATTGCTATATATTTGTATATTTGATATAATAAATACAGTATATAATATACCCAATATAAATCCTAGGTACTTCATAATAAATTAGTGTGACATATATTATATAAAAAGCATCTTTTAAATTTAGAGAAACTCTTATTATTTATTCAATAAATTAATTAAGTAAATATATTTTAACAACATATATATTAGTGATATTTAGAATTTAATTGATATAAAGCTTAAAATGGCTCGTCAAAAAAAAAAAATGATATCTGTAACAGATGAGCATAATGATGAAAAAATTGATCTCAAATGCTTAATTGAAAAATTAACTATAAATAATGACAGATTAACTATAAATAATGAAAAATTGACTATAGTTATAGAAAATCAAGAAAAAATAATAAAAAAACTAAATGAAGCAGCTGATAAATCTGATCTTAAAACATTTGCTGAGATCACTAAAATTAACCTCAATAATACACTTCAAAAAATCTATCAACGACTATAAATAAAACCCTAAATGAAAAAAAGTTAAATGAAATAAGAAATAAAACTATTATACTCTATAATGTTAAACAAACAATAGATTCTAATTACGAAACAAGAAATTTTGAAGAAAAAAAAAATATAACAGAAATTTTAGACCTAGTCAACACAAATTATAATATAAAAAACTATTTTAGATTAGGAAAATATCAAGAAAATGATAATGTCATCAGGCCATTAACAATTATTTTAAACTCTGAAATAGAAATTAATAATATAATACAAAATGCAAACAAATTAAAAAACTCCAAATTCAAAAATATAAGCATATCAAAAGAATAAAATAAAGTTGAGTTGGATACTATCAAAAAACTATCTATCGAGGCTAAAAATAAATCAACAATAAATAATAAATATGTAGTACGGCATAGAAATGATACTTTTAAAATAATTGAACTAAAAAAACGAGATGATTAAATATAATATGATACCAAACCAATACAAAACAACACAACAATTCAATAGTATTACAAAAGAATTAATAATAAATAAAAATAATCTGATAATTATACACATAAATATTAGAAGTCTTACTCAAAACCTGGATAAATTAAGAGAATTTATAGATACTTTAATAATCAAACCTCATATTATATGTTTATCTGAAACCTGGTTAAATAGTAATAATGACTTCAATAATAATATAACAAACTACACATATCAAACAAACTATAGACAGAAACAAAATAAATGTAGAGGTGGTGGTGTTTCAATATATGTTATAACAGATATTCAATATGAACTTATAAAAGACCTTACTTTTAATATAAAAGATTATTTAGAAACACTTACAATAGAAATTAAACTTAAAAAAAATAAAAAAATAATAATGTCATGCCTTTATAATAGCCCTTTCAATAAAACTGCAGATCTTATAAATATGTTATATAGTAAATTTCATAAATATATTTCACACGATTTAATAATTATGGGTGATTTTAATATCATAACAAATGATCCCAAACCATCTCAATTAAACATTTTAATAAATCAATTAGGACTAACGCCTCAAATTCTTCAAAACACTAGACCCCAATTCAATAAAAGTAACACTTCAACTATAGATCAAATTTACACTAATATAAACACAACAAATATTTATAATAGTGGAATACTCTTAGAAGACTTGACAGACCACCTCCCAATATATACAATAATTAAAATAAAAACCAAAATACGAAATAACTCAAATGAAATTAAAACAAGGAAAATAACAATAAATAATACTAAAAGACTTATTAATGCACTGAAAAATACGAATTGGGATTCGGTCCTCGAAGACAATGATGCTGAAAACTCATACAACAAATTTCATACCATATATACATCAATAATTAACCAATTTATCCCACTACTTACAAATAAAATATCTTCAAATATTCTTTCAAAAAATTGGATAACAAATAAAATAAAAAGAGACATTAATAAAAAGTATAAACTATATAAACTTTACTTAGATAATAAAAATAAAATCAACTTATATAACTACAAACAATTAAGAAATCAATTAACCTTAAATATTAAAAAAGCAAAGCAATCATATATAGATAGTAAAATAAAAAATAGTATATCTACTAAAGAAAATTGGAATTTAATAAATAACCTCATAAATAAACAGCAAATTAAACAATCTCCAAATTATATAATAGATGAATTCGAAAATAAATTCAATAATGATAAACAAATAGCAAATGCATTAATAAACAAATGCAGCAACTCTTATTTTATAAATACAAGTCAATCCATAAATAATCAATTCACCTCTCCCATAAATAACATCAACCCAATTAACATTACACCAATATCTAAATCAATATATCTTCATCCCACATCAACACATGAGATAAATTCTATTATACAAAATAATAAATCAAAGACTTCTCTAGACACTGATTATCTAAACATGAAATTGTTAAAAATTTCAAAAGATTACATTGACCTTCCATTAAGCCATATTTTTAATCTATGTTTATCGTCAGGAACTTTTCCCTTAAAAATGAAACTATCCTCCATTAAACCAATTCATAAAAAAAATAATATCAATATTATATCTAACTATAGACCAATATCAATTTTAAGTCAACTATCGAAAATACTAGAAAAAATAATATATAATAGACTAATGCAATTCATACAAAATAATAACATAATAAATACTACTCAATATGGTTTCCTTAAAAAACATAATACCACTCAAGCTACACTAGATATTTACAACAATATAATGGAAAATAAAAAAGAAAATATAGCAATAAATACATTATTTTTAGATTTAAGTAAAGCCTTTGATACTATTGATCATTCTATTATAATTAGCAAATTAGATAAATATGGAATTAGAGGGATTCCTCTTAAACTGATAAAAAACTATTTACATAATAGAACTCAACTAGTTAAAGTTAACATTACAGAATCTGATATTATAACTAATGATATTGGTGTACCCCAAGGCTCCATACTAGGCCCTTTACTATTCATAATTTATGTCAATGATCTACCATTATATTTAGAAGATAATAATGTAAAATTTACAGTATATGCAGATGATACTGCTATAACTTTTACAGCAGATAATAATATAGAACTAACAAATTTAATTAAAAAAACCTTAATAAAAATAGAAAAATGGTATAAATAGAATAAGTTAAAACTCAATATTAGTAAAACAGAAATGATAAATTTCAACTCAAATAAATATCCAAACAATATTATTTCATTAAATGATACATTAATAAATAACGTATATAATTATAAATATCTTGGTATAATTCTTGATAGCAAACTTAATTTTAAAAATCATATTATTAAATTAAATAACAAACTCTCCCAAATTCAATTTTTAATCTCAAAATTGAGCAAATTCATTAAAACAAATTCATTGATAATTATATATAATAGTATTTTCCTACCATACTTAAACTATGGAAATATACTTTGGGGAAATACATTTTCAAATAATACCCTAAATACAATAATTATTCAAAAAAAAACCTTAAGAATAATAAATAAAAGACAATTTCGAGATCATACAAAAGAATTATTCACATCAAATAAAATACTTAGATTAGATAAGCTAACATATTATAATACACTAATATATATGCATAAACAATATTATAATCAATTACCAACAAATTTAACTAAAATACACAAAAAAAATAATAATAAATATACTCTACGAACAAATAAAACGTATACTATACCAATTTCAAAATCAACAAGAACAATAAATAGTTTACTGATAAAAGGTCCAAAACTTTGGAACTTACTTCCAACAAATATACAAAATATAAAAAATAAAAATTTGTTCAAGAAAAGAGTAAAAAATATGTTAATCAATGATGAATTACATTATAGATAAATTAAAAAATTAATGAATTTTAAATTAATTTAATAAAATTAACATATTAAAAAAACCTAAAAAAAAAAAAATAAAATAAAATAAAAAATCTATATCAAATATATATGTATGTATGAATTATTTTTGTTATTATTATTTTGATTTTTGTTAATGTCAAATTGTGTCTATCTACTGTATTTTATTTATTTATTATTATCTTTTATGTAAATACGAAATATATAGCTAACTATTATGATTAAACAATCACTGTTCCTGTCCCATGTATGAATAAATCACTGGCAACAACCCGAAAAGATCAAGGTCTTATTTTGAAGCCATTTGGAAACGAAGAAAGAAACAAAAAAGAATAATAAATGAAAAAAAAAGAACGAAATTAATGAATCCAATAAATATATCTATCTATCTATCTATATATAATAATATTTATTTATTGAAATATCATATATACATATATATATATTGAATGCAATACAAATGGAACCCTCAATGTCATAAACTTATGCATGTTATAAATAACTGTGAAGGACACTACAATACAATACAAAGCCCGGACAATATAATACAAACAGTAACATTTTGTGATTTTATTTGTTGTTTAAGTTATTGATAAACACAAGAGAAAAACAAGAACTGACTGGAGTCGAAACCGGGACCTCTCGCTTACTAGCTTTTGGTTGTTACACTGAGCTATGAACCCCATATATATATATATATGTGGGATTATGTTATTATATAATTAGTTAAATATAATACCATCTGAACAAATTTAAAATTTTCAATATTTCTACTTTATCTCTCAATTATACAAAATTAAATCTAAAACATCACACAATTTGAATTAAATAAAATTAAATATATTTTTTAAATTGTATTAATAGAAATATATTAATTTAGAAAATAACTGAGTAGATATAATGTTCGATGTATAACCAACAACTAAACTTAGTTTATGAATATTTTCTCAAATTGTATTTTACACTTGAATGATTTATCGTATATAATATTATGTTCCATGTTCATTTTATTTTATCCACATATTTAAATTTAATAGTAAATCAATGCAAAGATTGTTTTTAAACGTACGATTGTAATATGAATTTGATGAATTTTATTATGAAACATCTTTCAAATTAAACAAAATTTATAAATAAAGTTGATTTTTAGTAACATTTTATAAATAAATTCACATGTTAAAAATGTAATGTAATCCCGCATACATAAAAATGTTGACATTTTTAAAATATTATAATCTAAATAAATATACCATTAAAAATATATATTCTTGAACATCATAAGTTACAATTGCTGGAGATATATGGAATATATTTCTTGGTATATATATATATATATATATATATAAATATCTATAACTGATCTATTCTATATGATGTATGTCCATCTATTTCGCATAATATAATACCTATACAATAACATATAAACTAAAAATTGTAAAGGTCTTAAGGAGAAATCACACAACACCATTAAAATCTCGCCATTCAATGTATAGAGATAGTATCTACATTACCCTGTATAAAGCAACTCACACAAACATCTATTTAATGAATTCTATTGATTTGTATGTGATATACAGAGGAAATATAAAGCTACAACAATATTTAGCTTTACATTTCAATATAATTCATATATAAAAATACATAAAAGTATAAATTATTTTTTTTTATAATATTTAATAGAAAATAGTCATTATAAAGTATTTTCTAATATATTATTAAAATTATGGCTACATATTATTTTGTGCATGTATGTTATTTATATATAGCAAAACAAATTAATATTATTTCTATACTAGTTTTATCTGTGCGGTTAATTTTATATATGAAATAAGTGTAAATAATTATTCTGTGGAAATCACATTTTGAAATGTTACTAATTAAAAATCAATATGAAAAGTAAAATTTATACATATACACGTTCATCTAATATATTATATAATCAATAGCATAAAGCAATACTTGTTTCTTATCTAGACAATATATACAAAGATATAACACTCCCTATCTATGCAATGTGATTAGTATTCATACATCCTGCTGCTAGCAGCATCAAATAGATTTAGGTTTGCCGCGATTTGCATACTATAATGTTTTCATTTCTCTATTAAATTACATGCTATATAACTTAACTAAGCTTTTACTCGCCACATAGATATTTATAGCATTTAAAACCAATATATCCTATTGCTTTGTTATATATTAGTAATGAACACTTGGTTTTCAAAATAAAAATAATAATTTAAATCATATTATTTTTTATTTTAAAAGTGGTTAGTTTAATACTAATTTACATTATAAACAACACATAGTTCAGAAAATGTACCCTAAATAGGTGGCGCTATTGGTTTTTATATACAAAATAGAATTACATGATTTCAAGTGAGTGTTATATCTTTCCTTAGAAAAATATTTGATAAATATATATATATATACTATTTTATTGATTATATATTTACATACAATTATATAGGCTTACTATATTATATAATTTATTTTTTAAATATGTATCATAAAAGATGCTTTTTATGCTATTTCTAAATAGAATTAATTTTAATTTTTTTAACATAAACTAAATAACACACATTAATTAATATTACATCATATTTTTTTTGTTTTTTTTTTGGTTTTTAACATATTATATTATGCTGTATGGTGCAAGGGCTGGTTAAAATATTCATATTTTTTATTACGTATTATCCATGTTCAGTATCTTATTTATCACATTTTAAAATATTTTAAATTATAGTGGAGTATTTCTATCAGTGTTTTACGAGATGAAATTGACGACTATTTATTTAAAAAAAACTTTGAATATCATTTTCTCCAGTTTTTACTTTTTGCACTTAGTAAGTATACGTAAAAGCTTACTAATTCTTTGATTATTAATATTATTATCTGAAATTTATATTGTATATAAATAACATGTAATACTATATTAATATTGACAGGATATTGTATTATAATTTATATTTTTAAAATAAATTTTAATAAACTTCAAATTTTTAATGAAAAAACATAAAATATATTTAAACTATTTTAAACTATTTTTTTTACATAATTTTATATAAATTATATTTATAAAAAGTCAATACTTTTATGCAGTAGAATACTATCTATTAAATAAAGGAAACATTACTTCATTATCTTTATTAGTTTAGTATCCTTAGAATTTTAGCTAGAGCTATAATTAACATGGTAAGCCCGAACACACGCTTGCACCCTTAAGATTAAAAAATAAATCAACTTGAAATAATACTTATGAATTACTATTATACAGTGTATTAAGATGTACGTTTAGATCACTACCTAAAACAGGATGTCTCACTACTAGGTATATACAAGATTATACTCCCTAGAGGGTATAGAGGATAAACTACAATATATGCACAAACAATAATTGAAACCTGACAGTTCCACGATGATATATATATATATATATATATATATACATACTGTAAATATATATTCTGATAAATAATAATTGAATTTTAATATAAAGCTAGTAGGGATATAAAATAACAAACCGATTCGTTAAGCGTATAATTGTTATATAAATTGTCGTGTTCGGTTTCAGCTTGACTTTCATCAGACTCGCTAGCAATCGCCTACAAATATAATACAAATTAGTATGATTATAGAATTATTATATATCAAAGATTAAAAAGTATCGAAGAATTGATTCTATATTTTAAATAGTATACAGTGAATACATGAAATAGCGCATGACAAGTTTCACTGATGAAGTAAGTAAGGGTCTAATATAGTACACATTTCATGATATTGTCAAACGCTATATCAACGCTTACATAATTATTCACAATTATCGAATATATAATAAATATTTTAGGGTTACTAGTAAATAAATATAATTATGTTCTAGAATTTATGCGATTAAAGCTAATTTAGTGAAATTTCTGATATTTTTTTTAATTATAGGATATATTATAATATTAAAATATATATATATATATTTATTAAATTGTATGAATTTTATCCAGAACAATTTTTAAACTGGAATCTGATGATGTACTTTACAAAATATACACTTAACTTAAATTATTGTTAAACATTCAATTTCTAATTTTATTAATTAACAAATAATAAAATACATCATTAAAAGGACAATTATTAAAAAATGAAATATATAAAAAAATAAAAAAAATATCATTAATATTAGTTTATAACATTATTTATGTAAATCACATTATTATATTTAATTATTCAATTAGATGAATACATTTAATGGCAATTGTTTCGAAAAGCATTAATTCTTCTATAAATAAAATGGCAATATAATATATGAACTAATGAGTATATATATATATATATATATATATATATATAATATGACTTTAGACAATTATCAGAAATTAGTTTCTGTAATATAATAGTAGGAATTTGAAGAACCTGGCGATTGAATATATTTCTCGGCAAACAATTTGAAGATGTATAAAGAATCTAGAATACAATCATATATTAATTAAAAAATAAAAATAAAAGTATATAGTTTACCCTTTTATCTGAATGTTCATCCTTCTCAGGTGATTCATCTTTCTCAGGTGACTCATCTTTCTCAGGTGACTCATCTTTGGCCGAAGTTATTGTAGACATTTTAGACGAGATAATATTTTCTTTATTGATCGCCTATTTTACATTTATATATATATATACATATATATATATATTATATTGTAATTATAATTTATTTTACTTAATATTATTAATAGAAGTAATAATTAATGTGGAATAATACGATCAAAGATCTGCATCTCCTACAAGATGTACTAAATTTGTCAATGGGGGCTTGAAAATTAAAAATAAAGGTATATATATAGTAATCAATTTAAAGATGATACATCAGATCTTGGCTATATTCAAAATAAATGATTTGTGGGGGAGCATATATCCCCTATTCAATCCTTTGCATCTGCCTCAATTATATATATATATATATATATATTGTTTAAAAGTGTTTATTACATGTTCTATGATGTATTATAATTTACCACTCATTTATCATTTAAAGTGTTTTATTAATGTTATAATGTACAATTATACTATCATAACATAAAAATGACAAATAATATTCTTAAGCAAAAAAGCCCTGTATTTTACATATTAGTATTTAATGTTATCTATATTTTATTGTTATCGATATACGTGTATATTAAAATAAATAAGTAAATAACTTACTATTATATTATCATTATTGACAGGTTTATTTGTGTGTAGATTTGTTAATAAAGTTAGCATAGTAAACTATGAACGTTAATGTATAACAAATAAAATACGATCATAATGTAATATGTAAACCTGATCTTCTGTAGAATACGAAGCCAAGCCGGGTAATATGCTTCTTTTTATCTACGACGTCGATTAAAGAAGTGAGATTAAATGTGGAATGCCCTTAACGGGGGACGAAACTTTCGTTTTCAAATTTAGTATCAACAATTATTTCACTTTAAAATATTAGAAATAAATTATAATTTTAAAATGAATAATATTATTTAAAAGTAACTAAAAGTGATATACATACTATAGAGATGTTGTTAATATAGGTCATTATTAAAATATAAATATATCGCAACGATACACTTATAATAAAAACGAAAACGATTCTCGATAAAATAATACAATATTTTTTAAAGTTCATTTTTCTTTATATAATACTTGTGGTATGAACATATAATATGCATTAGCTATAATGTTAGCTATGGTGTTATCAAAATGTAATCACAAATTTAGTCATTTTTAAATACTAAATTCAGTAGTTGTGATTTTTTAGCTAGACCCATAATTCCCTACCTTATATATGTATTCCACCCATCGATATAAAGAAAGTTAATAATCAATTGAAGCGCGCAATGTATTTTAATGATAGATATATGAATGGCACTTTTATCGATAAATTAACAAAATGGCATCAGTGATTTTGATTGGATATTAGTCATATTATATATGTCAAATATTAAAACAGTAGGCTTTTCGTCGAAATAGATTAAAGTGACTTCAATCTATATCAATGGATTTAGATTATAAATATCAATAAAATAGTAGGATATCTTCAATTTAAATACATAAAAATTACGAGGAATGTTGATATGAGTATTTTAAATATATAATTTTATTTTCAGTATAGATAGTACATTAAAATTGGTAGTAATTATCAATATATGTATATAAATAAATAATATTAATGAATTTAATTTAAAATTTAATAGGTATTTAGTAGTGGGCTACGACTGCAGCGCTTCTATCGCAAATTATCCACTTTCTTTATATCGATGATCCCACCCTAAGTAAATATTTAATCACATATATATATATTATAAAATTTATATTAAATATATAACTAAATAATAAGTATGACGAAAATGAAGGGCATTATTAAATTAATAAATATGCGAAGATTTTTTATAATATATTATGATAAATAATTTGTTATTTTTTTTTAATTATTTATTTTCAATATAGTAATATAATTATAATAAAAATTATTATTAAATAGATTTATATATTGAAAATAGGTGAAAGATTATATCATTTGAGATATAAAATTTAATTAACATTTTTTTTTTGATTTTATATAACAATAAAATATAAATAAAATAAATTCATAATATTGTTTTCAATTATCATTATATCAAAAAAAAATAGATAATAATGATAAATAAATTATAAGTTAGAACAGTTTTTAGTAATTAAATTGACCAGTTAATAAATATCGAAACATTATCAGAGACATGAATTATTTTATGATTAACATACATCTCATTGGAATAATAATGTAATGTCTAAACCTAATGTGATTCATTTTTAATACTATTTATCTTATGTATTTTAATATTTTATATTGTTATTTAAAAAAAATAACCATACTTAAATTGTAGTAATCTATTCCACTGATTACAATTAATATATAATAGTATTATATATATATATATATATATACCATCAATATAAAGACAATGGATAAGCATTGATGCAAACAATGTATGTAAAAGATACGCGAATGGCATTTTTTTCGATAATTTACCAAAATGTCATCAACGATTTTGATTAGATATTAAGAATAGTATATGTTAAATATAAAAACAATAGGTTGTTTTCCATCGAAATAGATAGAAATGACTTCTAGATCTAGATCTAGATCTATGGATTTATATTATACAAATCAATAAAATATTATGATATCTTAAATATATATAACTATTATTTTTAGTGCAGATAGTATATTAAACTTGATAGAAATTATTAATATAAATATAAATAATTAATAATAATTTGAAATTTAGTAGTAGGTTTCGACTATAACACCTCTATCACAAAGTTCCATACACAGCATTCTTTATATCAATGATATATATGTAAATTAGATTATAAAGTTAAAAGCATAAGTCAAATTATAATAACCTTATCTTTTTTTTTGAAGACAATAGCTTCTTCATCTTCCTCTAAATTGACATGCCTACTTTTAGTGTCCTATTTACAACATTTAAAATTCGTGGTCATATTTTGAAATAATATATATATATATATATATATATATATATATATATATATATATATATAAATGCAACTATAAATAAATATTAAATTTTAAATACTTTGTATTAATATTTACCACTATTGTAGTTTAATTATAGATATTGTAGTAATATCAAAGTATTATTATAATTATTATTAATATAGGCTTATCGATATAAAATAATTTATATAAATAATATAATTATATAACTGTTTCTTTGATTTAATTATTACATTACAGAATACGATATAAATAGGTCATTGGAGACAATATGATATGATATAATAATATAATATATATAATAAAATAAAAATTAATAAAATAAAAATTAATAATAACAAATAAATTATTAATGCTATTTACACTATAATAATATTAAGAAGAATTTGGGTAAATTGATAAATAAATTATTATTTGTATTAACTAGAATACAAATAATTACCTATAATTTGAAATTTATGAATTATGTTTAATTGTTTTTTAACAAATATTTTTAGAATAAAAATTAAAAGTGTGATATAATACTAATAGTATATTAGTATTATATCACATATTAGTAATAGTAATATGACAAATGTTTAATTTAGTAACATATAAAATCGAGATATATAAATCTGAATTAATATTTATTATCGAAAATTTAATTCCATAAAAGAAAATAAGGTAAATAGTATTATGGAGAACCCTTTAAATAGTACCAGACTAACATACCAATATGTTCCTCTACATTAACTATTTACATTTTTATAGGACTTGATCTCTATAAAAATATAATTATTGTACACGTGTACAAGAAAATATGATAATTTAGAATACACCCATTTACATTTTGCCCACACTATACAGCAAGTACTCATAATAAATGATCTGTTACTATCTATATGAATACACAAGTAACCTTAGACGAGTGCTTTACTATTATTCGTTCTTGAAATAGTATTTTTTCTTTTGGTTTGATCTGTAAGAGAAAATTTATTTTTTAAATATAAATTATTAAAATATACATATATTTGATGAATATTAAATAACATGTTTTCTAAAATTCAGTGAAATTATAATATATTATTATTACTCAAATTATTATTATAATTATTGTTGTAGATTATATTCAACATAAACGTACATTATCCGCATTAGATCCAGCTTTCATTGGTGATCTATTAATCTATTAAATAAAATCAATAAAATAAAATAAAATCAATAAATAACTGATAACAAATAATAGAATATTGAATAGGATTAAAATGAATAGTCTATTAAACTATAACTATGATTCATTACGATAACATAAACGTACATTAGATGCAGCTTTCATCGGTGTCCTGCTGATCTGTAAATCAGGTTATAATTTAAAGTAATACGATATTTAAAATCAATAGGAAATCAGTAAAAATAGTATTCAACTTTATTGTAAGATTTTTCAATTTTAAATATAATGAATATACGAATCTTACTATAAATAATTAACTTAATTATAGTGATATGTTGGATATGATAAAGTTTACTTAATATATGATACATTTGTAGGCGACTTTTAGGAAGTTTTCAGAAATATATCGCACATATATGAAATATTAAATCATAATATAAAATAAAACTTTTATATTCACTATCTCTATTCACTAATATAATTTGTACAACATTTTACTCGCAATATTTGAAATAAATCAAATTTACTTAAAAAAATTGAAAATAATTATTGTATACGTAATTTGTAATAATAATGCACCCCCCCTCTTAACCTTAACCCCTTAACCTTAGATTTAGTAGCGAAAGGATCATTCACGATGTGAAGCGAAGTCGAAAATGCTTCGTCCATTTCTTCTTGAAATCTTAGTTCGCTAGTACTCGCGTCTAGCCCACTTAAATGTGGATCTAATACGGTTAAATTAAAGAAATCGAATGATTTTGTGGCGGGATTCACTCCGCCAGCTGTTTCTTTGTCATTTTCATCTCCCGCAATTTTTTCATCTTCCTTAATTTTGTCCTCTTCCGCAATATTATTATCTAAATAGCATTCGGCGCTTTTTTTCCCGCCAACATCGTCTTCTTCGACGTAGTCTTCGTCGATTTTGTCTATTTCATAATCTGCGTCGATTTTGTCTACGTCGGCTTCTTGGGCGTCGACTAATATCGTGTCCCCGAACTCTGTATAATCCGTAGAATACCTAACGAGTGGTCGCGATGTTAACATTATCATTACGAGACGTATTCATGTTATACTAATACAGTTCGGCCCGCCCACGAAGTACACGATATCGTAGGTATGGTGGATTATATAGGTATGGTGGGTGTTAGAAATGGGCGTCCGTACTACCTGGTAGCGCCGACTTGCTTATTGTAATCGTTAATGTGTCCCATCAACTGAAGCACCGTTTCGCTGCAGTGTTTCGAATTCAATTCGTAGAACTGAAATATATATATAAATATGTATATAAAATTAATGTCGCGAAAATAGTAATATAAATTTGTAATTTTATCGCGAAATATTAAAATATGAAAAATATATTCGAGTACCTAATAGTAATTAAGTGAACGTTAATTTTTAAAATCATTTTATCAACTCTACTTATTCCTATTATTGAGAGGAGGTCGACGGCCATGTTGTGTGTTTACGGTTGAATAGATATAAGAAACATACTCTAGGCGTATGCTTATCTTCAATGTTATGAATATTATTTGACCTACATATAATATACATATACAGTTATTAATAACCCGAGTATACATTATGAAACGTAATTATTGATGTATCTTAATTCATATATAAATATGTATATATATATATACTAAAAAAAGTTCTGAAAATTATCTAAATACTCGAAAATATAACTGTTCCTATATATTTTACTTATAATCTACTAAAGTATAGGTGACATCATTTATTAGAGAAATATATTATCTTTATATAGAAAAAGAAAACATTATGATATCTCATAAGCTGTCATCTTAGATACAAGTTAAATACTAGTGATTGTGAGAACATAATTATTCTGAGCATTTTAAAATAAAGGCATTATTTCTAATAATTAATATTATTTTTAAAATTCTATTTATTTCACAATACAATAGAAAGTATAAATAAGAGGTTTATATAATTGTATTATATAAATATATAAATTGTAAAATTATTGAATATTTTAAATATTTTAAATTATTATCAATTTCATGTTTACCTATCTATAAATAATCTCTTTTAGAGTACTTATAAAGCATATTTTGATTTGAAAATGTCACACAATATAATATATATAATTATATATATATATATATATATATATATATATATATATAATGCAATCTAAATACCTAATAAAATAAAATTTAAATATTAAATATTTAAAATATTTTCCCAAAAATATATATTTTGAATCATCATCTACTGCTAGTATCTATTACACATGCTTTAGATGTACTTATGAACTATATATTATCTACATATTCTATGAAGAATTAACTCTTATTGAATTGCTCATGTTGATAACACATATCTACTAGTAGGGTATAGATATATCATCTTAATGGACTATCTTGATAGATTATTAATATTTTAGATACTTACCAATAATAGATTATATTAATAATAAGCATACATGAATTAGTATATAACCAAGTATAATATAGTAGGTAAGCCATTGAATCAAAACGTAATGAATGAAAACTTTTGAGCTAATCAATAAACCTTATTCTTTTCATTA
Source organism: Osedax fenrisi (assembly GCA_964019155.1). NCBI lineage: Eukaryota > Metazoa > Annelida > Polychaeta > Sabellida > Siboglinidae > Osedax > Osedax fenrisi. The sequence goes on along the minus strand of OZ025241.1, from coordinate 68,446,011 downwards.
ATTTCGAGAATTTTAGATTCTAGTTCCTGTGATAGGTATTACATTAACTATAGTATAGTCACATATGTTACATATTTACGCGTAATATCAACAATAGAATAATTAATTTTTATTTTTATTTAAATAAATTTGAAAATTTATAATTTATAAATTTATAATAAAAATACATCCATTAAAATATATTATATAGATGTTTAAATCTATATAATACATGTAAATATTATACAATGGTTATAGTATTACAAACTTGTATTCGTTTATCCTTTTCACCTGAATTTTCAACTTCCGAGAAATAGAGTTCTTTAAATTTATTTAATTCACGAGCTAAATCTTTATTATTATTAAATAAAACACCCTTATTCTTAATTATATCTTTATCTGTAAAATTATATAGAAATTATAAAATAATTTTATTATCTATAATATGTGTATATATAATAATAATAGTATTATATATATATATATATATATATATATATATATACCATACACACATATATATATTTAAAACAATTATTAATAAGTTCAAATTGTATATTAGTATTATTACTAACATATTTAAAATAATCTTACCTAATTATTTGTTCAAATAAGTATTAATGGAATATATTAAAAATAATTAACTATCTATAATACTTAATCATAGTGGAAATTGGCATTATGGTATGTTGGGATGGGACGTCGAAAAGTTAGTACCAACGTACCATCTGAGTTTACATGTATACGCATACAGATGGGACTGTGAGACTATGGTACGTTACAAAAAATGCACCCTTAACGTATAGATATTAGTGTTGGAAATTTTTAGATTTTTCACCTTTTTTTTTTTTACTCATTCGAAGGTTTCGAATAGTAAATAAATACAGTTCGAAGGTTTCAAATAGTATTATTTTTATTAAATTAAGTATTCGAAGGTTTCGAATAGTAAATAAATACACTTCGAAGGTTTAAAATAGTATTATTTTTATTAAATTAAGTATTCGAAGGTTTCGAATAGTAATTAAATACACTTTGAAGGTTCAAAATAGTATTATTTTTTATTAAATTAAGTATTCGAAGGTTTCGAATAGTAAATAAATACACTTCGAAGGTTTTAAATAGTATTATTTGTATTAAATTAAGTATTCGAAGTTTTCAAATAGTTAAATTATTTATTTCGAAGGTTTAAAATAGTAAATAAATACACTTTGAAGGTTTTAAATAGTATTATTTGTATTAAATTAAGTATTCGAAGTTTTCAAATAGTTAAATTATTTATTTCTAAGGTATAAAATAGTAAATAGATACACTTCGAAGGTTTAAAATAGTATTATTTGTATAAAATTAAGTATACAAAGTTTTCTAATAGTAAAATTATTCATTTCGAAGGTTTAAAATAGTAAATAAATACACTTCGAAGGTTTCAAATAGTAAATATATTTAAAAAGGGTTATGAATTTTGATTAATGATTATAATCATTGATAATTATTAATAAGTCTAATTTCTTTAGTCATAATTTTGAACGTTTTTTTGTTAACATATTTGAAGCCATATAAAATATTCTTCAGAATTCGAGAGTAAGGTTAAAAAGGTTAAAACGGATGTAAATAGCCTAGGGTAAATAGTATTAAATTATTTGTTTATTGTATAATAAAATATATGCATGCCTTTTATCGTTTTTTTTCAAATAGTTAAATTAAACATTCGAAATTTTCGAATAATTAGATTTAGGTATTCGACATTTTCGAATATCTGTCAAATTTGAATATTTACTATTTGAAAGAATCTAATATTCGATTCGATATTCGAAACCGTTTCCAACACTAATAGATATACAATTTGGTATTAAATCCACTGTTAAGTAGACATTTATCTCCTTATGTAGACATTATCTATGAATCATATAATATGATGATTCATCATTGATGCATCATAGCTAATCATATTATATACTCATTCAACGTATATATAATATAAATGAATATAATCAAATATGTCATATTTTATGAATATCAAGAGACACCATGAATCTATGAATACAAACATATGAATACACACATATATATATATATATATATATATATATATATATATATATATATATATATATGTATGTAATTGAATTAATATAGATAAATTCCTAAAAAATATAATATCAATTAATAAATATATATATATTTGTAATTAATAAAATATATTATGTTTGTCTTTAATATATTTATTCTATAGTGGATCAATTAAGGCAAATATTTGCGAATAAAATATATAAAACTCCATATCTACACAAAATAATTAATAGTGAAGCCCTGCCGTTGCTGGCAGTAGTATTGAACCACTGAAATATATTTAGGTGTGATGCTGTTTTTATATAACAATGTTTTCATAGTTCTATTAAAAATGAAATTAAATTTAGATTTTATTTAACTCATAGAAATGTATACCATTTAAAACCAATACATCATATTGCTTAGTTATATATTAGCAATGAATACTTAGTTATCATCATATAAATAATAATTTAAAACCATATTTGATTCTATTTAAAAGTGTATAGTTTGATACAAATTTACATTATAAATAAGTTATTTAAAATAACACATGTATTTGAAAATAGAATCTATGATGGTGGCGTTGTTCGTGTATAAAAATGTAATCGTACAATTGTATGTAAGTTATATATCTTTCCTTAGTACACATCTTTGGTATATATATATATATATATATATATATATACAGTTTTTTTTAAAATATGTATTCACGTTTTTAATAAATGAAAATGTGGATATAAATTCTTTAAAATAAAATATTTATATTTCAAATCAAAATTAATGTATATAATACTAATATTTTGTATATGCATTTAGTCTTATAATAAAATGGTAACAATATATAAACCAACAATAAACTGAACAAATTACATAAATTGATTCATTAATAATGACTCATTATTGAATAATTTACAAGTAATAGTACACAAATAATATAACATTTTGTTTCTATTATTAGATTTTTAAATTTAAAATAAAAAGTAACGCTACAATTCTGTACTATCGATGTAAATAATATTGTAACATATACTTCCGCCAATTTTAATAATACTACACAAATTTTATTTACATAATTACAAAAAAAATAGTCATACATTATTTGTCATTAAAAAGTTACAACATAAATAATTAATGGTAATATTTTTCTAACTATTTATCAAATTTAAAATTTGTATTGATAAAATGCTTTTTATTGAAAGAACTATTTATTACAATGATATTTACTTTAGTTACTATAAACAATAAAATATTCAAGCTATTTTATATAATAAAATGAATTTATTATATAACATAAATGATATTAATTTTTCAATTTTAATTAATATAATTTATTATATTATATGATTAATTTTATTTATAAAAAAAGCTCATATAAGGTTATATTATAACAATTAACTCGAAAACTAAGATATGAAACTTATTTTTTTTTAAATCTTATATTAAATAAAACATTTCAATATATAACTTTGATACATTCAAATCATTTACTAAATCAGTTAATAAATGGCATATAAATATGACGCTGAATATATAATATGGCCTCCGACTATTTTGATTACAAATGACAGGGTAAAATCTATAATACGCGTTGCGAGTGTATGTATGTGTGTGGGTGTGGGTGTAAACATATATATATATATATATATATATAAATATATACACATTTGTATTTATATCTATTTATATATATTCCAATGTAATTTAGTAATAATACCGTATTTAATAATATACAAATTTGTATCTATGTCTATTTATATATATTCCAATGTAATTTAGTAATAATAGCGTTTTTAATAATATACATCTTCACGTTAAATTGTATAATTATTATAATAATACAAGTATCTTTCTTGAATTATTTTATCGTGTGCTCTCGAGCATGTCAACTCCCGCAACGCGTATTATTATAATAATTATAGATTTGACCCTGTCATTAGTAAAAAAATAGTCATACATTATTTGTCATTAAAAAGTTACAACATAAATAATTAATGGTAATATTTTTCTAACTATTTATCAAATTTAAAATTTGTATTGATAAAATGCTTTTTATTGAAAGAACTATTTATTACAATGATATTTACTTTAGTTACTATAAACAATAAAATATTCAAGCTATTTTATATAATAAAATGAATTTATTATATAACATATGTTATATAAATGATATTAATTTTTCAATTTTAATTAATATAATTTATTATATTATATGATTAATTTTATTTATAAAAAAAGCTCATATAAGGTTATATTATAATAATTAACTCGAAAACTAAGATATGAAACTTATTTTTTTTAAAATCTTATATTAAATAAAACATTTCACTATATAACTTTGATACATTCAAATAATAAAATGGACTAATATATGATACTAGGTGGCCGGGGTCCGGCTTCGCCCGTGATCGTGCGTAAAGTTCACTTGGTGATGTAATGTACTCGGGAGGTGATGTGATGTACTCGGGAAGTGATGCAGCTAAAAAAAACCACCAATATTAAAACTTAATCCAATCTAACCACAACTGTGAATATAACTATATAAATAAAAATGATTTTATAGGCTCACTCGGGAAGTAATGCAGCTAAAAAAAACCTACAAAAATTAAAACTTAACCCAACCTAACCAAAACTGTGAAAATAACAATATAAATAAATATGCTTTTATAGGCTTACTCTGGAAGTAATGCCACTAAAAAAAAACCTACCAATATTAAAACTTAATCCAACCTAACCACCACTGTGCACATATAATTGTATAGGTTCACTCGGGAAGTAATGCAGCTAAAAAAAACCTACACAAATTAAAACTTAACCCAACCTAACCACAACTGTGAAAATATACTTGTATAGGCTCACTTGGGAAGTAGTGCAGTTAAAAAAAACCTACACAAATTAAAACTTAACCCAACCTAACCACAACCGTGAAAATCTACTTTTATAGGCAAACTCTGGAAGTAATGCAAATAAAAAAACCTACACAAATTAATATTTAACCCAAACTAATCATATCTGTGAAAATAACAATATATATCACAATACTTTTATAAACTCACTCGGGAAGTAATACAGCTAAAAAAAATCCAAAACAATTAAAACATAACCCAACCTAACCACAACCGTGAAAATATACTTTTATATACTCACTCGGGAAGTAATGCAGCTAATAAAACCTACCAAAATTAAAACTTAACCCACCCTAACCACAAATGTGAAAATATCCTTGTATCGTAGGCTCACTCAGGAAGTAAAGCAGATAAAAAAAACCTACACAAATTAAAACTTAACCCAACCTAACCACAACTGTGAAAATAACTAATACTCCAAATATCAATGACCACACAAACAAATATATCAATATGCTTTTATAGGCTCACTCGGGAAGTAATGTAGCTAAAAAAAACCTACACAAATTAAAACTTAACCCAACCTAACCACAACCATGAAAAGCTAATTTTATAGGTTCACTCTGGAAGTAATGCAGCTAAAAAAAACCTACACAAATTAAAACTTAACCCAACCTAACCATAACTGTGAAAATAACAATATAAATAAATATGCTTTTATAGGCTCACTCAGGAAGTAATTCAGCTAAAAAAAAACCTAAAAAATTAAAACTTAACCCAACCTAACCACAACCGTGAAAAGATACTTTTATAGGCTAACTCTGGAAGTAATGCAGCTAAAAAAACCTACCAAATTAAAATGTAACCCAACCTAACTACAACTGTGAAAAAACTAATACTCACATATCAATGACCACACAAACACATATATCAATATGCTTTTATAGGCATACTCGGGAAGTAATGCAGCTAAAAAAAACCTACACAAATTAAAACTTAATCCAACCTAACCACAACTGTGAAAATAACAATATAAATAAATATGCTTTTATAGGTTCACTCGGGAAGTAATGCAGCTTAAAAAAACCTACACAAATTAAAACTTAACCCAACCTAACCACAACCGTGAAAAGCTAATTTTATAGGTTCACTCGGGAAGTAATGCAGCTAAAAAAAACCTAAACAAATTAAAACTTAACCCAAACTAACCACAACTGTGAAAATAACAATATAAATAAATATGCTTTTATAGGTTCACTCGGGAAGTAATGCAGCTAAAAAAAACCTACACAAATTAAAACTTAACCCAACCTAACCACAACCGTGAAAAGCTAATTTTATAGGTTCACTCTGGAAGTAATGCAGCTAAAAAAAACCTACACAAATTAAAACTTAACCCAAACTAACCACAACCGTGAAAATATACTTTTATAGGTTCACTCGGGAAGTAATGCAAATAAAAAAACCTACACAAATTAATATTTAACCCAAACTAATCATATCTGTGAAAATAACAATATATATCACAATACTTTTATAAACTCACTCGGGAAGTAATACAGCTAAAAAAATCCAAAACAATTAAACTTAACCCAACCTAACCACAACCGTGAAAATATACTTTTATATGCTCACTCGGGAAGTAATGCAGCTAATAAAACCTACCAAAATTAAAACTTAACCCACCCTAACCACAAATGTGCAAATATAATTGTATAGGTTCACTCGGGAAGTAATGCAGCTAAAAAAAACCTACACAAATTAAAACTTAACCCAACCTAACCACAACTGTGAAAATATACTTTTATAGGCTCACTCGAGAAGTAATGCAGCTAAAAAAAACTGACACAAAATAAAACTTAACCCAACCTAACCACAACTGTGAGAATAACAATATAAATAAATATGCTTCTACATTTTGTAATTCATATATAATTATATAATAGATTTTAGAAAAAATATTTTTTTATAAATCTATATTTTTTTCTTTGACCATATATGATAACATTTGGCGAAATATTAAAACAGAGATGGAAACCCTATTATTGATATTTTCATGATTTTTCTTATTTTATTATATGTATTTTAGTACTCCTAATCTGATGAATCCATAATTTATACGAAAATATTACCGGAAGTCGGTCAAATAGACTACTCTAAAATCATATATTTTTCAATATTTCGGCCGTAGCTCGAATAATATTAAACATAAGAAGTCACAATTTATAAAATTATATTCTATTTTAATTATCTATTTAATAAAGTTATAATTATTGAAATCGAATAATTATTGTAGATTTTTATTTTTTACATCACCGTATCGTATCACCTATGTTTAATAATTTATGTTTACATGGCGTAGATAGGAAATAATTAATATAAACTCGTAACGTAAAAAATATTAACTCGATTATACATATTCTTGAACTTTTTCTCAACAATACGGATAAATTAATTCCGATGCAACAATTGTTATTTAAATATGCAAACCGGAAGTACCATTTCGTAAATCTACGTAATGTATTCGAAATTAAAGAAACTCATTTTTACGAAATTATTTACCATCAAATTATTCACGATAAAGTTTGTTATTAAAAATTTGCGTCGAATTTAAATTTTTCGATAACGTAAATCGACTAAAAAATGACACTATTTAGCGATTATTGGTATCGCGCGAATACATATTCAAAAAAGTAAATCATCTATTTGAACCCAGCTGCCCCACTTTATCACCCACACGCGTTCGCGAGATCCTAATACTTACACACACACACACACACAGACAGACATTTTCGCTAATATAGTATAGACGTAGTATAATAAGTAGTATCATAAAAGTTGCTCAACAGAAATCAACATCTCAGCATTTTGTAACACAACAGAAATCAACTGCTCAGATGAAAAGGGTTAAACATTAAGCCACTGCATTATAGTAAATATGGTGAGACTACAAAATCTATATTTATTTGTAAAACAATATATATGGAGAGAAATTTCAAATATAATCATTTATAGCTAATTCAATATAATAATTATAATCGAGTATGACAAATTATATGATAACTATTATTATAATTACATTTAATTATATAAACAACTGTATTTTAAACTAAGCACTTGACTTTGATAAACCAATTTTTAACAATATTTAAAATATTAATTGTAATAACAAATTTTAATTTTTTTAAATATTGTTTAAACGATATATAATTTATGTAAATTATGGATAGTTTAAAATATTATTATATAATATATCAATTTAAATACATATAATAAATAGTTTTAGTTATTATATAATTGAATAAGAGATAAAATATACTAACTCTTTTTAATAGTATGAGCTGATTTAAGATATGATTTTGGCTTGAAAAATCCTGAAGACATTCTGTTAAATAAAATATATATTAATAATACTAATGATTATAATAATATAAAAAAATTCAAATATTCTACGAAGCAAAGATATAACACTCCTATATATGCATCGTATTTAATAACTACCACTTGCCGCTGCTAGCAGTAGTATTGAATCACTGAAATAGATTTACGTTTGTCGCGGTTTCCATACAATAATGTTTTCATTGCTTCATTAAATTACCTTCTATATAAATTATTAATGAACACTTAGTTTTCATAATATAAATAACAATTTAAAGCATATTATTTTACATTATAAGTGTATCGTTTGATATGAATTTACATTATAAACAACGCATAATTCCTAAAATTAACCCGATATATGTACCACTGTAGATGTTGTGTATACAAATATGATTATACGCTTTCGCATGTGTTATACTGTATACAACTTAAAGTTTCGACTCTGCATCGATAAGCAAAATTCTTGGCATCATTTACATCACAACCCACTATGTATTTAATTTATGAACCACATATATATATTTACACACACACATACATATATATATATCAGGGTTGTTAGTTTTTTTTAGTTTTTTTTGGTTTATTTGGTTTTTTTGCCAAGTATATTGGTTTTTTTATTTATTAAATAATTTGTATTAATAAATTATTATATAGAATGTTATTTATAATAAATACTTCTATAGATATATGATTATTATTACATATTTAGAATATATTATATTAAAAAGTATTATATAATATATAGTATAATTTATACAAAGATTCAGTAATTCTTTACAAATTTATGTTTTTTTCTGACCAATATATTATATATGTATAGTATTATAATCCATCGATATGTTATCCGTTATAGTAACTGTACAATAAAATATTTGTTAATAAATTTGATTTTTTTTATTAAATTTCAATTTTTACTATTATAAATTATAAGGTACTATAAGAGTTACTATACCGGATAACATATCAATGGATTATATTATTATACATATAAATATATTGGTTCTACTTGAAATTAAACGAGCATTATAAAACTATATTGATCTCATGTGTACGTAATATATTATACGGATAACATATCGATAGATTATATTATTATAAATATAATTATAATATATATATATATATATATATATATATATATATATAATATATATTTGTGTATTTTTGTTAATATGATAATACACATAAGCAGCGTATGTATGTTACTCGTATGGAATATTTTAGCGTGTGAAATCAAGCGTAACATATTTACTTTGGTTGACATATATTTATTAGTTGGGCAGCTCTTATATATTAGTAGGACCGCACAATTTGAACTATTAAATATATCGGCGGCCTCTTCTCCTGTATCCAAATCATTTACTAAATCAGTTAATAAATGGCATATAAATATGACGCTGAATATATAATATGGCCTCCGACTATTTTGATTACAAATGACAGGGTAAAATCTATAATACGCGTTGCGAGTGTATGTATGTGTGTGGGTGTGGGTGTAAACATATATATATATATATATATATATAAATATATACACATTTGTATTTATATCTATTTATATATATTCCAATGTAATTTAGTAATAATACCGTATTTAATAATATACAAATTTGTATTTATGTCTATTTATATATATTCCAATGTAATTTAGTAATAATAGCGTTTTTAATAATATACATCTTCACGTTAAATTGTATAATTATTATAATAATACAAGTATCTTTCTTGAATTATTTTATCGTGTGCTCTCGAGCATGTCAACTCCCGCAACGCGTATTATTATAATAATTATAGATTTGACCCTGTCATTAGTAATCAAAATAGTCGGATGCCATATTATAGGTACCTGGTCAAAAGCTTCGCGATTTTAACGCCCGCAAAATTGTTTATTCGAATTAGTGATTTTACAATAGCTTATGATTGGCCATTATAATTAGCGTATGTCTATTTATAGACTATCATACAGGCAATGGCTTATCATTACCATATATCTATATCATTATGATAATCATATATATATATATATATATATCATATATATGGAACACGTTTAAAACCGGTGCCAAAAAATCTATGACTAATAGTTTATTCAATATCGAAGCTCGCGCTCTCGTAGTTGAAACGCCCGCCTCTAGATATAGGCGTGTCATACTAGATAAACTGTGTGTGTGTGTGTGTTTGTGTATGTGTGAATTTTGTTATGAAGTATATATCTCTCTCTATATATATATATATATATATATATATATATATATAGATATATACTATATGTACATTGTACAATGTACACTGTACAATGTACAATGTACACGTACACTACAGTGTACAATGTACACGTAGTATATACTAAGGACATACATGTCCATAGTATATATATAGTCGTAGTTTATCTAGTATGACACGCCTATATCTAGAGGCGGGCGTTTCAACTACGAAAGCGCGAGCTTCGATATTGAATAAACTACTAGTCATAGATTTTTGGCGCCGGTTTTAAACCACAACCATATATATCATATATATCACATATACATTGTATATGTGTGTGTTTTATAGGCCCACTCGTGATGTACTGCAGCTAAAAAAACCTAGCAATATTAAAACTAAACCCAACCAAACCAAACCAAACAAGCGAAAATAACTAAAACTAAAAATATTAATGTTTGTACACACAATTATACGCTATTATAAATTCACTAATTCGAATAAACAATTTTGCGGGCGTTCAAATCGCGCATCAATCGCAAAGCTTTTGACCAGGTACCCATATGATATGTTTTAATATAAAATTTATATCATATTTATCTGAAATTTGCATTTATATTTAATATAAAACTTAATATATATATATATAATAAAAGTATCTATTGCATTTTAAAATAATGTATTAATTTATAATAAATTTTATAAAATCCGTTACATTTAAAAATAATTTGTATTATAATCTTTTCTTACATACATATTATTTATTATTACATTAGTCTTACATGAATTCAATAGCAATTATTATATAAGAGATATTATACAAACATGTAATCCTTTAATCGAGTATTTAATAAAATATAAAAATGTAAATATATATATATATATATATATATATTAAGATAAAATATTAAATGTAATGTTATATATATAAATTAATTTCAACAGCAAATAATTTAAAATGTACACAATATAATTCGATTTTCTCATTGGTTATAATATATTCCCTCATTGGTCTATATTATTTATTTTATTCTTGATTGGCTATAAATAATATATATTCCCAACGAATTTACATAATTAAGGGTAGCTCTACATATTAAAACCCTTAAGTATTCAAACTATAAAACATTTATTTTATAAATTTGTTATATTAATTAATATTAACATTAAATATTTATATTTAATGTATATTATAATATATGATATGTGTTTTTTATAAGAAACATTTTCAAATGATTATATAAATTATAAATGATATAAAAAAACAAAAGTGTACCTACGTCGTCGGACCATACGACCAAGACCTCCTATAACCTCAGAGGTTATAGGAGGTCTTGTGTATACATAGCATAGAGCTAGAGAGAAATTTCTCTCTAGCTATATGATACATGTATATACCCAACATTATTGTGATCCCCACTCAATGTCTATGCATAGACATTGAGTGGGGATCACAATAATGTTGGGTATATACTATGTATGTATTATAAGTTATATAATAGAACATAAGTTTGTATTTTACCTGTATTTTATTAGGTACACCAGGGATCTCCCTGGGTATACTACATAAAGATTTTCCGATGGAATTTTCCTTTTCCAATTGCTTCACAAAATCTTTGGTATACCTTAAACAAAGATGTTGCGAAGCGAATCCTTCGGGAAATCTTTGCAATAAATATAGGATATATATTTATTTATTTAATTTGAAATAGACATGCATAAGAGAGGTCCATAGAGTATATAATAATTAATAACACCACTCAATGAAAACGAAATTTAGAGTATTAATTAAATACAGATTTATATCATAAGGTAAATAGTTGCGAAGGGCACAATACATTATAATAATTAAGTTAAAAAATTAGTGAATTACGAGAATTTCGTATCTGTTGATAAAGTGAATTATAAGATTTACCTAATTTAATTGTTAAATTATTAACATTATCACATAAAAACAATAATTACGCACTATTTCGACGCTTAGGTGTCATCACTATACGATAAGCGTTATTATATGTTACCTTAATTTTGCGTATTTTTCGTATAATATATATATATATATATATATATATATAATATATATTATATATATTATTATAATGTCATTATAATAATATAACAATATAATAATTATATAATATGTTATATATGTGATATGATAATATGATATATATAATGGCTTACTTTAGCTTTTTCGAATCTAAAGGAGGCCATGATTATATCAAGACCTTCTATAACCTCCTAGGTTATAGGAGGTATTGATTATATAGTATATAATATATACTATACATAGATTTAGAGTACCTATGGTACTAAATCTATGATACTATATAATCTTATATTTCTATTATGAATGTATGTGTTTTATTTATAGCCAATCATGATAATTAAAATAAGTATTCATATATTCATAATAGGACAAAGATTATATTATGGCCAATAAGGGAAGAGGATTAGATTATCAATTTTAATTACTTCAATTTATAAAAATATATATTTTTATTTAATAATCCGTTTAAATGTTTGTATGATAATCCTTGATATAATAAGTATTCTATTCATTATATATTAAATTATATTAATAATTAATTATTAATCATATATACTTGATTATATACTAAAATAAATACTAGCTACAATATAAAACAATATAAAATAAAAAATAGTAAAATTTAAAGTTCACTTAAATTTTAAATATCCATGATATTCTTTTAAACATGTTAATAATGTATGTTGTTCATTTGTATATACTAAATGTATATATGATTTAGGATAACAGTAAAGCTCATGCGGAATGATTTCGATTACGATGATGAGTGATTATTTTTTGAAAAATATTGATTTTTTCTTAACAAAATATAGTAAAAGTGGTATAAATATTATATTTTTTACAAATTAAATATATTTTTTATAATTTTATCTCTATATAGACATGAATAAATTGTAAAAAAAAAATTCTTTCATATATTTGAGTTTTACACAAAATCCTAGAAATTTCGTTTATTTCATTTATAGGAAAAAAATTAAACAATATAATTTTTATATTTTTATACCATATGTTTTTAAAATTTAGAAATACACATACAAATTAATAAAAATATATAATTTGAAGGGACCCTTTCGCTATCTATGTATTATCCCCAGAATTTGTTATAACTAGTTGGTGACTAACTAAGACCGGCGCGCGTTTATCTATAGATATATTTCCGTGAGGCGGGCGGTGGCGACGCGCCATTTGAAATGTTGCACAAGCATTGATTGATAAATAGTGGGAGGAGCTATGGGCGGAGCTAAGTAAATATCATAGATGATATTATAACTCAATACTCATGAGTTGATGTTATATGTGTTGCCATTATAAGATTCATACTTCTATTTATAGAAACACATGCAGTGCAGTGTGTTAATATATATATATATATATATATATAGACTAATATGTATAATAAAGTAGTAATGTATATTATTATTTTATATATACTATCTAATATAGTTTACCTATATAAATATATATATATGGTATATGTACATGGTAGTAAAATACAAAACTAGACAGTATATATACTTGGACATATATATATAGTACGTTATATAGCCATACATAATATATTGTATACACATACATGCACACACCAACAAATACATACACACACACACACATATATATATATATATATATATATATATTTATAGAGATATATATTTATAGAGATATGTGTGTGAGTGTTTATGTGTTACATTGTATGTGAGTGTGAGTTTCGTTAACATATAATACATATAATATATATATATACAAATATTATATACATATATGTAAGCATTGTAGTTATTGTTATTTTTATTTGGTGGAGTCCTTTCATCACATCCAGGAACTTAGATGAAGTTTTTCACTTATAACCATATATGGCTCTAATGTCCCTTCGAAGCCGCTCTCATATTAAGGCATCTATGGTTTTAACAGGACGGATCATTTATTTATACACAATTATATAAGATCACTTCTAAATAATATTTTAAGACCCATTTTATAAAATTAATTAATTGTCCTAAATGGTAATTTAGATACTATTATAGAATAATAAAATAATAAAGAGGAATTTTATTTATTTTAGTAGTAGTAGCAGTAACAACAGCAGTATTAGCAGTAGCAGTAGCAGTGATATTAGCAGTAGCAATAAGAGTATCATTAGTAGCAGTAGCAATAACAGTAGCAATAACAGTAGCAATAACAGTAGCAATAACAGCAGTAGTAGTAGTAGTAGTAGCAGTAGCAGTAGCAGTAGCAGTAGCAGTAGCAGCAGCAGTAGTAGTAGTAGTAGAAGTAGTAGTAGTAGTAGTAGTAGTAGTAGTAGTAGTAGTAGTAGTAGTAGTAGCAGTAGCCATAGAAGAAAATCTAGATATATAACATAATCTATCTTAAAGTAAATACAATAAAATGACAGGTATGCAGTTGGCCATTGAATAACTTTTGTATACTGTATAACACAATGTATTGATGTGTATGCATATATAAAAGAACACATCTATGTTTGCATAAGGAAGCCGGTGTTGTAACGGTCTACTGCACACGACGTGTGCTACACGTACTAATTACGTAATTGACTGTGTTGCATTAGATAAATATATAGGTATTATTCATAGTGAAATTATAATAACCCATAATATATACATGACAAATATATAAATATAGTGTTCAGGCGTTGTCAATACAAATAATTATTTGTATAATTATTTGTTTTAAAACTGTGTCTAATTACGTAATAAGAAACAATAGTGTACTATGTGTTTATTTGTGTATAATAGATTTTACAATAATATTATATATATATATATATATATATATATAAATGAATCATGTATACTATTATGGTGTGTTACAAATATTCAGAATATTCATAACCCACACATATACTAGTACATTATATACTTGATTATCACAGTTGTAGTGAGTATATGCCGTTCACGTCGACAGTGGAATATACGGATATGTTAGGCCAGGCTGGACCCTACTCACGGGCTTATGATGGTCAATAGTCTCCAGTATTTTTAAAATAAAATTGAAATAATATTTATATAAAAATAATGAGGATATTAAAAACTTATTTAGTCAATACAGAAATGATATTGTTACTACTGTTACTATACTGCATATGTATGTGTGTTTATATATATACTGTATGCACTAAGAGAGTGCACGACCTGCACTGTACGTGTTTCTAAAAATATAAGTATGAATCTTATAATGGTAACACATATAACATCAACTCATGAATATAGTGTTATAATATCGTCTAGGATATTTACTTAGCTCCGCCCATAGCTCCTCCCACTATTTATTAATCAATGCTTGTTCAACATTTCAAATCGCGCGCGCGCCACCGCCCTCCTCACGGAAATATATCTATGTCGTAGTTAGTAACCACTAGCTTTATAATATATCTTATTTTATTAAGTTACAGCATAATAAGTATAATACTTTATATAATAGTTAATATATGAAGTATCTTCAACCATAATATTTTATTTTAAAATAGCACTTATTTTATAATAATACTCTAATTATGTTAATAGTATATTGTAACCATTTGATATTTAGTTTTCTGCCAATTTGAAAGCACAGTCATTTTTAATCCATATCATATATTGACAATAAAATTTAGTAACCATATATGTAATAATTGAATTTGATCTATAAACTTACTACTCATTGAGTAGCTCAATCATAACAATTATGATAACATTACAGGTACCTCGTAAACTATATATAATATGTATTACTAATGTATAATATATACTAAAAATGTTAAAATAAATATATAAATAACTGCACTATTTTTATAAATTTTAAAATAGTACAATGTGTGTGGTAGTGTACATATAATTAATTATATATTTAGATTAATTGATCTTTATTACGTTGAATCTAACATAAGATATTTATACCAAAATATGTTTTAAAATGCGTGTTTTATAAGTTATATTTGATGTAGAAATATAAATCAAACATAATTTAAAATATTATATTTAAAATAAATTTCATTTTGAAAAACTATAATTTAATGAAAATTGTGAATACTTAATTGATATGTAACAAGATCTTTATAATATGTATCCTATTAACTATAAATTAATCACACTTATTTCTTTAAACTAACTGAAATATTTGATAAATAATAAATTTATAAAATATATTATGATGTATATAATATAGTTTTAGTCGCGATTTTTCAATTTATTTACAAATAGTGATGATTGTTTTTTCTAATTTTACTACTTCTTATATAATTCGTACGAGGGTCGAACCCGTATCCTGATGCTTGTGTGTCTGATTCGTTAGCACGTAGTTTAATATAACTCTGTATTTATATATAGAACATAGTTACGATAACCATCTATACACTTATTGTATATGATTCCTTTATTCAATTTATTTAAATATAAAATTTATTTATTATTAACATTGATTTTCCGATTTAGAAACCTACGGTTAAATAACTATAGTTAAATATATTTAATAATTTTTAAAATATATATTATTTAAAATATTATTTCTATTTTAGTATATAATAATTTATAAAATATACATTCTATATTATATCTTATAAATGTTGTATATTAATAATATTCTTATTATTATTATATATAACATTAATATATATTTTATTTACTAGGATGTCTTCTGGATTTTTGAGGACCACATCATATCTTAATTCTAGCTATAACAATGATAGTTAGTATAATAATATGCATACATTGATGTGTATATACAAATATATATATAAATATGATATTTATACAATACAAGCCAGCTATATCGACAGCCACATGTATTTACAAATCGGTTCTAATGACAATTTAAAATATATTTGTTAAAATCGCAATATATGAAAAATCAAATCGCTTGTACACAGTATGTATGTATTCACTCCATATGTGACTAGAACAATTAGAATTGTGCATCACGTGTATCGAAATTATGAAGATATCACGTAGTTTTAGCTTTGTACGTATGATATAAATACAGATAGTTGAGAATATTAGTAATCTATATATTATTAAATAAGTTACAAAGTTATGGACAATGACTATTTGTGTTATTGTGACTCACTATGTCTCACTATGACTCACTATGCAAACACGCCCATACTAGAATATATAGTTAAGAAGTAACATCTTACAATGACCCCCCGGCTGGCTGTCTCTAATTGCAATTAATACTATGTAAGCATACTGTGTGAATCATCACAGTGTGACTATTCCCAGCTAGTATACAGTGTATACTATATAGTAGACCGGTTCGTTCGATTCAATTTTTAATCCTTCATATTAAATATAATACATATCTATATTTTAGTATAATATGTGTTAATAATTTTTATTAAAAAATAGTTACCTTTGGTCACGAAGCATTTAAAGTTTGAAATATAAATTATTATTTTAAGATAAAATCTATAATATTCCATGAATAATAGTAATGACACCATCTTATTATCTTTGATGTTTACAAATATTTAAATTAATATTTAAAATTAATTATGTATTTGTATTATATTTAATGAATTAATATAATATATACCATTATGTATATTTATTAATAATATAATATCTATATTTCATTTTTATATATACAAATTACCAATATTAATGTCTCTTAAAACTCGAGAAAATACACCATTTTCCAAAGTATTTATTTCAAAATAATTCAAAAAAATAATTAATTTTTAAAAATTAATATATATAATTATACTTTACATAAATTTGAGTGATCAGATTGTATTGAATTGTGGATATAAGTTAGATATAAATGTCCTTTATACAAATATAATTAAAAAAATTAAAAAATATGTAAACTTATTTTGTATTTCATATTTCAAATAAAAATCCAAAAAAATTTAAAAATGATGTTAATTTTTTTTCTAAAAATAATTTTTAATTTTTTAATAATTAATTTGAATTGTATTATTATTATCTATAAATTATATATTTTAATTTTTTAAATTAAATTGTAATAATTTATTTATATTAAATTATACGATTTTTAGATATTTTTTTTGACTACAATTATTTTATAAAATCTGGGTATCTAGATTGTTATGAAAAATATGTTGTACTGTTAATACTACTTGTTATATATGTTTCTAGGATATATCCATAGTTGGCTTAAAAAAAATCATTCAATTTTATAAATATTGAATAAAACTTATTTCTATATCTCCCCCATGTTAAATTTTGTATGTATTCAATGTTAAAATAAAAAGGTCTCGTGACATAACAATATTTAAGATATAGGTCTAAAATTTTAAACACTTATTCATCATAGCATACATAATTGTCACAGATGTGAAGGTTTTTAAAATTGCGAAAAAAATTGTAGTACGAACCGGTCTACTGTACAGGCCATGTTTGTATTCATTAATAATTCTAGACAGATATTATTTGTATGTATTAACATCATGCCAAACCAAAAGGAAGGTTGTATCGCTATATGATTCGTCGACAGCTATAGGATAAATAGCGCACATAATTATATATATATTAATACTATCGAGAAGTATACATTTTGTTATTTCTGATAAATTTATATCAAACTATACACTTTTAGATGTAAAAAAATCGTTTTAAATTATTATTTATACGATGAAAACTAAGTGTTCATTACTAATATATAATAAAGCGATATCATATGTTTTTTTTAAGTACTATACCTATCTATGTGGTAAATAAAATAAATTATATGGTTTGTAATTTAATGGAGCATTGAAAAATGTTGTGTAAAAACCTCGTTAAACCCACATTTATTTCAATGTTAATACCATAGAGAACGAAGTGATAGAGAGGAAGCTTATATCTAAATACATTGAAAACTATGGCCTAGATATCGGTCCCTATCGGTAGATTTACGCACTAGGTAGTGGAACCCGTAAACAAATACCAAGGACAAAATGTCCTTGCAAATATGTTTGTCTTTATTATTTTGATATTTTTTAATTTGAAATTATTTAAATATATTATCTATAAATGTATTAAATTCAATAGTTATTTGATAAAACTATCATAACTACTTTACATATTTGGATATTATTAATAAACTGGTTAGTTTTATATTATTCAACAGTAGTTTATAATACGTAAAATAGATAAAATAATCTAAATTTAAAAATAAATTCATTTTAAATGCAATTTATAATTAATAGAATATGAATATATTGAATACAACAATTATTATAATACGAAAATTATATTTTAATACATGCTCAATATCAATATATTTATTTTTAACAATATTTATAAATGTAAACCTTAAATACTATTTAAAATAAACGTTACATAGACACTTTAAAATCGTAATTAATTTATTAACTCTAGTACTAGTAGTAGTTATTTTAAATAATACTTATCGTATTTATAATTATTTTAAAAAAAATTAACACTGAGATATACAGTGCATTAATAAATATAATATTATTTATATAATACTTTATTATATGTGCGTTATTTTTTAAATTAATAAATGAAAAATTAAATAAGTTATTTGTTTTTAAATAAAATTTATATTATATTTTCCAAATGATAATTATTATTATAATCATTTAATTACTTTTGACATGTAATATTATATTACATATATTAAATATAGGTTATAAATGTTATAAATGATTTAGAGTATAATATACTCAGTATGTAGATGACAGCCACACTAAATTATAATAAAATAGAGTTAGAATTATTTTTTAAACTAGAAAATCAAAAACATAAACATCCAAATATGTATAATTATATAAATAGTAATGTAATGAATATATAATATATATTATTATAATATTATATTGTATTCAATTTAAGATTTTTTAGAAACCTAAAATTTAAAAATAAGTATATTTATGTATCCATGTAAATGTTCTTACAATAACACGTCTTATATTAGTTCCCAAATCGCTTATCTATATTTATATTAATTAATCTGATTCCGTGTGCCCATTAGTACATATTATATTTATCCTATTATATTGTATATAAATTACCCTACGGTAAGTTAGTTTATCAAAGAAGATACACAATCTATGTATTTAATTTGTAAGTTAATACAAATTTATTATCTAAATAAATATAAAAATTGTACTTGTCTATAATCAATTAATAATTTACTTAAATATAATCACAAGTATTATAAAGTAGAGTATATAGTAATTTTTAAACAAATTTCTATTACAAATATATTCTTTCTTATTGAAATATTAATAATTAGCTTTAAATATAAATTAATTATCATTTTTTAAATATAAATGTCATATATTTACATATAAATAATATACTGTAGTGAAGTTATATACTAGTAAGCTAATTACAATGATTTCACTATTATAATTCTTATTATTTATGTGGAGTTATAACTTCACATATACCCACAATAATTCTTTCATTTCACATAGTTATAACAAAGATTTTCCGAAGGAAAGATATAACACTTACGCGAAATCGTGTAATTCGAATTTGTATACAAAATACCCTGGTGCCACCTATGGCGGGTTACTTTTAGGAACTATGCGTTGTTTATAATGTAAATTCGTATTTAACTATACAATTTTAAAATGTTAAATAATATGCTTTAAATTAATATTTATATAATGAAAACTAAGTGTTCATTACTAATATATAACAAACAAATATGATATGTATGTTTTACATGCTATAAGTATATATTTAGTGAGTAAAAGCTAATTTATATTGCATGTAATTTAATAGAGCAATGAAAACATTGTTGTATGCAAACAGAGCCGAACCTAAATCTATTTCAGTGATTTCGATACTACTGCTAGCAGCGGTTGGGGCTATTACTAAATTACGTTGCATGCATAGGGAGTGTTATATCTTTGCTTCACAAAATCTTTGGTTATAATGTATTTTTTACAACTCATGTCATATATTATAACTTGTTCCAGGATGAGGCGTTATGCATGCACAAGTTTAAGCAAAAGAACATCATATATTTTATAGGGGTAAGCATGGAGACCCACAAGGGGCCGTACCCTGGGTTATGCTGTCCTAAATGACGCACGGAGATTTGCTCAGATACATTAGGAATGAGAAAAATGTTAGTTCTCGTAAATTTACTAAAAGTGGTATATGTACATTGTACATACCACAATTTACAATTTAAACTATACGTACTTGTTTATTATTTAATACTCGCGTATTAATTAGATTGATTAGTTATTTATTATTTATTATTAGGATATATAAATTTTATGTAATATTCTAATTATATTTTTCGGATATCTAATAATAATTTATAGTTATTATTATGTTATTAAGTTAATTAAATAAAATATAAGTATATCATATATATGATACCAATAAAGCTAAACATATACTGATAGATACTATAATACTATGTTACTATAATACTAGTTACCACCCACTCTTAACTGACACATCCACAAATAAACAGACCCTCACCATTAAAGATCTGATAACATTCGGCCGACAAATAACTAAAGGCATGAAGTACCTGGCCAACTTGAAGTACATTCACAATGATCTCGCAGCTCGTAACTGTATGTTAGTAACCGTAATAACTAGGGGGGACGGGGGATTACTGTTGTATCTAGTTATTTAGCTGCGATAGTGTATTACTAGGCATTGATAATCACTAATATGTAATGGATAATTCGTATTATTGTATATATCTTTTTATAAATAAATCATATAGACACTGGTACTAATATACTATTTAATACCAACATATTGATCTATTTATTTTATATTTGTAATTTAATTATATATTCAATAATTTATTTTATATAAGATTATTGTAAATGAATAAATAATAGTAGAGCTCTAAATTAAAATTTATTGTCAAACGATTATTTGATTTCATCTATATTCGATTTTCTAATTTAACAAAATTAGCGTGCTATATGATTATAATTTTATTTATGATGTAAATTAGTTTTAATAAATGTATTTAAGTAAAATGCTAACATTATCATAACAAAGTACTTTAATTGATACAGAAAATAGATTCAGACATTACTTTATCATGTGCATTACATCGGGTATATAAAACAGTTCATTATTATTAATATTTATTTGTGTACCTATAAAACATTAATATACATATACAATTATATACAAACTATAGTTATGGGAAGAAAAATTGGCTCCGAAATGTCTAAAGGTACTGATGTCCGACGCATGTTCATCAGTAATTACAGCTACACAAATCAGAGTCATCGTGTTTCAGTTTATTAATAATTGAGGTTATAAATAATATTAGATTTCATGATATTGAACCTATACAAAATAATAGTAATTATTTATAGTTATATATGTACATATATTATTATATATATATATATATATATAGTAGTGAAATATTATATTACTTACATAATTTAATTCTATAGAATTCTTTGTAAAAGAATACCGGTACTATATGTTATCGTTTATAATTGTTATAATACTTATTTACATTATATAATGTATTATACATATTGAATTATAGTTAGATAAATTATCTTCAATTATAATATAATCTTATAGAATTAATCATTAGAACAAACAAATATGTTCTTTCTCTTTGATAATATAATATTGTACTAATGTTGGGAGAGAACAATGGTATTGTGATCGATGCAGATATTGTGGTCGACTATACTATTTTAAAACTATGATATACAAATATTATATATGAAAACAATTTTAATAATGTAAGTATACGAAGTATATAAGTATATGAATTAAGGTATAAAACATTTGTCATTTATATAAATATTAATTATTAGAAATAAAAAATCAAATTTTCATAATATTTATCAAAAAAACGCTAGGTTACATTATTTGTATATATTTAAAATTGATTGTCAATATAATATATATATATATATATCAGATTAAATATATAAAAATAATTTAAAGAATTTAGTGTATATCGCAATTGTACTCTAAACTATTGATCACAATACCCACACATAGGTCCAAATTAGAATAAATTTGATTTCACAGCAAAAATAACAGCCTGATATCAGGCTATACAAATTAGATATTATTGAATCATTTTAAAACTTTTACCCGATATCTGACAAGTCATAGATTTATAGGTAATTTATATATAACCGCGCACACAAGGTGTGTGTCTCACAAGCCTTTCCATCCGAAACTACCTAATTTTTATATGCGGCGATATCTGGCTGTTATTTTTGGTATGACACCATCTTAAATCATCTAAATTTACATGGAAAATTATTTTATAATATAGCCATTCTAATTGAATAATAATAATGTAATTGTAATATATGTCGATATCCATTATTTAGAACTAAGTAATGCAGTCATATATAAAGATTATGGAATTATTATATTAAATATTAATTGATATTTAATGTATTGTTTGGTAATAAAAACGTAGGTCTAAATAACTTTCCCTCCTCAATATTTAATTATATTTTAGCAGAATATATAATATAAATTATATATATTTATTAACATAGACAATAAATATAATATGAAACAAAATAAATATATAAATTCTACTATATAAATAACTAAATTAGATATAATTATAGTTACTAACGTCAGTTATGTTCTGTATTTCATTATTCTGCTAATCAATAGTATGGTTTTGATTTAAGTTATCATTCTGTTTTTATAATAGAGAATTATATAACATTTAATTAATGTAATGTCCAAATAGTTTAATCTACTTATTATTTACTAACATCAGTAATATTCTCTATTTCATTAATATTTATAGCAGTAAATTGTAAGTATTTTATTTTAATATTAGTGTTTATTGATTTCTTATAATTCATTACAATATTTTCTAGCATTATATAAATATATTTTAACTTATTAATATATGATAAGAAGTAATGTTTATTTTTATTTACAGATAAGATTCTCGATATCAATATGAAATTTGAAAGATTATAAGAACTTACAGTGGATACTACTTCGTGAGAAGAAACTGAATTTGGATAATGAATATGATCTGCCTAAATTACATAATAAATAATTAATTAATAATTTTAATAAAATAAATGTACTACTAATTTGAATTCCTATTTTTTATATTATTTATAAATAAAATATAAAATATTTTTACAATTTATGTATCATTAAAAATAAATAATACAAACATGTTTTGGATATGCATTATTTGCTAATTTACATCTCTTTGGAGTATAGTATAAATTATTTGTGGAGAATTGTTTGCTACATATCATATCATAAGATTTAATGTTATGAATATTGATTCCAATTGAATTTGTCTAAATATGTTGTCTTGAAGACAGAATAACAACGTGGAAATAGAGACAAGACATAGAACGTGGAAATCTAAATCATTTAAAATATTAATTATTAAAATTACAGAAATATATGTAAAAATTATATCATTATATATATTACAATAATATATTATACATAACATTCAAAATAATAACTAATAAATAAATAATTTACGGTATATATATCGTAGATAATATATTACACTTAATGTAATATTTAATCTTGTACTAAAATTATTAATTTACAAAATATTTATATTAATGAAATATTTAATCTTATACCACAATAATTAATTTAGAATATATTTAAATATTAATAAGTATATTGTGTATTAATTGTGACAAAATAAAAGTATATTTTCCAAACATAATGATATAAATACATATTTATTTTTTCTAATAATACATATTAAAAAATGTTTATTAAATTAAATATTTAAATAATTCATTAACATAATATAGTATTGATATTGTAAAATATACAGATAATGAAGACATATAACGTTATTCGTTCTCTATTTGTAAAGTGTATATGAATTTAATATACCATATAATATAATTTAGAATTTTTAGTCAAAATCAAGAAATATATAATTAAATTCTTTCTCTAAGTTTTAATTGTATATGAAATATACCATATAGTATTATTTAGAATTTTACATTTTAAATCAATTTAGATATACTTAATAATAATATTCAAATTGTATGATATTATTTCTTATAAATTATGTAATATAATTTAATATTTTTCATTTAAAATCAATTTAAAATATAATTATTAACATACAAATATATGAAAACTAATATATTATTTACACTGTAACATTTATATTAAATATACCACATAATATTAGTTTATTATATGCACATATTATTTTAAATAATGACGATATTATTTCTTATAAATTAAATAATTTAGAATTTTACATTAAAAACCAAGAAATATATAATGCTATAGCATAGTAAGAATATATTCGTACTATATTTGTAAATTATATATGAAATATATAATTTTATTATATAGTATTATTTGGAATTTTACATTCAAAATCAATTTAAATATACTTATTAATAATATATTAAATACTATTTGAAATAGTGACGATATTATTTCCCAAAATTATATAATACTATTTAAAATCAATTTAAAATATAATTAGGAATAATAGTGAATATTAATACAAACAGGTGGTCATTGTTATTATTTCCAATTATATATTTTATTATTACAATGAGGGTGATCTCGAAATTTTGTAATATATATTTATTTAAATTCTAGAATATTTGAAAAAATCATAGAAATGAAATATTTTAAAAAATATCAAAAATGTTTGCAATTATTTATTTATTTCAGTGGATTTGTAGAACACAAATATTATTTCTTTTCTATCAATAGGGGAACTAATATCTAATATATTATAGCGAAGCTTCCTCTCTATCACTTCGTTCTCTATGGGTAATACTACTGCTAGCAGAGGTAGGCATTTAAAGCTAATAATTACAATGAGTAGTTATGGAGTGTTATATCTTTGCTTCGCTTTAAAATCTTTTGTATATAGGAAACATTGATAATATCATGTAAACCACTTGTTCTCTAATGTACCTAGGTTAGATTTAACATAGTATATTTCAATAATAAACAAAGTAGCGCATCTAAATATTATCTATATATATATATATTACAAATTATAATAAAGCTGATAATTCCATACAATGTTGTAGGTCCAATCAAGAATATGAGTATTATATTAAATAATAACAAAGGTTTGGCACGTGAATTAAATAGATTTAAAGAACTATATCACAACGAAGTTGATAATTCGATCGAAAAAGATGAAACCATTCATGTTTGTAATCATGAGTCATTTAAATGTATTATATACGATGATTTAATACATGTAGGTGTATGTATATATAAATTATAATTGCGTTTTTCAAATATATATAAATTAAAAAAGTAGAAGGATTATTCTATAATCGTTGATAATATGATTATAAGGTATAAGAGGTATATATCTCATGCGTACAAATTCTTATTGTAGAAATTGAAATCTTTGCTCATTGAAATGAATCTTAAGAATAAGGTTAATTTACAATTATGTTTTAGTTAATTCTAAATATAATTATTCTTATTTTTTTGAAATATATCTATAAATGTTTGATTATATTTTATATATATATACTATTAATTATTAATTATATTTACTATTAAAATATGGTTGAATATGAAAAGTTATATTTAATTATATAATAATGAATACATATTTTTTTATTATTATTAAATCGCAATAAACATTATTGTCATTTGAAACCTATTTTTTATAAAATATTTTAATAAATATATATAGTATTATATAATATCGGAATTAACTTCAATCAAAATTTATTACAGCCAATAAATGCAAGAATTCATATAATTAAATATAGCTAGTCGAGATTAAATTATTTTAATACTAAAATTCTATTATTTTTTGATTATACATCTAGATATATATATATATATAAACTCTATATTAAAATATAATGGTTTGATAAAATATAATAGCATAAACTGTTTGCTTATACATGTAAATGCAGATGGTACTATGCTAGGTCAGTATGTTACAAAAACGCAACAGTCCATAGTACCATAGTACTACAGTTCCATCTTAACATAACATAATACCAACGTCCCATCTGAATTTACATGTATACGCCTACCAGGGTTCCATTATTTTTGGTAAAAGCCTGTTTTTACCGGGTTAAAATGGCAAAAACGTCAAAAACCTAAATGTACCATGTTAATTTACGGTAATAACCAGTAAAAACCTAGTACTTATACAATATAATACCTTGAATCGAGCATCTTTATTTGAAAATTTGACCAAACAATTTTTGAGACTCTTCTTTAATTATGCCATTTATAGTAAATTTATTTAAAAAAATCCATACTAGATTTGAGGTCTGCCATAAAATAAAATCATACTGGGCTAAATATTCATATAATTACACAAAGAAAATAAAATTACACAATGAAAATATTACTATTATATAAAATGTATATGTTTTTTTAACTATATTTAATTTATTATATATAAAAATAAATATTCTATTCAGTATTTTATATTTATATATATATATATATATATAATTAATCATATAGAATCAAACAATGAATGCATTCAAATAATTTCTCAATGAAAATATTATTAGTTCTATTATTTAATATATATATTTTTTTAATAATATTACACTTTACTAGTATAAAAATAAATATATTATTCACAATATTATTCATAATACTTTCCACAAAATCACCGCTTTATATTTACGTTATTTATAGCGTCAACGATTGAGTGAATATAATTTGTTATATACACATTTATATATTTCAGTTTTTCGAAAGAAATTCAAAAGAATGTGGTGAAAGGGTTCTAGGATTGATGGGATGCATTAATGATTACAATAAGCAAGTAGGCTCTACCAGGTAGTTACCAACAACCATCTCTAATCTACCATTCATTTAATGCACCACACCTAAGATATCATGTACTTTGTGAACATATTATGTGATGTATATTATTACTATATTATATAGTCTATATATAATTAATTATAATTTAAAAAAATGTTGTAGGTATCACTCAAATCATACGGAGTATGGAGATTCATTATTGATTGAAAGTGATGAAGAATCAGAAGTAGAAGAAGACGACGACGACGACAGTATTTATGTCGATGAAAGAATCAACAGCGACGAAGTAGAGGAAGTACTCGAGGATATAGATGAGGAAGAAGTAAGTGAAGCTGTTAAGATGGAAGTAATGGAAGGAGTTGAGCATTTAATGGGGGAAGAAAGCGTAGAAATATCAGGAGTTATCGATACCGAAGGATTGGATGTATACAACGAAACAGAAGTAGACGTAAGTAACGTGGAACGAGAGGAAATAATAGACATAAACGAATGCTTACATCGAGATGTATTAGTAGAAGAAGGCGGAATAAACTATAAAGAAAAAGAAATACTGGAAGACATTCACGAATGTGTAGAATTTGACGAACATGTAGAATCAGACGAATGTATAGATGTAGGTGTCGAGGTTGAAGTAGAGGTTGGTGTATCAGGAGAACAGGAGGTTGCTGTTATTGAAAATGAGGAATATAGAGAAGAAGTTGTAGACAATGAAAGTTATGAAGAATACGACGAAGACGCATACATTGATATTGAAAATATTGGAGAAAATGATGAATGTAGAGAAGATGTAGACACTGAAGAATATGATGAAGAAGATGTTATTATTGGAGAAAATGTAGTAGTTATCAAACAAGTAACCAAAACGATTAATATGTCAAATTATCCCGATGCAACAAAATCGAAGGTTAATTCAAAATGAATATACAGTGAAACCTCTCTATAAGAAAGTCGTTTTTTCAATAATTTTTTTCTTATAGAGAGTTTTTCTTATTATATATATATATATATTCATTAAACCACTTTTGATTATAATAGTCACTATTATGCCCCCCCCCAATACCGCCTTTTATTAGTTAATATCAAATATAGATTTACAAAAATTTATTTTATTATTAATAAAATTCTATTAATTTTATTAATGAGTTCTTCATGCTCGCCTGTTGCTATGCATGAGCTCACTGCAGTGAGAAATACAAAATACATTCACTAATTTCAATTAATTATTGTTACATCAACATTACAATATCAAAATAAATCTAGAATAATAAATAATTACATCACATTTTCTTATAGAGAGGCAAAATTACAACAAAAAAGACTAACAATAATTATCATATAAAGAGGTATATCTTATATAATATTTTCTTGTAAAGAGCTGTTTTAATTTAGAAAAGGTTGAATTCCAATCAAATATGTGAACAATTTTCTTGATATTTTATTTGTATTGTAGAAAAATTTCAAAAAAAATATGCTAATGATAATTATAATTTTTATTTGAATATTTATGATATTATATATTACACTACTATTTTATCAGCAAATATAGATGTGTATAGCTGTCATATCATTAGTATCACGTGATATATACAACAAATCAACAAATATGCATTATTAATATTATTTATTATAAGTTATTATTATTTGTTATTTATTATGGGCTTGTATATAATAATATAAATATAAATAAATTTATAATGGTATATTTATTTGATATATATAAAATTGAATGGAATATATGTAAAAAAAATATTGATAAACTTTAAACTTGAATTTCTAAGAATAATTATTTTCATCTACATGGTATTATACAAATGCTAATTTTGTCTTCAATATTTTATAATCTTATTAATTTTCTACTCCTATTACTAGATATTATATATACCTATACATTATCACTATAGTATCATATATAAATACTTATTTATTATATATATTTAACTGTTTACCTATTTTTTATAGAATTTTCATTAAAAAAAATAACTTATATCAATCATAAATTATATATGCATATATGACTAGTATGTAATAGTGACATTTGTTGTCAATATTCCAAATATCATAGAAGAAATTATATAATATGTATACATATACCTGCAGTATACTGCTACCTATCTCCTATCCCTTACATCCATCGATATAAAGAAAGTGGACCTGTGCAATTGAATGTAGTGTATGGCCCTAGCTGCAGTCAAAACCCACTGTCTGCTTTTTATTTATAATAATATTTATTTATACATGTATATATTGATAATTACTACCAATTTTAATGTAATATCTATACTAAAAATAAAATTATATATTTAAAATACATAATATCAACATTCCTCGTAAGTGTGTGTATTTAAATTGAAGATATAATACTATTTTATTGATATTTATAATTTAAATCCATTGATATAGATAGAAGTCACTTTAATCTATTTCGACGAAAAGCCTACTGATTTAATATTTGACATATATAATATGATCCAATCAAAATATCTGATACCATTTTGTTAATTTATTGATAAAAGTGTCATTCATGTGTCTATCTTAAACATGCATTGCGTGCGTCAATTGCTTATCCACTTTCTTTATATCGATGCTTACATCTCATTATGCTGCTGTGACGATATATCCTTAATAAGCATTAGGGGATTTATTTTGTATTCCATAATATTAACAAATATAGTGTTTTTAGTACAAATAGTAGCCATGAATTCAATCTAAAATTATCATAAAAAATAGTTTTTGACCACACTATTCAAAAATATAATTTTTAATATATAATTTATTATCCCAGACTATTGTAGTTTATATTATAGTGTTTTATAACTTATACATAGACGATTACGATAAATATATATTATATTATTTAATATATATATATATAACGAATCTCCATAGTTGTATTATAATATATTATATATATATATATATATATATATATTTTATTTAATTTATAAGATTTTACATTATATTATATATAATATGTATTATAATGTATTATAAAAGTTCCTACCAATTTACAAATAAATATATAAATTTCATTAGATAAAAATATTTATATTACTATAAAGATAATTGTATATATTTAAGTGTATGTAATTAATGATAAATAAGAATATAAATTGAAATAGATTATAATATCAATTGATTTTCGAACTGTCATACTTCAACTGCTGTTTTCTCAGAATCATTATTTCTCAATAGGTATGTGTGTATTAATGTGGGTATCACAAAAAACTATTATATGTATTATAATAATGTGAATGGCATTATATAAACAACATATATAAATAATCCTATGTGAAAATATTTTCTAAGTGTTTGTATAATTGAAAAAATATAAATTTATAGAAATTTCCATAATTTAAAAAATGGTAATTTGTATGCATATGTATTATAATATATTTTATCAATATTATTTTTCATAATATCATGTGTATAAAATTAATGAATGGAATAAAAAATATTAGCTCAATTTAATGAATAGAATTATATGTGCCTAGTTTTGTATAGACCCATTATTTGCTATCTCTATACATATAGTGATTTTCCAGTTGTGTGACATAGCCTTGTTATATATATTATATATATATATATATATATATATATATATATATATATATATATATATATATATATATATATATCTGTATCAATATATATATTTATATATTATTGAAGTAAGTGTGATGCTCTTATATTATTTAAACTTCTATCCATCAAATGTAATTATGTAGGTACCAATCAACTATTATAAATTTAATATATAATTATTATTAGTAAATTATAATTTAAAATATAATTATATAATGCACTATATTATAATTTACAATAACAAATCAATGTTATTATAATTCAAATTAAATTCTCACATGGAACATAGCTACATAACAGATTATATATTCAATTATTAAGTCGTTTTAAACATCTATTAATTTAAATATCATATTACTTTTGATTATAATAAATATATTTATTGATTCACAGATAAATAGACAACCATTGAAAGTAATATGTAATACTGAAAATGTACGTTGTTTATCATAATCCATAATATATAATTGTATTAATAATAATCTATTTAAATTTACCGCAATGTATGTGTACTAATTAATACAACTCACTCTATTGAGTGGTCAGGAATTAAACATGTATCCATCTAACCCATGTACTATTTAACTAATGTGTGTGTTATATAATATTTTTTTAATATTATTATTTATTATGTTAAATCATCCAAAAATATAAATAGTTAGTGTATTATTTGTATTAGTTAAATTAGTCATTAATATTTTAATGGTTTCTCCATTATAGTATTTAAATTATTTTCTTTAGTGGTTTTATGTAAAGAAATTTTCATATATAATTTATTTATATAATTTATTTATTCTATATAATTTTATTTATCAAATATTTTATATAACTATTATTTATACTCTCTTTTTAAATACAACCCTCATTAAATCTGATTCCAAAAATGTATTTCAAGTAAATATTAATCATATATCATAACTTTCAAATTATATATAATTAATTGTATTAATTAATTTTGAATAATAATTTATTTACCGATTTAACTAATTTTTAATATTAATTATTTATCGATAAACTAAATTCTTAATAATATTATAGTATAAGTTTACATTTGATAATGTATTTTTGTATTATTAATATTAATTTGATGTATTTATACATGTATCATAGTTACAAAAATTACCTGTTTAACGAAACAATTATATAATTATATTATTTGTATAAATTATTGTATATCGATAAACCTATATTAATAATTATAATAATACTTTGATATTACTACAATATCTATATTTAAACTACAATGCATAGGGGACGGAAGGGAGTAGTAGAAGATATGTATGACTTGGTAGAATTGTAATATATCCATAAATAGTTGATGTTACAATTTCATACTTTCAAATTTTATAGAATATATATTTATAATATAGCTATTTTAATTTTTACTTTAACTCATATATTTCTAGTATTAATATCAGTTTAGTTACACCAGGGTTACACTAACAAAATAACGATAACCTAGCTCAGGAAGGGAGTAGAGGATTTTAGTACCAACATAAATAAATAGGTGTCTCGCTAGGCTATAGACTCGATTAATTTTTTGAATTATTATTATTTTAATAATATATTTTGTATAATAAAGATAACAATTCATTTTTAATAAATTCGCTGAGTGTATTACTTTGTATTAATGATATATCAATACGTAGGTTGACAAATTTGAAAAATATTATGTAATACATATATTGATTAATTATTTTTGAAAAAAAATTACTCATTGTTGTAGATATTGTAATTGTTGTAATATCTTGTATATATCTTTTTTTTGTTAATCTATAACCATTTTCGGGTAAATGTAAATTACCACTACTCCCTTCTCGTCCGCTACTCCGTTCTATCCCCTAGTGGTAAATATTAATTACGAGTATATAAAATTTCATATTTATTTATATATATATATATATATATAATTTCAAAATATGACTATGAATGTTCAAATATTTAGGACCCTAAAAAAAGAAATATAATTTTAGAAGAAGATGATGAATCTGTATACTTCAAAAAAAAATATAAGGTTATTTATTATTCAATTATATTGCTTTAAACTTTATAATCTATGTTCTCGTATATATCTAATACTCTGTATTAAAATAAATATACAATATATTGTATATTTATTTTCATTTAAGTAGAGTAGATTACTACAATTTAAGATTGCTTATTTTTTAAATAATAATATAAATAAGAAAAATATAAAATATAAAATATTGTTCGCAACTTGATAACAATTAATGAATTTTAACTAAATAGTTTGAACATACTGTGCATTTTAGTAAATTCACTCCATTTCAATAGATATCCTATTAGATGCGTTTTAGACTTCTGTGCAGACTAATATATTTACTTTATATAATATATATATATATATATATATATATATATATATATATATATATATATAGAGTATACTTGTACATGTATACTTGTATTTCAATTGTAATATTAATCATAACTGTAACATTCATTATTAAAAGTAAACTTTTCTGACAATTTATAAAAAAAGTCTTATACAGTATACAAGTTATCATAAAAGTTACTATAATATATGTCTAACATATATTATAGTCACTATTATATGTCTAACTTATCCGATTAATTTAACATGGAACTAGATACAACTTTAAAGAAACCAACTAAATTTATCCAACTTACTAAGAGTTTATTATTTATAAATATATATATATATATATATAAATAATTTTAATATAATATTATATAGAAAAATGATGCAGAAAATGAAAAATCGGTAAAAACGTCTACAACATCTCAAACTAATGAAAAGTTACCAAATAATCTAAATACAGTCACTATAAAGGTTCTACATACATTAATTATAATGTGTATTACTATATTTGTGATAACTTCAAATATGTTATGTTAAATCAAGGACAAACTTCTGCTAACGAATATTTTGTGAATTTTCTCTATTTCTTTATTTAAATCATTGAAATATTTTTCATTATCCCACTGAAAAGTATTTAGTTGGAAGTACAAAAAGTTCCCAGTAAGTAAAGTAATCAAAGATCGTAGTCAGATTACAATCCAACAAGTAATCAGATTACAATCATGGGGCTATGTATTGATTACGATCACAGATTTAGATTCGATTACAATCGTATTATAATCAACGATTACCAACTGATCGTGAATAAATGTTAGTGATCAGTTAACAATCATTGATTACAATCGTATTAATATCAATGATTTAGAAGTGTAGTTCATAGTCAAAGCATAGTTGCTTATCAATGATTGTAATCGTATTGTGATCAGTTAATCACAAATCATGATGATGATAAAACTAATCTAACCACTATCACTGATTACTTTTCTTACCGGGTTACCATTGCAGAGATAGCAAGCGGACGTCATGTCCTTGGCTACATTTAACAATGGTGCTTAACATTATTGTGGTAATGTCAATTGTTTTGTGTGGAGATAATACGAGTTTGTAAGAGCTATTCTATCTACAAGAGCTATTCAACTGCTCTACACCGTGTTATTTAATTATATCTACATAGGGGTAATTGTCTCGATAAGCAACACACTGCTTCTATAATTACCCTGGCATTGCCTAAATCTGATAATAATAATAATAATAATAATAATAATAATATATACCTATATTCCTATAACATATTTATATGTAAATTAATATCATGCGTAACTTCATGCAACCACAGAAAGAGATAATAAGAACAGAACAAGTCAGGCAGTCAGCAAGACTCAGGAACCGACCATAGAACGTAGAACAACTATATATATTATTTTATACTTTTATACAAATTATATAACTTTCAACTTTTATATATACCATAAATCATTCATACCATATGGAGTTTTATTTAATCATATTTACAACCTAATTACGGCGCGGGTATATTTTTAATCTGGGGAATCGCCTCTTTAAATTAGTTGATTCCCATTCGAATACTATTATAGCACAATATCATATACTGCGAGTTCGTTAACTATGCGCACTTCTAGCCGGGATTGTCTACGTATTCATGTAGGCTCAGTACACGCAGATCATCTGTGACCGCCAAGTTAAAAGTGCAGCTCGAGTCTGAAATCGTATATTTCTATCAGTATTATATCGGTAGCAAGACTACAATCGGTCGCAGTTTGCAGACTATAGCCTTAGATACTACTAGCGACTCTCATCGGGAACAACATCAGTACATTCAGAAGCCTAGTTCATACCTAGATAGATATACACAACTTTCCTATGTAGTACAGGTGTACGCTTCCTTACAATGCGTGTATCACTTCAATAATTCTATAATATACTCATAGCTTACTAATACATAGTCCAGTATACTATATTTAAACGACACTCGCTTAACGATATATACTTACGATATGGAATATACTATAGTTTATCGTATTAAAACTACGATGCATTTCTGATTATGTTTCCAGTGTAATTAGGTAATATACGCATATAAGATACGGGTAAGTTTATATTTGTTATTATTTGTTAATATGAAGTATGCTACTTATATTACAGGTGGCAATAACTGAAAATGTAATATATTATTTTGAAGACCTTGAGGTGGAAAAAGAATATTAATATTATGAACTAGAAACAGAACAAAACAAAATTCTTCTAATAAATGTATTAAATAAACAACACAGTATGAGTCACAACATATTTTGATACCAAGTAATATCTGATCCTTGGAAATACATAAATAATTAAACTATATATATATAAATAATAGTTCAACAGGAAATTCTTCAATATCAGATCAAATAAATTATTGTATGTTATTTATAAATTATATGTTTAATTAGATAATATAAATCGAATATTCAAATATTATAAAATCTAGAAAATATTACTGTGATTTCACAATTAAAGATAGAGTAGGTGGTAACCAGTGATCTTGTGTGAACTAATTTAGTATATAGTATAAATTACAATTTATAAATAATTACTTATATTAATATATAGTTCATTAAAACGTTCACTGGTATTAGTATATATTATGTTGTTGATAAACATTTAATAAATTATTTGTTTAATATTAAAATAATTAATATATATTCCATATATATATAATAAAAACATGTTCTTATTTTAAATAAACAAAATACAAATTGTATTACCAATTAATAAATCATATTTTAAAACTTATCTAAATGTAGATAATTTTATAGCATAAAATTAAATATTTATAAAACGAAAAATGGATGTAATATTTTAGTAAACAAAATATACTATATAAATGTATTTACTTTCTCTTGAAAACATCAGCCCTAAGATACTTTATTCATATATTTCTAAATGATATAAATTAATTTATTCTATTCTCTATTTTTACCTAAACTTTCTTTGTCTTCACCTGATGAAATATACTTCATTTCACTATAACAATCCTTACCCTTACAAATTAGATTTCATATTATACTTAATTAAGGATCCCTTATCAAATATTTATCCAACTGATTAATTGTAGTCCATTCAATATAGGCATATAAAAGTTGATTCTAAATTATTTAATTGTCTATCTTAACCAAATCTTCAATAATATCCACTACTCTGCACAAACTGTGAGTAAATTGTGGTTTCAAATCAAGATATTTATTATCTTCAACTTTTAAGCATAATTAATATATCATCATTAAAAAAATAATAAATTATTCAAGATAAATTTAATTTATTAATTATATGTTTGATAGTTACAATTTAAATAATGTATTAATATTTAAATTAGTTTCCTCAGTTTAAATATTTATTTACATTAATATACATTTATATTTAATTTCGTAAAATTTATAATTCACAAAATAGTTCATAACAGTTGATGAGTAAAACAATGTCAATATAAATTATTTTAATAATCAATCCACTAATTCATAAATATTAATTTATTTCGTATAATTTAAAATAAAAGTAAAAAAATATTACATTCTAAAAAAGAATGCCAGTACGATGATAAAACGTCATGTGATAATACAAAATATTGTAAAAAAACAATTACCCTAGAAGTCGTTTAATGGGTAATGATGTCATTGGGTTAAAATAACGGTAGAGTGAGACACAAATAAAGTGTGTATGAGGTGTATGTGTGTGTGTGTGAGTGTGAGTCAGTATTGAACTATGCCATAGATAGGGGACACGCTATAGCGCATGAAATCCTATGACTCGCGACGCCACCAGATAAATAACAAAACAGTCTCTGCAACGCAAAGACAATAATAATAGCAGAAAGGGCGTCGCACAGGTAATGGTGGCAGGAGTATAGGGTGGCCCAAGCTACCCATATCACATAGGCAGAGAACAGCCTTCCGCCGGGAGCTCCGGTGACAAACAGACACGTTGGCCACACCACATGACCAGAGGGGAACGAGGCAAACGGCACTGGGTTACCATTGAACATGTGGTAAAAGAAAGGAACGCCATTCCTCTCATCCAGTCGAGAAAATGCACAGCCTGTATAATTTATTTGTCGATCGTATAAAATAGTGGCGAAATATAAATATTAACATTATATCAGTATTTATATTAGTATTTTATATCAAATGTGTAATAAATTATTAGTATAATCGAAGGCGTATGATTATGTATATTTTTGGAAACATATATGTTATTCTTAAACTATTATGGTAGGTAGCAAACATCATATCCTTGTCATAAGGTATATTATTAAAAATAAGATTTTTTATAAATTAGATTAACAAATAAAATTAATACTATAAAAATAATAATATTAAATGAGGATTACAAATACTATTTAGATGTTTACTTTATATTAAAATTTATTTAGTAAATAATGTTTAAAAATAAATTATAATATACGAACCTTCTTTATGAACGAGTTTCATAATTTCTAGTGAGGGTGGAGGCACTCGCGAAGAAGCATTTTGTAGAGCTAGAGATTTGCCATATGCACTATCGTACAACCTTTAGATATAGTGATTTGGTGGTTAGGTATAGTGATATGGTGGTTAGGTATAGTGATTTGGTGGTTAGGTATAGTGATATGGTGGTTAGGTATAGTGATTTGGTGGTTAGGTATAGTGATATGGTGGTTAGGTATAGTGATTTGGTGGTTAGGTATAGTGATTTGGTGGTTAGGTATAGTGATTTGGTGGTTAGGTATAGTGATATGGTGGTTAGGTATAGTGATTTGGTGGTTATGTATAGTGATTTGGTGGTTATGTATAGTGATTTGGTGGTTAGGTATAGTGATATGGTGGTTAGGTATAGTGATTTGGTGGTTAGGTATAGTGATTTAGTGGTTAGGTATAGTGATATGGTGGTTAGGTATAGTGATTTGGTGGTTAGGTATAGTGATTTGGTGGTTAGGTATAGTGATTTGGTGGTTAGGTATAGTGATTTGGTGGTTATGTATAGTGATTTGGTGGTTATGTATAGTGATTTGGTGGTTAGGTATAGTGATTTGGTGGTTAGGTATAGTGATTTGGTGGTTAGGTATAGTGATATGGTGGTTAGATAATACGCTAAGTACAATATAAGTATGTATTCAATGAATTATATATAAATATATGTTTGATATACAATGAAAGTAACCGGTGAATATTTTAATTACTTTATAATATAACAATATTGCAAAGAATGATAGATACAAACCATGGAGGTGCGGTAGGGAACAGGAACCATATGACATACAAGACCCAGGAGGCCCATCCTAACAGCCAGAAGAACTTAGCCACATCTTCTATACCCCGAGTTAGGTACAGGTATAGGGGGCCCAGAATTGGAATGGTATAGTGTAAGAGGTAGGGAATCGCAGACAACACGTCAAAAAAATGATTGGAATGCGACGAGATTAGACGATTGGGCGAGAAGCCAAAAAGACTTTGTTCCACCGCAGTCATATTGTTGAGGTGAACGCAACCTAGGTCGCTTAGTAACGGTAGTACGTGGGTGTGTTTATTGAGACCATAGCAAATGAGGAATAGTATCTGAGGTAGGGCGGCGCGGATCAAAGACAGTGAGGAGACAGACAGACTTCTACGAATGCACCACGACTGTTCCACATCGCCTTTAGATATCGTAGAATACTTCATTTTCATGTTAATACTTGAGTTGGTGTCTATCTGTTGACATTGTTAATCATTAGATTACATTTAATATATATATATATATAACGAATAGTAGTTAATATCTTAGAAATAAGGATATATTAGGTTTTAAATTGATTCGCTCATATACTATTTATTTTTAATCTTAATAGATAGATAATTAAATAATATAGTTTTATATATAAATAACATAAAAATCACTTATTATAATTTTTAGAATTAGGAATGAATATTATATAAACACTTAATTAAATAATTATAATATTAATAAACACTTAATTAAATAATTATAATATTAATAAAAAATAAAGTTTATTTAAGATATAATAAGATATGCAAGATAGTATACAAAATTAGAACAATTAACTAATCTAATAATACTAGATATTATATTTGTAACTTATTATAATATGTATGTTAAACAATAAGAAATGAAATATTAATAGAAAACATACAATACTATGATGGTACACTAATTTAGATATTTATTATTGGAATAAATATATTTAATATATATATATATATGAGAATGTTATAATGAGTATATTGGCATATTAAATATTGGCTTATTCTTTCAACTTTAAGGTTTATTTTATTGTGTATATAAATTTATAATCAACATTTTAATATAGATTTATAATGCTATAAGGGTTATGAATTTTACAATAACATAAGACCATTTTAGAAATATATAATAGTATTTTGTATGCAATTGTATATAATTACATAAATATCATCATAATGATATCATAAATAACATTTAATAATTAATGACAGTAAATCTTATTTACAACTTCTATGTACATATATATATTATACAATAACATATATTATTTTGATTATTATTTAAAAGTCATTTTTAAAATACCATACAACTGTTATACATATTTATTAGCTTATATGAATAATTATATGTTGGCAATTATAAGTTAACAAGTTTGATAGGTCTATAATATATTAGTCTGTATGCATAGCTAGAAGAATATTTGTAATAATAATAACATATTATATGCTACATATATATCTAATCTATTATATATAAATATTCTATATTCTAATATATATATATATATATATATATATATATACATGTACAGAATGTAATGTTATATAATTCATGCTTAAATACATATAATATAATAAATATTTAGTAGAAATATTCTTGCTTGCATGAAATATATGTCACATGTAGATGCATATTTGATATATTATCATACAATATATATGTCATGATATATTACACTATCAATATTAAATAAATTATATTATTATATATATATGTTTCCGAGTAAAGTGAACATTTATAAATGGCCTATATTGTGTGTATCATATAATTTGCTATTACTATATACTCATTATACTATTTCTTATATATATATATATATTTACTTCAATCGATAAATGTGGTTTGTATACACATGTGCACACGCCCTCAAACATGACTGCGACCATTGTGATGTAAAATAATATCACATATATAACATTATATATATATATATATTCTGGTAAACAAAACGAATACTATGGAAGTGGCTATATATAGAACTCTCCATAGCGCTGATTCATTTACAATTAATACAATATAAGCGCTGCCTTACTATGGTTCGAGTGACTAATGACTCATTAGTAATGATTGATTCCTGGTAACTACTAATGATGCGTACACACACACCCACACACCACATTGTTGCATTGCATATAATACGTCCAAGTATACTGGTGTTACTGGTATTGTTAACGATACCATTTATGATATACTAATGTAGAATATATATATATATATTTATATAAGCTACTATATTTATAACATAATATATAATTATATATATATTATAATATATTATAATATACACATAAAATATTTGATTTCAAACAGTAAAATATATAATACAAATTAAATTGTAACATTTATTTTAATATTTACAAAGATATTTAATTTTGTATATACAAATTAGTATATAAAAAAATTAACCAAAGTAAAATTGTCTTTACAATATATGTTGTATATATAATTAAATATATTAATTAGAAATAGCCTAGTTAAAATCCTAGGGGGGTTAAAATAATATAATAATTGTAATAATAATAGTAAGGATATTTGTAATAATACATTATAATGTGTATTACATTATATAGTACATATATGATTTATAATATACTTCTTGGTGGAAATATGTTAATACTGTATATGTAGTCATATTACATTATATATATATATATTCGGTTTATATTGATATTATAAATATTTTAGGATTACATTCTTTATATGGATGATTTGTATATGACAATATTAATATTAACATTTATGTATACTATTCTATAAATTATAAATATATATATATATATATATATATATATATAATATATATATATACAATCCTGTATATAATAAATAAAATATATATAATATATTTAATAAATATTGACATTTGCAGAGGTATGCTAAAATAATACTAGCAAAACATTTACTCAATAATGTTTATATTGTATTTCTATGAATCTGGTATTTTACATGTAAAATATGCATTAAATAAACATTATATATCAGTATATAAGTATTAAATTAATAAATAAACAATATAATTATTATTAGAAATGTATAATAATAATAAAATATATGTATGTATGATATTATATATATATATATAATATATAATATATATATATATATATATATATGTGATGCATATTTGGATATTTAGACACTTAAATATGTTATATCACAAAAGTGTAGATAATATAATAATAGATATTAAAAAAAAACAAATAATATAAATACAATAACAATACATGATAATACATATGAGGATGATAAAGTAACAGTAACATAATATTGTCAATTATGGGAGGGAGATACAGGGTATATGTTTCCATATATAATGAGTATATATCATAAACACCTAATGGAACTTAATATATATTATATATATATATGATATATCCTATCATATATTTATATATTATAAAATATAAAATAAAATGTATAGTAATTTAATTGATGTTATTATATCAGGCTTTATTAATTATTAAAATGGTCTTATAGCTATAATTATATTATAGACTAGACATTATGGTCTAGAGACTATACTCTAGAATCTAGACCCTAGGCTCTAGACTATACTATTCCATTATATAATATTTAATTTAAGTATAAAATATTTCTGAAAACTGATATATGTTGTTTATTTATCAAAATTGTAATTCACGAATCAACATGTGTAAAATTATTTAAATATATTCTAAATTATAATGAATATAATTTACAAATATTACATATATAAAATCTATAATTAAATAGTAAGTATTTATTTAATTTAAGTGTTTTATCTTTATCAATGATATTAAATTGTGCACATCAAATAATTGTTAATTAAAAAATGTTATAAACACATTTTTTTTAAATTAAATATAAATTTTAATTTTTAAATTTAAAACTACTTGTACTGATTGTATTGAAATTAAAAATAGTAAAATTAGCAGCATTTAAATAATTTAAATAATGAATTTGATTCAACAAATTCATATATTACTAATATAATATTAGTAATAT
Organism: Osedax fenrisi; assembly: GCA_964019155.1. NCBI lineage: Eukaryota > Metazoa > Annelida > Polychaeta > Sabellida > Siboglinidae > Osedax > Osedax fenrisi. Next base: position 68,402,628 of record OZ025241.1, on the reverse strand, counting down.
AGAATTAGATATGAATATAATTATAGTAATAATTGATTATATTAACATTATTACTAATAATAGCATTATATTTTATTAAAGAGGAATGTATGTCATTTATTGAAATAAATATATTAGTAATATAGAATTAGATAAAAATTGCATAGATATGAATATAAATAATTATAGTAATAATATCATTATCTTTTATTAGAGACATGTATGTTATTTATTGAAATTACAAATTAACGAGTTTATTTTAAAGAAATTTATCTACCAGTCTCAAATATAAGTAGTGAAGATGAATACTATATTTTATATTTACAAAACAATAAATCAACAATACATATGAAGGTGGTATATATTATAATGATCATTACTTACGAAAGCAACAATACACATGTACCTATATTCAATTATTTATGTTACTTCAATGACTAAACAATAAATTTGTTTAATCAACATAATTTTTACTTTAGTAAATTGTATGATAAAATGTAATGTATATTAATATATATATATATATATATATATATATATATATGCAATGGGTTATAAATTATAATGGGATTAGTTATATCATGATAAAATATAAAATATTAATAAAATTCAAAATCTATTCTAGGATAGAAAATAATAATATTAGGTGTTTATTTTGGGACATATATTCAAAAACTAATGTTAAAAGAATTACATGTTATATAAATGAATGGTCTATATCGGATATATAACTATAGTGAATAAATTATAATGCAGTTCATTCATTGGTTTATTTCGAATACAGAATATCATTCAAAAATTGCAGGATTTATGCCCCAGTATGATGTAAAGAATGTATATGCTAAAAGTATTATAAAATACAACTAATAAGTAATGTTAATTACTTCATTTTATGTAATTAGCAGAGGTTTACAATAGTATAATTAGGTGCTGTAATCACCTATCTTTACATTGGTAATGTAAAGTTATATGCGATGCCTAAACTTGTCAATTAAAAAGTGTCAAAGATATTAATTCAAAATAATAATAATAAATATACTAAAGAAGATATTTAGGGATAGAAATAAATCTTATTCTGGGTTATTCGGTGATTTTTTTTATAAATCTTATAATAACTAAACATATGATAATATTATAAATTTATAAATCATAATTAATATTAAAAGTGAACAATACTAAGGTATATAGTTTTGCAAAATATTAGAAAATGATTTATTAGTTGATATTATATAATAATATTGTATATGTATATATATACCACTCATAATCCCCAAACACTTGTATATATCAAAATAAATATAGTGCATGTTATTCTCCATAATTGTATTAATATTATATATATTTCCATGATGTGTATATATTTATATAATGTGTGCATAATATGTTATATATAAATTGTATATATTGAATATATATTGTATATATATATATATATATATATATATATATAATGAATTATGTATTTATTTGAGGCATTAACCATACATTACATATATATTATAGATAAATAGAATGAGAATATATTAGACATACACATTTATATTTTGTAAATTAAAATATCTTTATTTTCCGAAATAATACAAATATTATACTATATACTATATAGTATATACTATATAGTATAGTATTGTAAATATAAATAAACTAATATCTATATTATATATATATATATAATCTAAAGCACTCTATACATGGTATAAGGTGTCTCTAATTCATAATCTGCACTCTCTAGTGGCAGTGCTAATCAATAAGATAACACACAACTCCCTGCAGGGGCTGATGGCTAAAACACAAACTTCATTGTCCTCAATACACTAATGCAGCTAAGAAGGTCACATCAACACATACACAAACATACATATGTGTGTGTGAGTGTGTGTGTGTGTGTGTGTGTATGTAAGTAGCACACTATATAGAGTGTATTTAGCTAAACAGTTATTCCATAGAGTTAGTAAATCAGTATCCACTTGTAGTAATTAATGTACTACATTAATATATAGGGTAATCACTGCAAATCATATTGACAATGAATGCCAAATAATAAACATCGATAAAAATCATTATTTATACTCATGGTTAATATAGAAATAAATTTAGAAAAATATAACTTCAATATTAGAGTATTTATAATATTATATGTAGATGTTATGTTCAATAGAAAGGACATGACCTTTTTGATTACATTACATAATATAGATATATATATATATATATATGAAATGTATAACATATAATAAGTATACTATTAATTAGCACGTATATAGATTTATGAGTATTCAGAATAACTGGCTAGCTTTAAAGATGAATTCAGAAATCAAATAGTTTCATTATCTTAAAATTGGGAAAAATTAGTCAGTTTGCATTGTAAATTGTCAACACAAACAATGTGTGTGTGTGTGTGTGTGTGTGTGTGTGTGTGTGTGTATGTATGTGTGTGGTATGTAATATATATGCATGGGTGAGTTTGGATTCACTGAATAATATGCAGTATACGATTCTTTTAAAACTAATAAACATTAAACACACCCTACAATTAATAACAACAGTATCTTACTAATGGCAGTATGCCTTCTATGTGATTTATGTGATTACATACATTGTACACCTATAAGTATTAGTCACCGTGTTATATTAGTTCTAGAACATATGAGACACATATTATCCAGTATACCATACTATAGTAGACATAAGTATATGCTATAATATATATATATATATATATATATATATATATATATAATATATATCTATATGCATAAGTATATGTATATGCATAAGTATATATATATATGCATATTATATATATATATATATATATTGTAATTATACGTTTAATATATTATATATATATACTATATAATCGTCGATATATTATGGTAATTATAATTGAAATACTAGATATTTTAATGGAAGCAAACGTTTCATTAAACCATTATTATAGTCTATAATAGGCACATACGCTATATAATGTTCCTCGCACATACGACGTATGCGCACACGCACACACGCACTATTATCCGCACACACGCACTATTATCCGCACACATAAACGCACCAAAATGCATACACTGCATATTATATACGGCGCCGTATACACTACGTGGTACAGAAGACAATATATTCACCGAAATCATTAATATCTGCACGAACACGACTAGCGTATACAGGTATTTATTGATTAATATACTATACGTCGTATATTATATGCGTATATAAAGTAATCGTATCGAGGCCTTTATAGATATGCGCATACCCATACATACGTACACATACGCGAGCACACACACACACACACACACACACATCGACGATAACGAGTAGGTAGGTATACGAACCAGAATGACAGAAGAATGCTATATATACACCATTAACCGATACACCTTATTATAGCATATCTACAGTTCGATCTACTAATGTTTACGCTAGATTAGGTAGAGACACCGACAGACGATAGGTGAAAATAGTGAAATGAACACAATAATCGAAATGCGGTGGTATTGGCGCGCTATAATCGATCCGTCACGCACCGTTGAATCGCGCGTGGCGGGCGTTTGTTTTCTCTGCGTTGACACATGCACGCATTTGTGATATATGTATGTATATCGATCGACGCCTATATGTTTTCTCGTATCTCGTGTTATTCCGGGTGTTATTATAGTAATCACGTGATATTGCTATTTATAAACTCCCGAATTAAAAGTGGAAGATGCTTACTTTGAAACGTATTATCAAAGCCCAAAGGGCTTTGGTATTATTGAATAGCTGAACATAGTATACACAACCTATATATATATATATATATATATATATACTATAAACTCATTAACTTCAACAAACATTCAAGAACGTGTCCTTCGTATGTGTATACACCATTATAAAACCGCATGCGTTACATAAATGTGTTTAGTGTATGCGTGTGTGCACACACTCATGCGCATACGCTTATATATATATATTTGTGATGACGTTGGTGCATTTTTTTCATGAAAAAAGCTGACTCAAAATTATAATTAATAATCATTATTATGTTATTGTATTAAAACATCCTAAAGGTTATAAGTCTTGGTAATAATCTGGGTAATAATATGAATATCAAAATACGAAATATGTGTAATAATAATATTAACTGTATTTAAGTATATATATATATATATATATATATATATATATATATATATATATATATATATATATATAAATATTATAAAGATAAAATAATTATTATAATAGTATATATATAGGTAATGAATATTTACTAATGATAGAAGTGTATAATCCTATATATGGATTATATAAGAACAATGCATAGGAAGTATCCTACAGTGAAATACAGTGAAATCACTTATATAAGTAAACTATATACGTTGACAGACATTGACCTAGTGCATTGTCTGTTTAGTAGCGCACACAATCATACTCTTCGTTGTTGTTATTGTTGTTGTTGTTATCCCAGAATATTACAAATAGTATCATAGTCGGAATTTCACAACTAATAACAAGACTAACGTCAAAGATTTTGCGAAGCAAAGATATAACACTCCCTATGTATGCAACGTAATTTAGTAATATCCCCTGCCGCTGCTAGCAGTAGTATCGAAATCACTGAAATAGATTTAGGTTCGGCTCTGTTTGCATACAACAATGTTTTCATTGCTCTATTAAATTACATGCAATATAAATTAGCTTTTACTTACTAAATATATACTTATATATAAGTATATGCTATAGCATTTAAAACATAGACATCATATTTGTTTGTTATATATTAGTAATGAACACGTAGATTTCATCATATAAATATTAATTTTAAGCATATTATTTAACATTTTAAAAGTGTATAGTTAAATACGAATTTACATTATAAACAACACATAGTTCCTAAAAGTAACCTGCTATAGGTGGCACTGGGGTATTTTGTATACAAATTCGAATTACACGATTTCGCGTGTTATATCTTTCCTTCGGAAAATCTTTGCTAACGTTGTTATCTCATACGAAAATAGATAAACTATAGTTTATATATGTATGTATGTATCACAGAGCTAGAGAGACATTTTTTCTCTCTAGATCTGTGGTATGTATATATGTAAATATAAACACAATGTAACAGTTATTGATTGATATATTAACATTGATTATAAGTTATGAATTGAATTGGTAATAAACAAAATGTATATTTAGAAAAGATTTTGCGATCCGTATTATTGATATTTATTTAATTAATAAGTAAACAATTGTATATGTAAATATATGTAATGTATATACATTACCTAATTAATAAGTAAACAATTGTATATGTAAATATATTTAATGTATATACGTTTTACATTAACAAATATATATTATATATTGAATATATATATATATATATATATATGTATATATGTATAATATATATATATATATTTATATTTATATATATATATATATATATATATATATGTTTATTGGGTAAAATTCATTCATATGTTCGCATATAGGAAATCTGTGAAATGTAGGGACGAATAGTACATACGAATCGTTGCGTTGTCCATTGAGATAAGTGTGAGTATACTCTAGTTGGTATAGGACCAACTAGTTGGTATATATATATACTCTAGTTGGTAAAACTATAGATGGTAATTTATTTTAGAATCAGTTGTGGATTGCATTGAAGTAATCGGTATACCGTATAGCTCAAATGTAGCTCAAATATATTTGAACTAAACGTGTAAACCAATGATACATATTCACCAGATAGAAGATCGTATGTGTATATCTAAAGTGGTTGGAAACGATCAGAAATGTGATAGGTGATAGGCCTACTGATGGTGGAATAGGAATCAATAATATAAAGAATAAATGCATCTACAAAGACAATAGAAATGGTAGATGACATACCATGTTGACTACTTTATATTATCTATAGATATATGATTGGATAATTATGAATTAAAATATCGGGATTAACATATATTTATAACTCATCTGTATTCCCCCCTATCCTCATTGGGGAAAGGGGGAATACATTAGCCATAAAGTATTACAAAAATTGGAATGCAGGGGAGATTGCAGATCATTGAGAATAGAAAGTGTTATAATATTTAATAATACTTCAATGTTAAAAATTAGGGTACCCTTTATATATTTATTAGGGTACATCTATGCTAAATATTAGGGTACGTGATTATTATATTTACATATCATGCAATTCAATTATGGTACATATCATACAACTGCATTAGGGTACACGGTATCATATAATTCGGGTACAGCCAGCTACAATTCTTTAGAATACAGTTTGATAATTTTTAGGGTAGGTACCTATAGGTGTACAGATCATATTTATTAAAATTGTACCATAATAAGGGTACGTATATGGGGACACTACTTACACCCTAAAAAGGCACTCGCTGTACCTACCCTAATTTTTAACATTGTTTATTAGATAGGATATAGACTACATACTGGGCATATTACAATGCAATTATCACAGGAGATGAGTTGGGAATTAACATACGAAGAGAACATAATAATAGGTAGGCGGGAATAGTTTAGCGATCACAATAGGTCATAATCACCTACCTCCTATAACTTCGAGGTTATAGGAGGTATTGGCATATCATCGGTATAAATATAGTTGTTATGTAATTTAAATTATAGTTAATTCTATAATTTAAGCAATGCTATTACATAATTACATTAGTAAGGGAGGTGAATCAAAGAAGGATTCCTGAGGAACTCAATATAGGTTGAGGGCGAAATTCATACGGTTAGTCGCAACATTTTACTAATGTAAATATTGGATACACGACGTTAATCTAATGAAGGTGATGCCACTTATAAAGTATAAGTTATACAATTCCATTAAAGGTATATATAGGCAAAACTCTATCAAAACTATAGTTATATATTTGTTAATATATGAAGATGTAATGACACCGAAATATAAATCATTAAATAAATCTAAAAGAAGAAGTTGTTAAGGAAGTTAGAAATAATAGTAGTTTGTTTTCGTAATTCACTCTGAAAGAAACTATGAAAATTATGCATACCCATGAATGTGGTAATTGTGTGAATAACCATAATTTAAGTATTTTATTAATACAATAATACTAATTAGGAAAAGGAAGTTGAGATATATGTCGATAAGTAGATACGATAGTAGGATAATGGGAGATGATGTATAAGGTGTGTGAGTTGAAGTGCTATTCGACTTAAAATTGCAAGTGCTGCAATAAGTCTGATAGTATCTATATTGAGAGGGCTACACTTTAAATCACTACTTTTATCGCACTTTTAATAATATATTTAATCACATCACATCTCAAATGTATAAATATAATACCTATGTAATTGTTTATAAAATATTAAATGTATATTATTTCAAAAATTCTTTAATTTTGCTATCACAAATTCATAATAAACCTTTGTGGTTGTGCTACTTCATTACGATACTTCTATGTTGTTATATTTATCAAATATTTTGATTTTCTAAAGAATACTTGCAAATAAATTTTCTAATAGCAATTCATCAACATTTTAATAATTAATTATATATTAACCTATATATATATATACATTTTATAAAATATAATGATATAATTATCAGTTATATGAATATATTATTTAGGTTGTTTTGAATTGTAATAATCTATAGGATATTTTCATAGGGCTAATTCAGATAGGACTAATTCCGATAGGGCTAATTCAGATAGGAATAACTCAGATAGGGCTAATTCAGATAGGACTAACTACGTAGGGCTAATTCAGATAGGGCTAACTCCGATAGGGCTAACTCCGATAGGGCTAATTCAGATAGGACTAATTCAGATAGGACTTACTAAGTAATGCTAACTCCGATAGAGCTAATTCAGATAGGGCTAACTCAGATAGGGCTAATTCAGATAGGGCTAACTCTGATAGGCTAATTCAGATATGGCTAACTCCGATGGGGCTAACTCAGATAGGGCTAATACAGATAGGAATAACTCATATAGGGCTAATTCAAATAGGGCTAACTCTGATAGGCTAATTCAGATATGGCTAACTCCGATGGGGCTAACTCAGATAGGGCTAATTCATATAGGATAAATAATTCAAATATTAAAATACATGTAGGTGTACACTGGATGCACGGCGTGCATCCATCAAATGTGATTAATATTTCATACAAGTATACTCTCTAATAAACTGTTCCTATCATATATTAGAAACCATAAATGTTAAAGGTAATATTTTGGTATTTTTTAATTGAAAAAGTTTATATATTTATATATATATATACTTTCTTACTTAGTTATTTAGTTCTGTGATGGATCATATTAGGGGAAAACGTGACTTCAACGATCACAACATCTTCCATACATATAACAAAATACAGGAAACATCTAAAAATGGGTATGGACTGCAGTCATGAAATAGGGCATGGAATGCATGCATTATAGATGGCAGTATATATATATATATATATATATATATATATATATATAGTATACTATATACTATATACACATGGTTTGTGTATTTCTTCTACCATTCCCGGAGGATAGTTGTGATGAATGAGTCACGCATTGAGAGCTGAGTCATCTCAGATGATCGAAGTAGTTTACCTACCTATCTTCTTTTTATAGTACATAATAGTATTTCACATATTCCGTAATAATGTAGTGTTATCTTCTATAGTAGATTAATATATATTTAGGTATATAATTATATTATTAATATAACTAATTCAAATTATTTACAGTTTTAATATTGTAAGTTTAATTTAAATGTATTATATATATTTTTGTAGTATTAATATATTAAATAATAGGTGTACACTGTACAGTGTACAATGCATTGCACGGGAATACTATATATATATATATATATATATATATATATATATATATATATTTATATATATATATATCAAGGTCATCCGAGTTAATAGATAATAGTTATTTAGTAGTATTTGCAAATAGCTATCACATAGCAAACCTAGGTTATCGGGTATATATATGCAGAATATTATACGTAGTTATATTATCAATTGGTAATATTAACATTATAAACATAAACCTAATTCTTGTAAACAATATATTGTCTAAACATATATACATATAGTTAACTATAGTATAATTATACTTTATTATTGTGTAATATATCATTTCCTGAATTAGTTAAACCACTTATCAATAAAATGAGTTATTTAAAAAATACAAATTTTATTTTGTAAGTATAAATCGAAGTCAATTTAACTCAATAGTATTTATGTTTATTATTAATTAATATGAACATAATTTTCAATAATGATATATGATAATTATTGACTACAGGGCGTAAAGAGTTTAGTTAATTAAGTTAGCCGTTAAGTTAACACAATGAATTAATAGAAGGAACAACAGAAACTTAACTGAACCAGCTGTGATGTAACTTCTTGATGACTTACTATTAGCCAAAATAAATATAACCAATTTATGTTCTTTGACCTCCCTGATACTTTCAACACAATACACTTTAAAATACTACTCAACCGACTCTCCGAAAGTGACATAACTGACACAACCTTGCCATAGTTATCCAACTGTAACCATAGACGTTACTACGATGTTAAAATAAAAATTACAGAATAGTGTAATTTTTACTTTTTTAAGGATATATCTTTGCGTCTATCTTTGCGTCTATCGTTAAGATATATATATATCTTCTCGACATAAAATCAATTTCTGAGTGCCACAATACTACGTACTCTCACCGATACTTTTCTCGAGTTGTATGCATACACTAGCTAAGCTCGTTAACACATGCCCTAACTTCCAATTAACCATGTAATCTAATGATATACAGCTAATGATACCATAACTAACTCAAGTAAACTACACATGCTCTTACATTCAATACACATTTGGCTATCGTACAAGTTGTGCGACACAACCACTTAATACTAAACTCAACAAATAGAATACACGTAAACTCGGACCACTTTTGAAATACATTTCGGACCACTTTTGAAGAATATTCGGACCAGTTTTAAATAACTATATATAATATGGGTTAAAGCATAAAAGTGGTCCGAGTTTTCTTCAAAAGTATTCCTAGTTTCATTCAAAAGTGGTCCGAGTTTACCTGGTCCGAATGTACTGGTACCCAACAAATACATAACTATAGTTCTGTACAGATATAACTCAATTGAGTATATTAATTCACAACTTAAACCGTCCCTAATTTCTCAAAACTGTATACTGCCAATTAAAATCGTATCCCCATAAATAAAGTTACATACTTTGGCATCAGAATAAACTAGTCTCTTAACTCGACTAATTGCATAACACTACTTAATAAATCAAGTTCGTACGGAAAACAATACAATATATCTACTTACCCATCGGGTTTATTAATGCACTAATAAACTACTCAATAAATCACTTATAGTTTACCACTAAACTACTGTAGGTAGCTACAATAACCACTATACAATAACCGAACACAATTATCTTGTTCATTTAATTTGACCTATAGCTAAATATATCTAGGATAAATATATCTACTAGAATTATTTTTAACCTGAAACCAACAGACTAAATCACATATTTATCGCAAATTATAATTTTCTATAGAAAACTACTATAGTTGTTTTTAGTTTATAAACTGACTTACCATATCCTAGGTTATTGACTATAAACTTTACTACTATTATATTACATACTCACTACCACTGAACCTTACTACCTTACTAGGATATATATATATCTCCATAATTCGTGTATAATCTAATCAACCGAATCTAGACTCCATTCTGTCATTCTCCTTCTTCTCAACAAACACAATTACGGTTATATTTAATTTGGTAATCTACTTTTACGACTCAAGCTATTAAACTTTGAAATATACATAAAATTAAAATTAAAAACTGTATACCATTTATTCAAATCACAAATTAAAAAATACTTACTATCAAATTTAACCATTTAACAATTATTATTATCATACTTTGTCGCATATATTTTGTATTGTTATCGTTATTATTATTGTTATAACAATAATATATAACGGTTATAACGGTTATTATTATTATTATTATTATTATTATTATTATTATTATTATTATTAATAATAATAATTATCATTATTATTATTATTATTTTTATTTAAATACAATCGCTAATAACACTTCCAATAATATTAATGTTATGTATTACGGAGGTATTTCATAGATGAGTCATACAATGCATCTAATGAAATAAATAAATTATATATCGTTGTTATATTGTTCATACTCTAGACTATACAGTGAGAAGAATATACATAAAAATACAATATCGAATATATACTATAGATTAAATGTATATTAGCTCTATACAATATAGTGTCTATAGACATATATATATATATATATATATATATATATATATATATATATATATATATACAACATATGTGCATTTTACAATACACAATACACATATATATATATAATATGTATAAAGCAAATTGGATATACACACATGTACATGTGTAGAACTAAACACACATGTGTAGAAACACCCGCAGTTGTTTGTAAAGTACAATTTACGGCTGTAGATATTCCGTCTCCCGCTTCGTTTGTCCGGGGTTAGCTTGGACGGTTTGCTTAAAGTTCACGACGAAGTACTTCCTATAGGTAACACGTGATGGGGTGTTGTAAACAGGGTGTTGTAAACGAGGGTGTTGTAAACGAGGGTGTTTCATTAGGTCAACGCATACGCGGAGGCATGCGTGTACTTTAAGCACAGAGCTAGAGAGAAAGCTAACTCTAACTTTCTCTCTAGTTCTATGACTTTAAGTAATGGTATGATAACATCAACCATACTGTGTGTCACACGCTCGCCGGCGATACGATACGTTAATTCGTTATTTACGATAATTATAGATCGATACGCTATATAATGCCTGTCCTTATTAAACTTTAGTCCACATAACTACCTAATAGTAGTAGAAGTATTCGAAGTAGTAGTTGTTGTTGTATTAAAAATACGACATCGTGTAAGATGAATAGAGCATGCGTACAATTGTAGTGTATATATACTATAGTATACATATATATATACTATATATAGTATACACCGTAACTATACAGTAATATAGCCATATACACAGTGGTTTCATTGGTACTGCAGGTAAAGACGCATGACCTCATTTTATAGTAATCCCAAATATTTGTTAAGGAAACATACACAGTAAAAACTAAACGTTCATTAGACACATTCAGAGTCTAATGAACGTTTAATATTATAAAATTTAACCTAAACGTTCATGAAATATAGTTGTGTAATGAACGTTTATAAATGGTATATAAACGTTCTTTAGACATTTGAATTCCAATGAACCTTTAGATATATTATTAAATACAGAATTATTTTAAAAAAATTCTTGCCAATAATATTAATTTTCGCCTAGATTATTTATTTATATATAGATACAATATCATATTTTAATTTTTCTTTATTTTGTTAAATTGATTTAATTTAGCACTAATGGAATTAAGTATCAATTATTATTTTATTTCTATATTTAAGTTGATATTATGATTTAATAAATAAAGTTACTATTTTAAAATAATAAATTCTTTAAGTATCTATTATATTTTGATATCATCATAATTTCATTTATGTATCAACTTAATTATAATAATAAACAATAATTATAATCATAATTATATTGATAATTAAGATAAAATAAATTTGAAATAATGTTATAATGATTTATCAATATTAAATATTGAAACATTGTATTTAATATTAAAAATATTATTAATGTTAAATTCATGTATTAAATATAACATATATGTAATTATATAATATTGTAATATATAAGTCATTACAAGTTAAATACTAATATGAACGTATCTCCGCTAATACATATATAATTATAAGCATATTAATAATATAAAATATTCAGAATATAGAGTCTAATGAACGTTTTTGCATAAACGTTCATTATAATATAGAGTCTAATGAACGTTTATACAAAAACGTTCATTAGAATATAGAGTATAATGAACGTTTATACACAAACGTTCATTAGAATATAGAGTCTAATGAATGTTTATGCAAAAACGTTCATTAGAATATAGAGTCTAATGAACGTTTATGCAAACACGTTCATTAGAATATAGAGTCTAATGAACGTTTATGCAAACACGTTCATTATAAACTGGAGTCTAATGAACGTTATAAAAGGTTCGCTATTTGGACCACCCAATGAACGTTTAAATTGAGTCTAATGAACGTTTAGTTTTTACTGTGTATGTTAAGGAAACACATACAATGTACGCGAAATCGTGTAATACGATATTTGACAAAAAACACGAATAGAGCTATAGCTATATATAGGTATATATATAGGTATACCTATGTAGGGTAACTTTTAGGAACTATGTGATGTTTTTAATGTAAAGTTATATTAATCTATACACTTTTAAAATATAAACTAATATTTTGTAAATTATTATTTATATGATTAAAACTAAGTTTTAATTACTACTATCTAACAAAGAAATAGAATATGTTGGTTGTAAATTAAGTACTTATTTATGTGGCAATTAAAATTTAACGTATTGCATGTAATTTAATAGAACAATATTAATATTGTTCGATATAATATTTACTTAAGAACTACTGATTCATGACATCATATGATAGTTTAGTTACTTTGTCCCATTTAAACATGAACATTTACAACAATAGTCATATCACTACTACGCCATAATCTGCAACTATTACACTACTACTACTACTACTACTACTACTACTACTACTACTACTACTACTACTACTACTACTACTACTACTACTACTACTACTACTACTACTACTACTACTACTACTACTACTACTACTACTACTACTACTACTACTACTACTACTACTACTACTACTACTACTACTACTACTACTACTGCTGCTACTACTACTACTACTACTACTACTACTACTACTACTACTACTACTACTACTACTACTACTACTACTACTACTACTACTACTACTACTACTACTACTACTACTACTACTACTACTACTACTACTATTACTACTACTACTAATACTACTACTACTACTACTACTACTACTACTACTACTACTACTACTACTACTACTATACTACTACTACTACTACTACTACTACTACTACTACTACTACTACTACTACTACTACTACTACTACTACTACTACTACTACTACTACTACTACTACTACTACTACTACTACTACTACTACTACTACTACTACTACTACTACTACTACTACTACTAGCGACTACTACTAACCAGACAATACAGAACACGATCAGTAGTATGAAGCCAGCAACACACATAAGTATCAAACCTCCAACGTTATAGAAGATCATGTATCTGTCTACACTGTCTTTTATTTCTGGTGGAAAATATTTCATTAGAAATTACTCAGTATACGCTGATGTATACCATATATGGAGATATAGCTCTATAGAGAGAAACTCTAGCTCTGTGACGTATACCAACGATTTTGCGAAGCATCTTCGGAAAATATTTGCGTATACTGAGTAATATATATATATGTGTGTGTATATGTGTGTGTATATGTGTGTGAGTGTGTGTGTATAGGTGTGAGTGTGTATATGTGTGTGAGTGTGTGTGTGTCTGTCTATATTGTTTGTTTACAACCTGGTATGGATTCGACGTATGTATCAGTATTGTCAGATATACCAGTGTTGTCAGACCTATTGTTGTTCAGCTCCATTATCATCAGAGTTATGTTCCAGCTTTCTGTTACATGGGTAGTATTGAGTTAGCATTTGCAATACATAATTTGAATTGTTATAACAACATATAGGTATATAGTATATATATACTATATACATATAGTATATATATATATATATATATGTGTGTGTGTGTGTGTGTGTGTGTGTGTGTGTTTGTGTATATGTGTGTGTGTGTGTGTGTGTGTGTGTGTGTGTGTGTGTGTGTGTGTGTGTGTGTGTGTGTAATACACACTATGAATATATCTTATATTATATATTTCTTTTGTTAGTATATCATTCTTAAAAGTTGTCTCTGATATAAGACAGGGTATAATATTAATAATATGGAATATGATATCATATAAGTGTATTATATATGTAATACGTATAGATAAATATATTATAATTATATAATATATAAATATAATAAATTATACCCATATAGTATTACACTATATATATATATATATATATATATATATATATATATATATATATATTTAGTTAATGCTTTAGTATACATACTCTTGTATTATCACTAAACGTTTCTGTCATATACGAGGGTATTAATTACACTATATATAGTAGGTAGTACCTACTATGTACCTATAGGTATACACATGGTGTATACACTATATACAATTAGGCCTACATAATCTAATAAAAATACCAACTAGATTATCAACCTATACAAATTCATTAATAGATTACATATTAACAAATATTAATTCAATTTTATTGAATGGAGTTATTAATATAGATATATATGATCATTCTGTTATATTTACTATTTGAATATACAAAAATAGCACAAATTCATAATATTAATATATTAATACATACTTTATCGGTTTTCAAATTGGACTATTTGTTACATAATTACAAATCCTTCTATGTGTTATGATGAATCAATAACATTAAATGACATGTTTAATTAAGTTTGTCCCATATCTAGAAAAATAAATAAATATAGCATTATCAATCGATATGGCTTACGTATTTAATACATTATCTAAAATTGTATATATTTTTCGGGGGTTAACATTTCTTAACATTCGAAATTTAATTATATTATATAATTCACTATTGTTATCACAACTATGTCATATGGAGTAATGTGTATGAAGATAGATTAACAAACTTGGTATTAATATCAAAAAAAATATTCGAATAGAAAATATCAATACAAATATGATAGATCAGACTCAATTATAATAAACAAATATATACCTTTGATATGTTTATCACACACTAATGATATGTTTAAATAAGTATATGTAAGTATATAATCCTAAGTATATTTTAAAATGGAACGAATTTATAACTTTTAGAATAATATTATTGTTATATAACCTCTTAAATAATAACCTATAACATTAATCTATAAATATTTTTTATATTTAATAACGACAAAACAATATTTATTTTACCATTAATGAAAACTACTAAATACCAAAAACACATTTTTTTTAAATTTCCTAAATATGTCATATTAAATGGTCCTATTATAAAAATGTAATGATTGTATTAAAATATTAAGGCATTATATAAAGTATTACATAATTACTTTTAAATACATATTAGAAGTACATAATATATACTTTTGTTTACTATCATATTATTTCTATATAGGGGAAATTAACCGAATAAGGAAAGTGCCCGAATACGGATACTCTCGGTATCTTAGAAACCATAAATCATACAAATAAATGTTTAATGAATAGTATATTCATAATTATATTAGTCTAAATAAGTATTTTTTTATTTTGTTATTATTCAAAATAGTGTTTCTATATCCAATAACAAAATATTAACTATATATTAACTAAAACATAACAATATATTATTAAAAACTAAAAAATTATAAAAATTATAAACATAATTGCTATATTTGTTATGAAATTGTAATTAGGTTATAAGCATATATCTAGATAGTATATAAATCCCTAATACGGACACTCTAGATACCTTACTACGGACAGTGTCCGTCGGACACCCTATAACCAATCAGCGCTCATCGTGTGAAATATTCGTATTTTCATAAAAATCGCGTGCGTTTTAATATTAATACCACCAATAAAGATAAATATAATATTTAACTATTTAGATACTTAAATTGTATTATTAATTAAAAAAATAATAAAATAAATAAATTATTAACTAATTAAATTAGAATAAATTATTCAAAAAATTAATTATAAATAATGTAATTGTAATTTGTCTGAGTTATTCATCAATAATATATAGTTTATCATGTGGTATATAGTATATATAGTATATATAGTATATACAATTGTATATTGTATACAATTAATATATGGTGTCCGTATTATAACACAGGGTGTCTCTATTCGGACATGGGTACCGAATACGGACACCCCCGTTATATATTGAATACAAGATTAAATACAATTTTAAAATCACAATAATATCTATAATCATATAATATTAATATATTTTAATTTTTGAATACAAATGTTGAGTCATGAAATGTTAAGTTTATTTTAATTTATTATTAATGTATCCGTATTAGGTTATTTTCCCCTATTTGAAAGCGATATATTAATATTTTAAATAGTCGTTAATGTTTTACATTTTTTATATTAGACCATTTGGGTCATTATGTATTTTAATAATTTTTTATTATTTTATTCCCACTCTTTTATAATAATTGTTTGCACTAGTTTTAAACACAATTTGTTTTATTAGTATACATAATGAATTGAAACATGATGAAATACGCCGACGGAAGATATTATTATTATTATTTTTTTATATATTACTCTACTATTTTTAATTCTAGTACACAAGTCTTATTAGTATTATTGTATAACTATCCTACATTTATTATATTCATATACTATGGAAGATATGAGGTATCGATTAATAAAGCTACTTATATATAAGTTATAAGTTATAAGCTATAGCTGGTAACATATATAAGCTATAGCTTTCAATGATCCTCCTTATACAAGTGTTAATTCATATATAGTATATATATATATATATATATATATATATATATATATATATATATACTATATATATTTATATACCTATATATATTTTCGGATATTACCGGAATTGTTCAGAATATTCACAGTTAGTTAATATTCCACGTGGTATTAGACATATTTAATATGCTATATATTCATGATATCTTCAGTAACATGCGCAATTAACCATAATGATTCTGAATATATGCGGAAACAATTATCAATTATGTTATATATGCCTGTATACATAGAGTAACCTATATAGTATACCGTAAACGGAATAGTATACATATAATACTATAGTTACCCATACTCATTCAACTTATGCTATATATATATATTATGCTATAGCATACATATGGTATCGATGCCAACCTATATTAACACATACTCTTATACTCATACAATACTCTTTTAGGAATGTTATAATTAGGCTATGATAACAACCGAAATATCGACCAGCCTTCATTGTCAAACTTATGAATGTTTACAAAGGTTACTAATATAGTATCGGTACATTAATAAATAGTGTAGATATATTGTGTATCCATAGTAAAAAAAACCTTATTGTTGGATCACATATAAATATATATATATAAGGGTAGTACATTTTTGTCTAATATTCAACCAATTATTATATTGCAAAATAGGGTAATAACCAATTTGTTTTTTTCTTTTAATGTATATATAGATACAATTTATAAAAAATTCAATCTTTTAAAATTTCAAATACTATAAAGATTAATATCTTAAAATATATAAATAGATATATGAATAAATCTTTGCCTATAATTTTACAATATCTTTTTACACAAAATTCAAATATTTATAAGCCTTTATCTAAAACATTGGTTTTACCAAAAATTAGAACACATAGAAAATCGTTTTGCCTCACTAACAAAGCTCATGAGATATGGAATGCATTACAAGCTTCTTTTCACAAATTAATGAATAAAACATCTTTTAAAAAAATATTAAATTATTTATTACCTCTTCGTATTAGTTAACTTTTTATATTTGTTATTGTGTTAGTTTCTTTATCTTTTTATCTTTTTCATTTTTATATTTTTAGATATTTTATGCATTTATTTCATTTGTGTTATATATTTTTCTTCTTTTAATATACATTTATATATTTAATTTATATATACTTTTATTATTTATTATATATTATTTTGTATTTAACTGAAAATGATGACCTCTCCTTGATAACAATGTTCAAGTAGGTTACTATATACTTACTTATTTATTCATAACGATTTTCATTTACACGAATCACATTTACAAATCAAATAACTTTAATAATATATACAATAGTATATATATACAAAATTATATTTATAATTATATACAAAATTGAAATTTTAAAATAAGTTATTATCATTTTATAATTTTATTATATTTTTTCATATCACTTTAATAATATATACAATAGTATATATATATATATATATATATATATATATATATATATATATATATATACAACATTATAGTTCTAATGATATACAAAATTGAAATTTTAAAATAAGTTATTGTCATTTTATAATTTACTTATATTTTTTTATTTTTTATTATTATTCTTGTAATTCTGTTATCAAGTTGAGTTGGAAAATACCTATTCAAGCTTTGCTGTTGTGTTTTCCTGAGTGTTTACAATCTATCTGATTCACATATAACTGATATTCCTATATATATATATATATATATATATATATATATATTGAATTACTTAGTACTTAATCCCGTGACGTTGTCATCGTATACGATAGGAGGAGCATACGGGGAGCACATTAACATAACGAACAACACTTCCTCCATTCTTACCGATCGGCTGTATTATTTAGGATTTCACGTAATGTGAGATTAGACTAGTCCAGTATGTCATACAACCATTTTCACTTTGGACGGCATTTATTTCTACTGCCTTCAACTTAGCCTTGCGATATCATCTTAGCTATCGATTCATGTCTACATATATACCCAAATAAGGTCATATTTCTATGTACCATCATCTCTAAGAGAGTCACATAGTTTCCTATTTTGCTTCTTATTTAGATGGATACGTAGATATTAGTTTTCCTTTGTTTGTATGTGATATTTAGGAGTCTTATATATGGGCTTTAGATTCGAATGCACGAATCTTCTTTTTACAATCTTCCAACATGTTCCAGGTTTCACAGCCATATAGTAAATACTATATGGCTGTGAAATAGATAGTATTTAATATGTGTATACACATTCTATAGAGCTTGTACTTGAGATTGAATTCAATTTCTCTGACTTTCAAAATCTTCTCAAATCTCACTATTGCTGCAGTTGATGTGGCTAGTATAATTAGAATATCTTTCTTGCTATATCTATCAACTATAGTTCCGTGTTTAGTTAGCATCGCACCAAGATATTTGAAGGTTTTAACATTTTCGAGCTTCTCTCGTGATATAAGGTGATGTTTGGTCCACATCCATCACCGTTTATCTTGCTCTTCTCGTGATTTATTTCCATATCATGTCATGCAGGAATTGTTTCTAAATAGACTGTTAATGTTTGTAATTCACTATCTGAGCCAGCTAGAATATCAATATCATCAGTGAATCGTAGATTGGAAATTGATCTTCTTCCTATTGATATTGTTAACTGGTGATTGTAACTATAGAGTGTAATTATTATCCCTAGAAATATATTGCATAAGTTGGAAAGGGAAGAAAATGTGGTTGTTCAATAGAAAAAGCTTGTTGTAGAATATATATATACAGAATATAATAGTATATATGCAAGACCTCCTATAACCTCGAGGTTATAGGAGGTCTTGATATATGTTATGTAAATAATAAATATTAATCTCGAACTCGGAACACGCTGGCCCAATATTGACCTATATTTAAAAAAATGTGTTGGGTATTCTTAATGCATATATATATATATATATATATATATATATAATATATACATATATATGTGTACAATATTTTACAGTCGAATTCATAATCAACAACATGTTTACAATAACTCTTAATACTCATGTGACGTCACTAACTATAGTTACGTATATAACTAATATAGTAGTAGCCATACGTATAATACAATCCCCGATATAGTATCCTACCTACTATATGCGGTGGTTGGCGCATGCGTACTAACTATAGTAGCCATACGTATACTATACGCCCCGATATAGTATCCTACCTACAATACTGTGGTTCGCGCATGCGTACTAACTAGTAGTAGTTACGCAATAGTCCCAGTCGTTGTTAGCATCCACGTCGCACCACAGTCTCACTTCGTTATCGGGCACCGAGTCCAAGGTCGTACAGGTGTCCAACCGCTGACCTCTGTAGGTGAACGGGAACGTGCAGTTCTTACCCGACTCCGTGGACACTTCTGAGCGGGTGGGGGGTGTGGGGGTTAGTTTCATTTATATTATATAGCACTAAATATAATAATATTTCGGTCTGATAATAGTATATATGAACGAAAAAGCATAGTATGGCTCATTCATATTTGTATACAAAGTAGAAGAGAACAAAATAATGAATACAAATATAAAATTAAACTAATAATAAATATATGTAGTTTATATAGTTACTTATATATATATATATTTAGATAGTGGCATAGAGTATATCGATGACTCACGACTAAACCAACCTTTATCCACGAGACAATAGCCCCACTCGGGCGAGGTGGTGTTGTTACGTAACGGCACGGGGGTGGTGTCGCACCACAGTTTTCCCTGCACCCCTGTACCCCTACCCGTTGGCGGGTCGTCGGTACACCCCACATAGGTGATCTGCCCCCGTCTGAAGGGAAACACGCATTGCTGTGGGTCGGCTCCTTCCGCCATCGAACCTCCGATAGCGAACACTATAATACCGTATACACGTATATATACAGTGAAAGCCGCTTACTTCGACAGCCACGTACATCGATAATTCGGCTACATCGACATTTCGAGATATTTTTTTTGGATATACACCTATTTACATGTAAATTAATCCGCGTACATCGACAATCCACTTATATCGATAATTCGGCATTATCGACATATTTATAGTCATATTTGGAATTCAATCCACTTATATCGACAAATTTGATTATAAAACAAATTATTTACAAATTTTAATTTGTATGAAAAGTATTCCCATAATATTCATTTCTATTCTCATACTACTCAATATCGTCAGTGTATCTATAAATAACATGATATTTAATATATTACGTAATTGGTCAATATTTAGATACGCCTGCAAATATGTATCATATATAATATAATGTAATATATTATATCATATTATATAAACATATTGCATATTGTATATTATACACTACTTGTATATCGGTATTAATACTATATTCTATTTATGTTAAATAAAATTAATTATAATATTATAGTTTTATAATACTAAAGTACGCGAGAGATACAAAGTTTGTACTCAGTTGTTGATACATAGTTTTTATCATATACAAATATCAAAACATTAACATAAGTAAAAAGTAGGAAAGTAACAATGAACTATATAATCCGTACTCATATATTATTGTATCAGTAGTGTATAGTACCATTAATTACTGGCGTCACTATTACGTACTAACACCTATAGGTGTCATATAGTCATATATGACTCATTGTATAGGTATATATTTATATTAAATTTATATCTCAATATCATGTTATTCATTATAAGTAATACTATATATATATTTAAATATATTGTATTATAGTACACTATTGCATGGTAATACTATAAACTACTATATGCTATATACATACATTGTAGGATCAACTCTCTTTATCGAGTACAAGTCGGTGGTGCATTGCATCACCAGATGCAGGTATATGAGCTCAATTATAATTAACAATTCTTAAAATAGATTCTGGTCATAATATCAATAGTATCAAAGGTATTGGCGTAACTTGCTAACATGTCGCATAACGAATTATTACGTCATTAGTTTCCATTATGTTTTTTTTATTTTTTTCTATATCATATGTTATATTTAATAAAGTAATTCATCATTATACAATATGTCTAAATATCATCATATTATCTATTATACATCATTGTATTTCGAATATGTAAACTAATAGTATACTATAGTATGCATATATACATACATGCAATAATTTTAAAATAAGATATAACCGTATAACTATATAAATAAAACTATCAAAAACATAAATAATAAAATAGACAAATATTCTTATAAATATAAAGATCGTGAATCAAATAAGCCGATCCAGGATCGCCGAATAATTATCGCGATCCTGCCCATCACTGGCTATAGTATACCATATATACTGTATACTATATAGGTTAAGGGGATTCGCGTCCTTTTATGTATACAATGTATTAATATAGGAGATATTTGTTTGTTATGTATTTAAGTATAACCTACTTTATAGTTAAATATAATATATACTATATAGTATGTTATACTATATATTATATAATCAACTATACTATAATATACTATATAGGTAATTTACTACATTTACCTACATTTAAGTAATACTTTTTAATATATTCTTTGATTGAATTGCTATGGATGTGTAAATAATTAGTTACTAAATATTAATAATATTAATATTATTTAATAAACATGTAATTACACTTTTTTTTATTATATTATATATGCATATATTATATTATTACATACAATTAATTATAAATAAACTAATGCGTTATACATCATTAGTGCTATGCCCCTATCGCTCATATCGACAATCCGCCTATATCGACATTTTTGGAGCGTACACAACCATGTCGATGTAAGCGGCTTTCACTGTATATATATATATATATATATTATGATGATGATGATGATGATAAGGTATATTAGCACTTATCATAGGTGTGGCCACCCCTCGTAGGTGCATATAGCAATATAGAACTAAAACAATAATTATTGTTTTTCGTATTTAAATAGATAAATAAATTAGATAAATAAATAAAAAAAATGATAAAATAATATAATTAATAAAAATAGTCATATTGTATGATTAAATAAGTGAATATATTACATCGATGATATGTAAGCTTTGAGGTGTGTAATAAAGGACCGGTGTGAATGGATTGATCTAATAGAGGCAGGGAGGGAATTCCATAGGGATAGAACCATATGGTATATATATAACTGAAGGCGCGTTTATGATAATTCAGGTATACCTATATGATATATGAGATACGAGGGCAAATTAGGGAAATGTCGGCTTATACGATTTAAAGGGGATAATGAAGTATTAGGGAGATGATATATATAGTATGATAGCGCATGCGAATAACTCTTCAATAGGTGGCGAGTAATACTGACCCTTATCGTAGACGCAGTAGCCCCACAACGACGTCGTGTTTCCGGTCCACATCTGCGGCAATGTCGAACACCAAGGTCGACCGTCCATGAAGTCGTAGGCGCAGTACTGATGCGTAGTCACGTGGTATTTGAGGTCAGTCGAGCGGAACGTGATCTCGTCGAACGGGAAGTGACACGTGCTGTGCTCGGCCACGTTTCCGCCGGTTGTGAACACTGGTGATGAGGAGATGGGGAGGAGGAGGAGGAGGAGGAGGAGGAGGAGGAGGAGGAGGAGGAGGAGGAGGAGGAGGAGGAGGAGGAGGAGGAGGAGGAGGAGGAGGAGGAGGAGGAGGAGGAGGAGGAGGAGGAGGAGGAGGAGGAGGAGGAGGAGGAGGAGGAGGAGGAGGAGGAGGAGGAGGAGGAGGAGGAGGAGGAGGAGGAGGAGGAGGAGGAGGAGGAGGAGGAGGAGGAGGAGGAGGAGGAGGAGGAGGAGGAGGAGGAGGAGGAGGAGGAGGAGGAGGAGGAGGAGGAGGAGGAGGAGGAGGAGGAGGAGGAGGAGGAGGAGGAGGAGGAGGAGGAGGAGGTGGAGGAGGTAACGTGATCGATTCACCAACACAGAGGACATACATCTATGACATATTGTTTTGATTATTATTCATTATTGTAGTTACTCATTTGGTAATTCCGTGGAAACTTTAATAGACACATGTAAAAGATAGTTACAAATGGGTATACTAAAAGATAACAACTATAGTAGATATACCTAGATAAAATTACTACTTATTTTTTAATATATAAATAACATTAATATAGTTACCTAACCCATTCTATAGAATTCTATACATTCTATATATATAGTGCACATTGTGCACTGCACTGTACAATGAAAAGTATTATTTTCATTTAGTCTTATAGAAAGCATTATTAGCATGTGCCCCAAGGGAAAACAGCATGGTCATGTGACTAAATAGAGAGAATGATGATCGTGTAACCCAAGGTCATCGAGCATTCGAATTATGATACTAATCACCTGAGTAAATAAAGTGAAACCATCATTCAAATGTTATTTGAATTGCTAATCTAAATGTATTAATTAATATGTCTTTTATTAATTTAAAATGTATCGATTAATAATAAATCTAATCAAAATAGAAATATATTCAAATATTAAGTTTTTATAAAATAATATATATATTATATCTATTACATGAACAATATGAAGTATGAAACACCAAACAAATATCGAAAAGTGTCTGTTTTAATTATGATATAACTATCAAATAAATGTAAGTGACACGGGTATGACTAATCCTCATACATATATAATATATGATCTATATGTAAGTAAATGTAGAAAAACACCGATATTTGAAATACTATCGTAAATATAAATCCCTTACATTTCTCCTGATATACACGTGCATAAGGCATGTCATTTTAAATATCTTATAATATTCATGAATTTAAATTTAACTATTTATGTTAACTATATATTTATTCAATTCGACATTATGTATACATATAGGGGAAAGTCTCCGATTACCGACCCCATCTCGTATCTGAGTAGCTATAAGATATATCAAAAAATTATATCTACTTGAACTGTTAGTAATTTAATGATACATATGAATAAGTATTTTGTTTTAAAAAATATTCAATCCTACAATTGTTATTTGATAAAATGTAATATTCTGTTTTTATTTTTTAAATATTTGAATAATAACTTTTGTTAAATCATTGTAAATATTTTATTAATTAAAAGAAAACTTAATACTGCGCATAATATTGTAGATCAATAACATATTAATAACTATTATAAAAATAATTCAATTTGAATAACTATTAACCAAAATATCTTTATTATAGCAACCCATATGATTTTCCTAATACCGACCCCACTAAATTATCATAATACCGAACCCATGTGATTTATAATATCCAATCAAAATTGATCAGTATTTTACTTTAAAATATGTCTACGTTGTTTGTGTATCATTGATATAGATTGAGGATTCATGATTCCATTATATTATATACATACTGATTAATAAATAAATATTAAATAATAATATACACTATTTTAATATAATTACTATAAAGTTTAAATTTAAATTTAATATTACTATTAAAACATAAATTCAATAAAAAATAATTACGTGCGTGTTATAATTAATTATATTTATGAATATCTACTATATTGAGTGGCTATTATAATACCAACATTATTTATACCACGATTATTTTAGGGGGTCGGTAATAGGAGAAGGGGGTCTGTATTAGGAACCCTATCCGATTAGCGACCCCCCTTTTTATTCTTGTAAATATAATTATATAACAAATTTAAAATAGCCACATTATTCATTTCCATAATATTACCCTAATTACAAAATTTCAAATAAATATATTTAATATTTAATAAGTTATTACAAATAATCATTTAAGGGTCGGTAATCGGAGACTTTCCACTATATAGAAACCACCTCCATAATGAATATAAATATGTATTAGTATATTTTTGGTAGGTATGTAGGTATTTTAGGTAGTAGGTATATTATATATATATATATATATATATATATATATATATATATATATATATATATATATATATATATATATGATATACTACAATATATTGAAATAATATATTATGATATATCCTATCTATAGATGAACTGTAGCACTTTTTGCAGCCATATTATATTATATGGGAAATATATACAAATAACCACATCCTAAAGGAGAATTTTTTCAGAATCAATAATTATTTATTGTACAATATACGTATATTCCTAATTTTAATAAATTATCTAGAATGTATATTAATCTAATAAATAGCTATTTTCAAAATATAATATATTATATAATAATATATAATTAGCATATTTTAATAAATGTGGGGTATCGGTATTAGTATGTTGGTTTTAAATATCGACATCCTTGGTAAAACTAGCTACAAATACTGACAAGGTAAAAGATACGCGAGATGGAACCATTTTCATTACGAAACCTCCAATAATAAGATTTAATTTAAAAAAATAAAACTATAGTTTTATTTATTGAGTTATAATTAAAAATAGATATCATTATAATGGATATAAATTAGTAAATATAATACATTTTCTACGATCGCATATATAAATATATAAATTTATGTATTTTATAAATCTAATTTTTTTTTTAGAAATTAGTTAATATTGTTAGTAAATAATACGATATATATATATATAAACTATTTGTAGCACACAAAATATATACACTATTTAAATTTTTACTAAATCTATAGATATTAATTGATTGGTTAATTACATTGGTGTCAATATTAGTGATCATTAGGGTGTTGGTTTTTGAAATGTTAGTTTATTTATTAAATTTCTATATAACTGAAACATAATATTATATTTAAATGATTGTGATTGTATCCAATTTTAAACGAACTGTTCTATTAATTATATTAAATGTATCAATACATATTAAATATTTAAGCAGTAAAATGCAATTTAATTTATAATTTGTTAACAAATTTGTTAATTTTTACTTTTTAGGCAAAAATATAAAAGTACACATATATTTTGGTTGGATAATTCCCAAATTAAAAATACATATCCTTTATTTAGACTTGTTTAAATAGACTTAAATTATTTATAATTCATATATAACTTTTTTTTAATCAGAAATAGGTATAGTTACTGAAATATGATATATCTTGTGAACCCATTGGGTCCATATTATAGGATGTATATATATAATAGTGTTTTAATAATATTTTAATTTAAATAATATTATATTAGTATATTTCTAACACACTTAATTGGTAAAATATAAATAAAACACTTATAGTAACTATAATAACTATGCATACATGTGGGTATACCCATTACTATAGTAATATGTACTTATAAATCACTATGTGGTATATGAAGTAGTAATTCTTATATATGCCAATGATAAATATTAGATATATAAGATAATTTAATTTATTTTAATTTATATTATAATAATAATAATCAGATTGGTTCCTCATAAAGTTATTCTCATATAGCTCCGTATATCAGACTAAAATAATGAATAACTAAGGTATATATATAATCCGAATAGGTAACTTATTAAGTTAATAACATTAACTACTATTAACTATATTTATTATTAGTTAATATTTTTATCTTAATAAGTTGCCTATTCGGATTAGGATTCAGATTTTACCTAGGTATTTACCTAGATTTTACCTATATATACTTTAGTTATTATTTTAATAAATTATTTAATAATAAAGATTAGTTAGGGGAAAGTCTCCGATTACCGACCCCTAAATGATTATTTGTAATAACTTATTCAATTTTAAATATATTTATTTGAAATTTTATAAGTAGGGTAATATTATGGCAATGAATAATGTAGCTATTTTAAATTGTGGATATAATTATATTTACAATAATAAACAGGTGGGTCGGTAATCGGATACATGTGCCTAATACCGACCCCTTCTCCTATTACCGACACCTTAAAATAATCGTGATATAAATAATTGTAGTATTATAATATCCAATAAAAATAGTTCAAATAACATTCACGCAATTTATTTTGTATTGAATTTATGTTTTAATAGTAAAATTAAATTTATATTTAAACTTTATAGTAATTATATTAAAATAGTGTATATTATTATTTAATATTTATGTATTAATCAGTATGTATATAATCAACTGGAATCATGAATCCTAAATCTATATCAATGATACACAAACAACTTACGAAATATTTTAAAGTGAAATACGGATCTCTTTTGATTGGATATTATAAAT
>OZ025241.1:68143829-68368829 GCA_964019155.1 Osedax fenrisi | reverse complement strand
ATACTCTTGTTACACTTATTCCATTGTTACATTATTTATTTTATATTTTTTTGTATTCTATTATAATGATGTTTATTTTATGATTTAATATTATTATTTATAGTTAATTTATATGTCATAAAGGTTTATTTAATAAATAATATAATATAAAAATAAAAAAGGATAATATTTTATTCATATAATACAAATTATGTTAACATTGATAAGTTACATGCTTAGAATGAATACGTGATAGATAATTTAAACATTGATACGACATATAAGTATTTTACGTGAATACATTTATATAATAATAATAATTTCTATCTGTATCTGTAAAATAATAGTAATTATAATATATGTTTATATATATATATATATATAATCGTACCTTTATCAAGTATTTTTCTTTTTTTAATTTCCATTATATCGCCTTCAACCCAGATGCAATTAATGTATACGGCTCCTCACACTTTCCTTGCTCCGATATATCTAAATACAATAACACATAATTAACCAAACCTATATTTATATGTGCACTATATATAGGGGAAAGTAACCGAATACGGACAGTGCCCGAATACGGACACTCTCGGTATCTCAGAAACCATAAATCCTACAAAAAAATGTTTAATTAATAAAATATTCATAATCATATAAATAGTCTAAAAAAGTATTTTTTATTTTTTTATTATTCAAAATATTGCTGACATATCCAATAAACTGATTTTTTTATTACGATTTTAAATTTATCAAAAAAAAATTCAACTTAAAACCTTCTCAAGTATATATAAATGTATTAATATAAAATATAACCATTTATTATTAAAAACTAAAGCATTCTAAAAATTGTATTTTTAATTTCTATATTTTGTATCAAATATTCATTAAATTATAAGCATATATCTAGATGTCATATAAGTTCCTAATACGGACACTCTAAATGTCTTAATACGGACACCCTATAACCAATCAACCCACATCGTATGAACTATTCTGATTTTCATAAAAATCGCGTGCGTTATAATATTAATACTACCAATAAAGCTAATTCTAAAAAAATTATTATTTAGACACTTAAATTGTATTATTAATTAAAAAATAATAAAAATAAATAAAATATTAACTAATTAAATTACAATATATTTTTTATAAAATTAATTATAAATAACGTAATTGTAATTTGTCTGATTGATTCATCAATAATATATAGTTTATCTAGTGGTATATAGGGTGTCCGTATTATAACACAGGGTGTCCGTATTCGGACATGGGTACCGAATATGGACACCCCAGTTATCTATGGAATTAATAGATTAAATAAAATTTTAAAATTACAATAATATCTATAATCATATAATATGAATATATTGTAATTTTTGAATAACAATAATGAGTCATAAAAAGTTAAGTCCATTTATTGTTAAAGTGTCCGTATTAGGTTACTTTCCCCTAACTAACAATTATATTAGCTACTATAATTATAACTAACCTAATTATATTTTAAATGTATATATTATATATATATGTATATATATATATATATATGAAAGTGATTATGATTTTTTAAATTTATAATTAAATGAATTACTTAATTCAATTGATAATTTAATTAATTAATGAAATTAATTAGTAATAAATGTAATTAATATATAATATATGTATACTAATTTAATTTATAAGTAATAAAAAGTAAATAATATATAATAATATATAATAATATATATAAACTAATTGAATTATTTAATTAATATAAAATAAGTTATTAATGTTAATCATTGAAGGTTAATAACATCTTATTTTTTAAATGTGCATAGTATATTCCCAAATATATATATATATAAAATTATATTATCATTCATAATTATAATTTATCAATCATCAAATATATTTTATTTTATTTAAAATATCTTATTATTATAATACCATTAAACTGATACATATATATTATAATCTAAATAATTATTTACTAACTATTTTGAGAAGACATTCTTGTTTTTATATATTGTAATATAATTAATTCAAATGTATGTGTATAATTATAATTTAAATATTTAAATATCAAAATATATTTACAAATATTTGTTTATACTGTCATATTCTTAGATTTTAATTTTACCAAACTATAAATCTATAACATCTATGATTTTAATGAGTGATATCACTAATTTTAGAATTATATTATAATATTATTGGAACTAAAGTTCTCAAAAGTTCTAAAAAGTTCCAATTATAATTATTGGAACTAAAGTTCCCAAAAGTTCTAAAAAGTTCTCAATATAAAATATTATTGGAACTAAAGTTCCCAAAAGTTCTAAAAAGTTCTCAATATCAAATATTATTGGAACTAAAGTTCTCAAAAGTTCTAAAAAAGTTCCCATTATAATTATTGAGAACTAAAGTTCCAAAAAGTTCTCAATAGTTCCAATAGTTCTAAAAAGTTCTAAATAAATTGTTTGTTGGGTTATAGTTCCTTTTTTTGTGAATTTTCTACGGTGATTTCATTCATTAATTCCCAGCTAGTACTTTCTGTTTAAATCAGTGTTTTCAATTTTTTTGATTTTTTCTTCTATGATATAGATTGCAATATTTGTATATGCTTCGTATATTGATTTCGTGATTCAGTGTTGTTATGTTGATTAATCTCATTTGCATTATCTTTGTATGATTGATTGGCTATATCATATAGCATATAGGCTATAAGCATATATATATGGTATATTATCTAGATCTAGAAACAGCTGTTTACACTAGTGTAATCAGTAGATGGATGCATTTTGTGTTTATTAATTATAAGAAGAATTAATTATCTTGTAACTTCAGAATTTATATCATGAATCGTTCATATTTATTAGAAATATCTGCATCGCCTGGGAAGAGAAAACGATTCTTTATTTCGACTGCGTATTTATCTTGAAGTGATGTGTCATATTTAAATTATGTCTGTATGCTTCAACATTTGTGTTACTGATTCTCTATTTTATTCTCATTAAGATAAAGTCAAGCTGATATTTCCTATCGACGAATTCATATATGCCCAGAGTTTATTAAACTTATTTAAAACCAGGTATTTGTTATTACTAATTATTTTCATTAGAAATATCTATTAATAACACACCGTTTCTATCTTTGTCTTGATGATATGTACAATTTCTGTCATCTTTCCCTGTCCTTTTATTAAAATCTCCAATAATGGAAATTGTATGATGTTGTAGAGTATCTATGGCTCTTCTAAGTTCATCGTAGACTTATTTTATAACTTCATATTAGCTAGAATATATTGGTGCGTATATTACAATACTAGAATGTTCATGATGTCCCTGGAATGTAATTATCAGTATTCTCTTTATTTATTTTATATATTAATTACTGGGTATGAAACATATTGCATCTGGTAGAGTCTTAAGAACAATTGTTACCAGTACTCGGTGACTCGTTACTAGGTTTGTTATTAAGATACTTATGTATTCGTGTAGCGAGCAACAAGTACGAGCCAACAATATTATCGAAAAGAGAACTTTCACGTAGCGACGTGTTGCCGTGCTCACTGACGTGCTTGTGGATCGCTGTGTAGATACACCCATTAACTACTAATACAGGCGTAATTAATACATTAACAATATATTTACATTAATTTTAAAATTCAAAAGAATAAAGGTTTAAAAGATTTTGAAAGTGTAATTAGCAATATAAATATTGATATACGTGTCTGAAACTTCAAATGAAATTTTAATATAATTATAATATATTCAATATTTTATTACATGCGAATATCCAAGATGTGATACATGTAGGGGAGAGCGGGGCAGGTTGACCATAGGGGCAGGTTGAGTCATCTCAATTATTTCTGCTATTAATAAATATTTTAATGCAATTTTTAATACATGTATACACAATTATATTTAGAATTAGTATAACAACTCAACAATTATTTATTTTAAATAATTAAAATATTATTTAATTATTAATATTTTATGAAAATCTCGTTAGTGACAGTAAGTTTAACTTTGATATTATTATACATTTTGTAATAACATAGCAGTATTGGTATATAAATAAAGTATATTTAATATACAATATATTATAAAATAAATAATTCAAAAATTATCACTCACAAATTAATTATATTACTTTTATATATATACTAGTGATATGGGGCAGGTTGACCATAGTAAAACGGGGCAGGTTGATCATATATGGATCCTATAGGATCAATCTGCCTCGTTTATCAATAAAATTATTTATGTATTAATTTATTTAATTAATTAATGACTTATTTAAATAATAATAATAATATAATTAATTAAATATATAATTGAGTAATTATTTTAAATAATTAAATAACTGGTTTATATGCTGGATTAAAACATAGAGAATCTTCTCCTCTCTCCTAATATAACCTCTCGCCTTAAAAGTTTCATTAGTTTTGATATTAATATTGGTGCATATACTTTTTAAATAACTAATAAATATAAATATATAACTTTAACTATGTTTATTTGTTAAATATATCTTTAATTTCGCATTTTTTCTACCTGGCTCAACCTGCCCCAGTAGACGGGGCAGGTTGAGCCAAATTAAAAAAAAATTAAAATGTAATTATATAATTAATTATTTATTATTACACTGATTTATGAATGTTTTTAATTGATCATAAACTATATATATCTTATGCACTTTATTTTATTAAAATATATTCATAACATTATAAGATACATGTGTTTTTATAAAAACCGGCTCAACCTGCCCCGCTCTCCCCTAATTTATAAATAGGTTGAATTCTATAAAATTGTGAACCACTATCGGGTGGTATACCATGACTCATGAGTCATGGTATACCACCCGATGACCAATTTTATTTTTGTATTATTAAATTTTAATCATAAATGAATAATATAAACTATAATATATATATATATATATATATATATAATATATATATATAAATATATAAATATTTTTTGAAATTGTCTCATGACCAAACAAAAAACCCAATGAACCAAATTTGGGCATGAATCATAGGTTGGGAACCACGGGAATATATGATACAATCAGTAAGCATTAGGTGAAGTAAGAATCACCTACATGCATTTGTTGACGTTGGTTATGAACACATCTTATATAAAGACCCGTAGCAAGAAATGTATACCAGGGGGGGGGGGGGGGCAAGCCCCACACAATTTTAAAACTAAAATGTAATTAATATATACCAGTATACTAGTAATAATATCACTACCAGGATCACTACTAGTAATTTACTAAAATCCTCTATTAATTATATTGACGCACAATGTGAATTACCAAGACCTATTATAACCTCGAGGTTATAGGAGGTATTAGAATTACTCAGTGTATAAATAAACAATAAATAAAAATACACTGTGTGTGTATATTATACACTATATAAATATACATTTATGCATATACTAAAATAAAATAAATCAGTAGGATCAGGTTAACAGGTAACGTAAACAATAATAACATTAGTAGATAAGTCTACTGAATAACATCGAGTGAATTAAACATTTAGTCATGGCAAAGGTAAGCTTATAACGAGATTTTCTAATATTATATAGAAAATAGTTATCAGTGCGTATCATATTATTAATGTGTGGAGATTAGTCTAGTTGAGAGGTTATAGTGAAACATAGGATAGTTATAGATTGAGAAGTTGGAAGATATAGTATAAAAAGATGAATGATTGATAGAGGAGAATTCTCCACAGTTAACTGTGTCTTGAGAATATATATCATAATATAAGAATATATATCATATGATAGTAGGTTTATCCTATTAGTTTTAGTTATATTTAAGGAAATGGAGTTATGAGAGAATCAATAAGTAAGATCAGTAATACAATTAAACATAGATATTTGAATCAGGCCAGAATCACTAGAACTAGAAAATGGATATATCTGAAGATCATCGGCATAAATAGGATAGTTAATATTAGGATATTTGTGGAAAATTGATTTTATAGGAAGAATATAAATAATTAACAAAATAGGGCCAAGATCAGAGCCACGTGGAACAAAATGTATGTTAAAATAAGTAGTAGACAACGAGAAGTTAATATTCACCGAATATGTTCTAGATGAAACAATATACATAAACCAACTGTGGACTTGACAATGTATTCCAATTTAATTAAGTCCTATAGAAAGAATATTGTGATCGAGAGTATCAAAAGCACTATATAACTATAGTAATACGATATAGCATGGGGCTTTATTATCAAGATATATCATTATGATAACCTATGAGAATATCATTAATGATTAAAGTAAGATACGCACTTTGATATTTATCAACAATAGTATTATACTACATTAGCACATACTGTAATTAATAAGTTGAGTGGACACAACTCGTTCTGAGATCTTAGTTATGGATGATAACTGGGATACTTGACGATAACTTGATACATTAGATTGGTTTTTACATCAAGAGTTGTTTTTTTTAAATCGGAATAATCTATGAATATTTCATTGAGCGTGGAACAATATATTATATAATAGATATATGAATTATTTACGCGATAAGTCCAATAAAATATTGTGATAATGAAAGAAGTATATTGAGTGGAATAGGATCAAGGGGGATTTCAAGGATGTCATCAAAGAGAGTGCAATGTCATGTGTGGGAAGCGAAACACATGAACAGTGATTATGAGTGGATATTAAATTGAGATTGAGTCGTGCCGAGTTGATGTTTGCAAGTAGGTATTGATACCTATATTGATAATGATAGAAACTTTTTGTTTGAAGAAATTGGCAAATAATGAACAAATAACTAAATCAGGCTGGTCCGGAAGATGCTTGGTCTGGGTTTTACTTACTAAGGTGAAAGATAATTTATAAGCTTGTTTAAAAGATATTCCATAACTACCGAGCATATCAGTAAAGTATGACGATTTGGTAGAGAAAATTTTTTTATTGTAAAGCGATCGAAAACTTTAAAGGAAATAAGATCAGATTCAAATTTAGAGGATGCATATTTACGTTGTAGTCTACGAAGTATTTGCCTTAGACTAAGGCCCTTAGTTTAATAAGCTCAGTATTTAACCAGGAAAACTTAGAAAAAGTTCGGTTGATAAGAGTAATGGAGGGTACAACAATATCAAGCGAATGAGATAATGCCAAATTAAAATAATCAAAAAGTGTTGACAAATCAGAAGATATACTGTTGTTAAGTTGATGGAATACAGAGTTAACACACATTGTTATATCAATAGGGGAGATTTTCCGAAACGATCTAGAAAGTCGATTAATTTGTGTCTCCGGCAAGTAATATGACAAAATGATCAGATATTAGAGAACTTTAAGTGGGATATGAAATTAATTTAGAATCAGCTAGATATAAAAAAAGTCAATATTATTACTATTAGTGTTATTAGTAAGGACAAAATATTGCGTCAGAGAATAATCAAATATAAGTTTATTCAGAGATAAGGAAGCATGATTTTCATTATTAATTTGAATATTAAAATCACCAAGAATAACCGTGTTAACTAATGTGAAAGATTCTAAAATAGAAGAGAGGTCAGCTAAAAACTCCATAGGCTATATAAAGGTGGAAGGTAAATAAGTATAATTATAATGGTGAATAATGAAGGAAACTGAATATTACAGATCATAATTCCATGTGAAGATAAACATGGGGTGGATGACGAAATAATCTTAAGTTCCGATGAGAATAACCGAGCCATGCAACAAGACGTTGTGATGTAGACCTATTATTTACAATACTTAAAAACAATCATAGGTCAGTTGGGAAGCTAGAGTATAATCATCAGTAGTTAACCGAGTCTCAGTAATACTCAGTACAACTTTTGCATTATTTTGTATATATGTATATATAATATTATACTATATATTATCGGTAAATATTTTTATTTTATTTCCAAAATTGCTCTACAACTTGTACATTTAGGACAAACATTTTCGAGATCAGATGAAATTAAATTATTAAAATTTATTTTTAATATTTACCATCATTTTAGAAAATATGTTATCAAACTATAAATACTGAATTGGATCCTCACTATAATTGATATAACTATCATACATACATTCTAATAAATAAATATAATATAAATAAAATTATAAAATAAAAATATAAATATAATTGAATATCTAGTAAATACTATATGAAAAAAACTTAATATGAAACAAGTGTTAGGGGCCTACCTAATCTCTGGGGGGGCCTAGCCGATCTCAGGGGGGGCTGTGCCCCCGCAGGCCCCCCCGACGGGGCCCCCGTGGCTACGGGCCTGCTTATATATAATCCTATATATATATACACAATATCCTGAAAACAATGTATATTATGACAACCATGTTCGTTGTCTGCAACCATCTATATAGAGCTAGAGAGAAGTTTCTCTCTAGCTCTATGTCTGAAGCGCATAGATTTGTATTTAATTATAAGCTATATATGCAAGCTATAGCCAAGACCTCCTATAACCTCGAGGTTATAGGAGGTCTTGCTATATCACCAGTCAATATTATTTATGTAATACCCTGGATCTTGGCTAAATACCTGAACCAGGGAAAATAATTATTTGTAGTCTTTGTATATCA
This sequence comes from Osedax fenrisi, assembly GCA_964019155.1. Lineage (NCBI taxonomy): Eukaryota > Metazoa > Annelida > Polychaeta > Sabellida > Siboglinidae > Osedax > Osedax fenrisi. The sequence goes on along the minus strand of OZ025241.1, from coordinate 68,360,268 downwards.
CGTGATATTGTTTTCATAATCGTATTTTATCGGTGTTATTATTTAATTTATTATAACACTTTTATACTTCATAAATTTAATTTGGTAAGTATACAATTGTGATTATAGTGAATGTATATATTTAATATTTATTTATATTTTAAATTATTCCAATCATATAAAAAGTCATTCATATTAAATATACTTTAATTAAGGTATACACTTTACGTTTATTTTGTATTATTGACGATAATTAAATAGATTCCTTTATAAATATTTTGAAAAATTACAACACCACAGAAATATTCAGTATAATTATTATAATTTTATTAATTAATATAATTTATACTAAATAAAAAAAATATACATGAATATAATAATTCGTTTTTTTGAATATTTAAATTTATATATTGTCTAATACATATTAATAACTTCTCAGTAAATTACTATTATAATTAAATATCCAGTTTTTTATTTGATTTTTAAAAAATTAATTAATTTTATTATAAAATAGATATTAAAAAAATATTCAAGATATCACTGATCAAATATACATTATAATCACAATATATTTCATATTATATTATATAATAATTATATATTGCATATATTATAGTAGTAATATAGTATATTCAAATTTGTATTTCTTAAAGCTTCGCGATTAGTGCGCGAATTGAACGCTTGCGAAATTGTTTATTCAAATTAGTGAATTTATAATAGCGTATGTTTGTTTGTACACACATTAATATTTTTAGTTTTAGTTATTTTCACTTGTTTGCTTTATTTTTGATATTGCCAGTTTTTAACTGTATTACATTCCGAGTGAGCCTATAAAACATACATATATATATATATATATATATATATATATATATATATATATATATGTTAATAATAAGCTATTACATGTATAATAATAGTCTATACATAGAATAATAGTTTATACATATACATACGCTAATTATAATGGCCAATCATTAGCTATTGTAAAATCACTAAGTGGAATATTGCGGGAGTTCAAATCACAAAGCTTTTGATCATAATTAATATTTAATATAATAATATAATATTATACGCATCTGTATTATACAGTGTATATTTTCTAATATCAACCATTTTTAAACAATACTATGCACAGTTCAATTATAGTCTATAATTTATAGATAGCCCTAATGTAATTAGTAATGATATGGTAATAATATTAGAATATATAGTAAACAGATTAAAGTCCGAAACCGCGCCTTTGAAATAATTTTGAAATAATACGTATATTAGATAATCAACAAATTGTATTTAGCTCACGATTAAATAGTGATTAATATTATTTGCATTTTATATATTATAGTAAAATATAAATGACACTCTATTTACAAATTATATATCATATGTCATTCATATTTTTTTTAAATTGGTACCGTTTCAGACCGATTACCATAGTAAATGACAACAGTTTAATATCGAGTATGACTCCATGAGTGTTTATTTTTTTTATAATGAATGAATTTATTTACAAAGTAAAGAATAGATTTTGTGTAATATAATATATATTATATAATAAATTAATATCGAATATCCATCTATTTGAACTATATGAATTCTTGCCTTTAGTTGGAGGTAATCAGCTAAATTAGTACTTATTTTTTGAAATCTGTTATTATAATCCTCATATTTAAATAATTAATTTCAATAATATGAAAAGTTATATATATATCAATATTATTTATTATTGATATTATTTTTTAATATTTCATTTAAAAAATAAAAAAAGAATATTAATAATTTATAATTATAATCATTTACAGATTTAATTATAATTATAATTTATATATATAATTTTTAATATATTATAAAACTAATACTAATAGTTATAATTGCATTAATCTAGTGTCAAACATTTAATAATTTAATTCAATAATTTTATAAATTTTTTAGAAAATAGTATTGAATATTGAATCATAGCTTGACTATGTTCGGTCATGGTCACGGTGATGGAAGACCCATAAATTCAAATCCTGAAGCTTGTAATATATCACTAAATGATGAAGATTTACAAGATAAGGGTATGTTAAATCAATATAATTATATATTATAAATATTAAATACATATATATATATATATGCATATATATATATATATATATCGCTAATTTGTTTCTAAAAATATTTCAGCACGAAAATGGCAACAATTGCAATCAAAAAAGTACAGCGAGAAAAGGAAATTTGGTTTCATCGATGCCCAGAAAGAGGACATGCCTCCAGAACACGTAAGGAAGATAATCCGAGATCACGGAGATATGACGAGCAGGAAATTCCGACACGACAAGAGAGTGTATCTAGGGTTAATATTTATGTGTATATAACGAATGCTTTGTACTGTGTTTATTTTTATATTTCATTTCGATTCCATAGTAAGTCAAACTTTTAAACATTAAAATAACTATATTGAAATTTAATTAAAATTATATTATTAGAGATTATAATTAGAAATTATACTTAAATTAGATTATACTTAATACATTTGGTTAATTAATCAGAGAATTTTGAATAAAAGTAAAGTCAAAATTTAAAACTTTAAAACTAACAATATAGAAATTCAATTATGATTATATTAATAGAGATATTATAATTGGAGATTATACTTAAATTAAATTATATTTGAATACATTTTGTGTACACTCTATCACAGAGCCCTCAAGTATATGCCTCATGCCGTGTTGAAACTACTCGAGAACATGCCTATGCCATGGGAACAGATTCGTGACGTGAAAGCTCTGTACCATATCACCGGAGCTATCACTTTCGTTAATGAAATTCCGTGGGTCATCGAACCAGTTTACATTGCGCAATGGGGGTAAGTTACACATCATTTCAACAGTTATATTATTTATATTTATTAAACAAAGTAATAATATAGATCATTAACAAAATAATATAAATAATATTAATGTAATTACGATACTGATTTATTTTAGTACCATGTGGATCATGATGAGAAGGGAGAAAAGAGACAGAAGACACTTTAAAAGAATGAGATTTCCCCCGTTTGACGACGAAGAACCTCCCCTAGATTACGGAGACAATGTTAACGATGTAGAACCATTAGAACCTATTCAAATGGACCTTGACCCAGAAGAAGATGTATCCGTATGCGAATGGTTTTATGAACATAAACCTCTCACAGAAACAGGGTTAGTAATTATATATATATATACAATGCATGAGTACGACTGTCAATTAATTCCTTTCAAACTTTGTAGATTGGTAAATGGAGAAACATACAGGAAATGGAATTTAACATTGCCACAGATGTCTACCCTGTATAGGCTGGCCAATCAGCTATTAACAGATTTAATGGATGATAACTATTTCTATTTATTCGATCTAAAGTCGTTTTATACGGCGAAAGCTTTGAATCTTGCTATTCCTGGTGGTCCCAAGTTTGAGCCTTTGGTGAAAGATAAACTACTCCAGTTTGTACCACTAATGCACACTATCGTACGATAACCTAAACGGTTAATACATTCGTAGGGATGATGATTGGAATGAGTTCAATGATATCAACAAGATCATCATTAGACAGCCGGTGAGAACCGAATATAGGATTGCGTTCCCGTACTTGTACAACAGTCTACCGTATCAAGTGCAACTTTCCACGTTAGTACATCTCTAGTGTAAGACTATCATCTAGTTGTTAATCATCTCTCATCGATAGGTACCATTCACCCAACATCGTGTTTATCAAGACAGAGGACCCTGATCTGCCTGCGTTCTACTTTGATCCCCTTATCAACCCCATATCACACAAAAACTACAATAAGTCCACCGAAATCAAAGTAAACGATCCCGAAGATTTCGAGTTGCCACTGGAGGTCGAACCCTTCTTTAAAGACACGCCTCTTTACACCGATCACACTGCTAATGGTTTGTAAACCTTTGCTAGTATATCTACGAAAACAGATACATTTTCCTAGGCAGTTATTGTGTGATTTCCAGTATCAATTTTTCTATTTGATTTTAAAGTACAGGTGCTAAAATAAATGTGGCTAAAATTGTACAAATACATAAATATTATATTAAGTGTAAGTTATAATTATATAGAATATAAAGAGCTAATGAAAATTTAGATTAGATTTAATAGTTTCCCAATACTGCTGGTAGATATTATTTATAGTTATCATATATACTCTCATAGGTAATTATAGTAAATGTATAACTTTCGTAGATATTGCATTATAATAAACTATATATATATATATATATATATATATATATAAATACTCTCATGTGTATTGCATTATAGTAAATGTACAACATTCGTAGATATTACATTATAATAAACTACATTTATAAACTATATATATATATATATATATATATATAAATACTCTCATGGATATTGCATTATAGTAAATGTATAACTTTCGTAGATATTACATTATAATAAACTATATATACTCACAGGTATTGCATTGATGTGGGCCCCTCGTCCATTTGACATGAGATCCGGTAGAACCCGTAGAGCCGTTGACGTCCCATTGGTGAAGACATGGTAACATTCATTCTACGCCTCACTGCTTACTAATACGACCATATCACATAACACAGGTACCGGGAACATTGCCCCGCTGGTAATCCCGTTAAAGTTCGCGTATCCTATCAGAAACTCTTGAAATACTTTGTCCTTAACTCGTTGAAACACCGGCCGCCCAAGGCTCAAAAGAAGAGGTTCCTATTGCCACCTACCGATGGTCGATGTGTTTAATTCCCCTCGTCTTCCATCCAGGTACCTGTTCAGATCGTTCAAGGGTACCAAGTTCTTCCAGTCGACGCAACTCGATTGGGTTGAGATCGGTTTACAGGTGTGTCGTCAGGGTTACAACATGTTGAACTTGTTGATTCATCGTAAGAATCTTAACTACTTGCATCTCGATTACAACTTCAACTTGAAACCAGTGAAAACTCTAACCACAAAGGTTCTAAGCGGTTTGTGATTAGTACATGATTATTAACTACGTACCGTCGATACTTTGATAGGAGCGTAAGAAGTCTAGGTTCGGTAATGCTTTCCATTTGTGTCGAGAAGTTCTCCGTTTAGCTAAACTCGTGATAGACTCTCATGTGCAGTATCGGCTCGGTAATGTTGATGCTTTCCAGGTTTGTAGCTTAGGCTGACCTCACTCCTTTATATTAACTATTAATTACTAACTGTAATTTCTTTATCAACTATTATTTACTTTCATAAAATGTATATCTAATGCTAAACTTATTTTATAAGAATTCAAATTATTATTATTATTACAGTTGGCAGATGGACTTCAATATGTGTTTGCCCATGTTGGTCAATTAACCGGAATGTACAGATACAAGTACAAATTGATGAGGCAGATTCGTATGTGTAAAGATTTGAAACATTTAATCTACTATCGATTCAACACGGTTTTTATAATATGCAAGAGTATATACTTAACTAGTTCTTCAATTAATTCATTAATAAGATTTTATATAATAATTTTACAACATTAGTTTGTTTATTTTTACTTAAATTAATATCATTAATCATTATTATTATCATTGCTAACTTTTTGATAGGTATCATAACATTTAAATATTATTCGAATAATATGATAAATATATTAATAAATTATTTATAAAAATTATCAGATATGGAATATGAATGAGATTATATAATTACATTTTTAATATATTATATATATTTTAGAAAAAAAATTGTGATATATTTTCGGATAAATTGATTTTCAATTAAAAATTGATGTTAAATTAATGTTAAATAATTATAAAATAGTTTATATAGTAAATAAAATATATTAAATTTATAATTAAATATTTAATAGGGTCCAGTAGGTAAAGGTCCGGGATGTGGATTCTGGGCTCCCGGGTGGAGAGTATGGTTATTCTTCATGCGAGGAATTACCCCGCTACTGGAAAGATGGCTGGGTAATCTATTGAGTCGACAGTTTGAAGGTCGTCACTCCAAGGGTGTCGCAAAGACCGTAACCAAACAACGAGTGGAATCTCACTTCGATTTAGAGCTGAGAGCCTCAGTCATGCACGATATCTTGGACATGATGCCCGAAGGTATCAAACAGAACAAAGCCAGAGTGATCCTACAGCATTTGAGCGAGGCGTGGCGTTGCTGGAAGGCAAACATCCCCTGGAAGGTACCAGGTCTGCCTACGCCCATCGAGAACATGATCCTTCGTTACGTTAAGGCTAAAGCTGATTGGTGGACGAACACGTCGCATTACAATCGTGAACGTATCAGAAGAGGAGCAACCGTCGATAAAACTGTATGTAAGAAGAATCTAGGTCGTCTGACGAGATTGTATCTTAAAGCTGAACAGGAGAGACAGCACAATTACTTGAAGGTAATTCACGAGTAACTATTTAGTACCTATATAATAATACGTTAATCTTAATCTACTCAGGATGGACCATATATTACCGCAGAAGAAGCTGTAGCTATTTATACTACTACCGTTCATTGGCTGGAATCTAGACGTTTTTCACCCATTCCTTTCCCTCCACTTTCTTACAAGCACGACACAAAGCTATTAATTCTGGCGCTTGAACGTCTAAAGGAAGCTTATAGCGTAAAGTCTCGCTTGAATCAATCTCAAAGAGAAGAGTTGGGTCTTATTGAACAGGCTTACGATAATCCTCATGAAGCATTGTCTCGTATCAAACGTCATTTACTGACCCAGCGTGCTTTCAAAGAAGTTAGTATTTGTCTAAATATATCAAATACTATTACGATATTAAATGATATAATATTTGCTAGGTTGGTATAGAATTTATGGACTTTTACTCTCACTTGGTTCCTGTATTTGATGTGGAGCCTTTAGAGAAAATCACTGATGCATACCTTGATCAGTATTTATGGTTATTCTCTTTTAATACCAAATATGCATTAATATTGAATATCATTGACAACGTTCTATTATTCTCATAGGTATGAAGCCGATAAGAGGAGATTGTTCCCATCTTGGATTAAACCCGCCGATTCCGAGCCCCCTCCGTTACTCGTATACAAGTGGTGCCAAGGTATCAACAACTTAACCGATGTTTGGGAGACGAGCGAAGGGGAATGTATCGTAATGATGGAGTCGCAGTACGAGAAACTCTACGAGAAGATTGATTTGACGCTCTTGAATCGTCTGCTTAGGTTGATTGTGGATCATAACATCGCTGATTACATGACAGCTAAGAATAACATTGTGATTAACTACAAGGTCAGTTGATGCATACATCCTATTACCTCTAATCAAGGTCGTTATCTTTAATGCACACTACACAGGATATGAATCACACGAATTCATACGGAATCATTCGTGGTCTTCAATTTGCGAGTTTCATCGTACAGTACTATGGTCTAGTTATTGATTTGCTGGTGCTCGGTCTGCATCGATCATCTGAAATGGCTGGACCTCCTCAGCTTCCCAACGACTTCCTCTCCTTCCAGAACACCGAAACAGAAGTCTCTCATCCGATTAGACTGTTCTCTCGTTATATCGATCGCTTTCATATATTCCTAAGGTAAGTGGTTACTTCTAATGACTCATTAGTAATGAGTAGTTATAGTTGCCACTTCTAACATTGGTCACTCATAAGGGGCTGTAGTTGTAGAGGTCACTTCTCTTTGCCTGGTTATTCATAATAAGTAATCTAATAGTTATGTATATTGTATATTAGGATAAACTGTTTTGGTTTTTCTAGTTCCTTTCATAGAAAAGTGCCATCTATCTTAACAAATTTAAACACTGAGGTATATCCTTAAAGTGATTATTGCTTTATCAATATTAAATATTTTGTGATGAAACCTCATAAAAACCTCATAAATATATTTATTATAACATTTATGACCTACTGTGAGTGAGATAGTTACAATTTTAAAAACGGTCTAATCTTGTGTACTATGACTTATTGACGGATCAATTTGTATTGTATATATATCGTCATTTCAATAAATATTATTATATTTATATCTCTTACATCATCTAGGTTTACTGCTGAACAAGCCAGAGATCTAATTCAGCGCTACCTAACGGAACATCCCGATCCTAACAATGAAAACATCGTTGGTTACAACAACAAGAAATGTTGGCCTAGAGACAGTCGTATGCGTCTTATGAAGCACGATGTGAATCTGTTAGTAGAGGACGATAGCATCTTAATGTTCTAACCTATCTCTCACTACCTTAGCGGAAGAGCTGTGTTCTGGGATATAAAGAATCGTATGCCACGATCCGTTACCACCATCTTGTGGGGCAATACGCTAGCTTCTGTGTACAGTAAAGACAATCCTAATCTATTGTTCAATATGTGTGGTTTCGAGTGCAGAATCTTGCCTAAATGTAGAACCCAGCACGATGAATTCACCCATAAAGATGGAGTCTGGAATCTTCAAAATGAGGTTATTAATTAAGATAGATCTGTCTACGCCGCTAACAATTATTAAACAAGTTGTAATATGTTGTAAAAGTATTTCTGTAACTCAGCGGGATATTGCAGTTATCAAAAATTATATTTTGTTTATGATTTTTAATTTAAATTTTTTATTTATTCGGATTTAGTTATATATTATTAATATATTAAAACTTTTGAGATGATATGTTGTTTATAAGTATTCTAAAAGTTGATATTTGTCGTAGTATGTAATCATAAATAATTATAATATAATTTTAATACTAAGAATAATAATTTTCTCATATTTACTTGCATTAAATTGCATATCAATGTCAATTTTTGATATAATCTAATAATTAATTTTGATATAATAAAAATATATACATATATATTATATTATATTCCAAGTGATAATTTTCTAGTGTGTAAATATAGTCATACATAAAATAGTGATTATATAATCTATATTTCTATACACAAATATCTTTATTTTAATATATACATTACATATAGTTATATTGAATTGTAAACTTCTCTCAATATTTATATGTATACCTCTCTTATTGCTCAATATCTAGTTTATATAGTATAAATTTGTTAACAATATTTTAATTATGACATAACTGTCACATTTATAGTGCTACTGTATATTATCTATATATTACTTGTAAACGTGTTTATACAAATATATAAATAAATATGTTTTTTGAATATTTTTTGAAAAATATTAAATTTGAATCTATAAATATATTATTTTACATTTTTCTACCTTATAATATTTACTGTTACATTTGAATAGATCACAAAAGAAAGAACAGCTCAATGTTACTTAAGAGTAGATGATGAAAGTTTACAAAGATTCCACAATCGTGTAAGGCAAATCCTTATGGCGTCCGGTTCCACTACTTTCACTAAGGTAATATTCTACATAACATGCAATCTTACTACATGCCTATAGATAATGTCAATTTATAACACCTAGATCGTAAACAAATGGAATACAGCCCTAATCGGTCTGATGACCTACTTCCGTGAGGCAGTTGTCAACACTCAGGAACTACTCGATTTACTCGTGAAATGTGAGAACAAGATTCAAACTCGTATCAAGATCGGTCTAAACTCTAAGATGCCTTCCCGTTTCCCTCCAGTAGTCTTCTACACCCCTAAGGTTTCTACACCCCTATAGTGCATTCATTAATTTACGTATATCTTTCAATAATTTTAAAATTTAATCGGCCTGTCTTAATCAATTTTTATTTATTATTATTATTTTTTCATTTTGTGGTTGTTTATTTTCGTTCATTTCAATAAACTTGACATCTATCTAATATCTATTACCAGGAGTTGGGAGGATTAGGTATGTTGAGCATGGGTCACGTTCTGATACCTCAGTCTGACTTGAGGTGGTCGAGGCAAACAGACGTCGGCATTACTCACTTCCGCAGTGGAATGAGTCACGACGAAGATCAACTGATTCCCAATCTGTACAGATACGTGATGCCCTGGGAGAGTGAGTTCATCGACTCGCAGCGAGTGTGGGCAGAATACGCTTTGAAGAGGCAGGAAGCCAACACACAAAATAGGTCAGTGTCATTTTTATTATAACAAACACTATGCAACTCGCTGGAGATATTGACTTATATTATTAATGTTCATTAATGATTGCAGACGTTTAACTTTGGAAGATTTAGAGGATTCTTGGGACAGAGGTATGCCAAGAATTAATACTCTCTTCCAAAAGGATCGTCACACTCTTGCTTATGATAAAGGATGGAGAGTGAGGACTGATTTCAAGAAATATCAAGTTAGATATATATATAAATATATATATGGAATATTCATATATTAATTTATATTCATATTTTAAACTTCAATTTAAAATCTAAAGGTTTTAAAGCAAAATCCCTTCTGGTGGACTCATCAAAAGCATGATGGTAAACTTTGGAACTTGAATAATTATAGAACTGATATGATCCAAGCTTTGGGTGGTGTTGAGGGTATTCTAGAACATACTTTATTCAAGGGTACCTATTTCCCAACTTGGGAGGGTCTCTTCTGGTTAGTCACTAAATATTCACTAAATTTTCACTCTACAATTTATATAAATTTACAATTCACCTATAATTCACTATATAGTTTTAAAATATTATTTTCAAAATTAATAATTCGCCATAGTAATTTTAATAAATATAATAATGTAAATAATATAAAATGTTTACTGAATTTAGTTATACTTATAGTTATACATATAACTTAGAACTATATTATAACTGGATACAATCAATTAATTAAGTAATCTATAATTTATTCATCAAATAGGGAAAAAGCCAGTGGTTTTGAAGAATCAATGAAATTTAAGAAGCTTACCAATGCACAAAGATCTGGATTGAATCAAATTCCAAACAGAAGATTTACACTATGGTGGTCTCCAACAATTAACAGAGCCAACGTTAGTTAACCATCATTATAGTACATTACATGCAACCCTAATGTATAACTACTATTCGCAAGGTTTACGTGGGTTTCCAAGTACAACTCGATCTTACCGGTATTTTCATGCACGGAAAAATTCCAACTTTAAAGATATCTCTGATCCAGATTTTCAGAGCTCATTTATGGCAGAAGATTCACGAGAGTGTTGTCATGGATTTATGTCAGGTACTAACATCGATGAATATATGAATTATAGTTGAATTTTATTTAATAATAATTTTAAAATAGAGAATAATGTAGTTTAAATGTGTATTACCACTTTATACATCGGATGCAAAAATGTAAATATTTAGTAGACATATCATTCACATATGAATGCCACCCATATCTCCGTGCAGGTATTCGATCAAGAACTTGATGCCTTGGGTATTGAAACCGTACAAAAGGAAACCATCCATCCGCGTAAGTCTTACAAAATGAACAGTTCTTGCGCCGATATCCTCTTGTTTGCCGCCTACAAATGGAACGTTTCCCGTCCATCCCTTCTGGCTGATGCTAAGTTTGTACCGAATACCACCTCGCCACCCCCATCACACCCCTAACCCACCACCCTCTCGTGTAGGGATGTCATGGATTCGAACACAACGCAGAAGTACTGGTTAGACGTACAACTGCGATGGGGAGACTACGATTCCCACGATGTTGAGAGATACTCCAGGGCTAAGTTCCTCGACTACACCATGGATAACATGAGTATCTACCCTTCTCCTACCGGTTGTCTGGTTGCTATGGACTTAGCTTACAATCTTCACAGGTATACACACCCATACCCCGCGATACCAATCATCTTAACTAATCGTGTATGTTTCTTCTCTTATAGTGCCTTCGGTAATTGGTTCCCTGGATCAAAACCTCTGATTCAACAAGCTATGGGTAAAATCATGAAAGCTAATCCAGCTCTTTACGTATTGAGAGAACGAGTCCGTAAAGGTTTTTATCTCTACGTCTTCTACGGCATACCTGTGGCTTTACGCCCACCATCCATCTTGTTTAGGTTTACAACTGTATTCTTCTGAGCCCACGGAACCTTATCTCTCCTCACAGAATTACGGAGAACTGTTCTCCAATCAAATCATCTGGTTCGTCGATGACACAAATGTATACCGTGTCACCATTCATAAGGTTTGTTATATCACTTTGTTTAATATACTAATATATATATATATATATATATATAACCATTATAGATACTATAAATAATGTATAACAATTATTATATATAATTTCAATATAATCATTTAGTAAAAGTTAGTGAACTTAAAATTTAAATGTAATAATTTATTAATTTAAAAAATAATATATTTAATAATATATGAAATGTAGTTACATATTATTTATTAATAATTTTAAAATATACAATATTATAGTTTAACTATATGGATTATCAGTGGTAATTTACTACAGATATATAGATCAGATGCAAACAGGTGAATATTTAGTAGTATTGTTAACGTTAATAATAGTTAATTTCAACCAAATGATTATAAAATGTTGACTAATGCAATATTTACCACATTGATATCTGCTATATATATAAATATATATCTTACAAAATATTAACTATATATAATTTATTTATCATACAGACTTTTGAGGGAAATTTGACCACAAAACCAATTAATGGAGCTATCTTCATTTTCAATCCCAGAACTGGACAACTCTTCTTAAAGATTATCCATACTTCTGTATGGGCTGGTCAAAAACGTCTTGGACAGGTAAATTCTCATAATATTAGTTAAATATTAAATATATACATAAAATCATATAAATTTAACTTAAGATAATTTATTATTATGTAAACATTTTATAATTTAATTAACATTTTTCATAACAGTTAGCTAAATGGAAAACAGCTGAAGAAGTAGCCGCCCTGATCAGATCTCTACCGGTTGAAGAGCAGCCCAAACAGATCATCGTCACACGTAAGGGAATGTTGGATCCACTAGAAGTACATTTGTTGGATTTCCCCAACATCGTAATCAAGGGAAGTGAACTTCAGCTTCCATTCCAAGCTTGCCTCAAGGTCGAGAAGTTTGGAGATCTCATCCTGAAGGCCACCGAGCCCCAGATGGTGCTGTTCAATCTCTACGATGATTGGTTAAAGACTATCTCGTCTTATACCGCCTTCTCTCGCTTGATTCTGATCCTGAGAGCCCTTCACGTCAATAACGACCGAACCAAGATCATCTTGAAACCAGACAAAACCACGATAACTGAGTCCCATCACATCTGGCCTTCTCTCAGTGACGAAGAATGGATTACTATTGAAGTTCAGCTCAGAGATTTGATTCTCGCTGATTACGGAAAGAAAAATAAGTTAGCTATAGTAACAATTTAAAGTGTCTTAATACATGTATATATTTAGTTTACAAGTATATTTAGCTATAAACTATAATTGTAATGAAATTATCTTCATACAGTGTGAATGTAGCCTCTCTGACCCAGTCTGAGATCAGAGATATCATCCTTGGTATGGAGATATCTGCTCCTTCGGCGCAAAGACAACAGATTGCAGAGATTGAGAAACAGACGCAAGAACATTCCCAGGTTAACATCATCACCATCACTACCACCACCTAGTGTCGAGTAACATAGTATTACATGCGTACTTCTTCTCGTCCAACTAGATGACAGCCACCACCACGAGAACCGTGAACAAACACGGAGATGATATTATTACGTCGACAACTTCAAATTATGAGACGGCAGCCTTTGCCTCGAGAACAGAATGGAGAGTAAGAGCTATTTCTGCTACCAATCTTCATCTAAGAACTCAGGTCTGTATAAACATGCATGCTTACAACCTACTTATCATCCTCATTACCTCATCATTACCCGTTGTAGCATATCTATGTGTCATCTGATGATATTAAAGAAACTGGATACACATTTGTATTACCTAAGAATGTCCTCAAGAAATTCATTATTATCTCTGATTTACGAGCTCAGGTTCTTGTTGCATATCTATAACTGTAAATCATTTAAATTTATGTCATTTTAAACATAGTGTAGGATGTCATTTTTATAATGTAAAATAACAAACTTATTTCATTAATTTATTTCTATATTTAATAATATAAATTTGTGAATATACATTTCTTTGTAATTTTTAACTATAATTTTGAAATATATATTTCGCTGTATTTTATTTTAACATAGAATATTTAGAATTATTGTTAATAATCTGCCCCTGATATCACTAGATCGCAGGATATCTGTATGGAGTATCACCTCCTGATAATCCTCAAGTAAAAGAGATAAGATGTATAGTTTTGCCTCCTCAATGGGGAACCCATCAGACAGTTCATCTTCCTACACAAAAGCCTGATCATGAATTCCTTGCTGTTAGACTTCAATATAGTTATATTATATATTTAAATAATTAATAAATTGTAATTAAATGCTTAAATTATTATTTAGGTATTTCTCATAATGATACAAGCTTAATGATTATTTCAATATAAACATATTCAAACACAGGATATGGAGCCTTTAGGATGGATTCACACTCAACCCAATGAGTTACCCCAACTGTCACCCCAAGATATATCCACGCATGCTAAAATCATGCAGGAAGATACCACTTGGGATGGAGAGAAAACCATTGTCATCACTTGCAGGTTACATTTGATCTTCTATTTGTTTATACATATCACTGTATTCATTCATTGTTTGTTTTAAATTTATATATTCTTAAAATAGATAAGTTAATTCAATAGTAATAATATACTAATGCCTAATTGAATATGTATTATTTTAAAAGTCAGATAATGATATATATTTATTTTATAAATTGTATTCATATAATTTTATGCATGAAATAAAATATATTATTTTAACTTTAAAAATATGTGAAATATTTTAATAAAATTTTATTAAACTGTATTTAATAAATACATGAATTTATAAAAAATATTATTTGTGTTATTATTAAAAATATAACCATAATATGTAATATGTAATAAATCCATACAATTATAAATGAGATACATATTATTTTAATAAATATATATTTTATGATGCTCAAAGATTTAATATTTATTAATTAGTATAGTAGAATTATAATTTTTGTATCTAATTTTCACATGGAATAAAGTATATATATATATATATGTGAGTATGATAGACAAATACAATTTCATAATATAACTTTGACCAAACTATAAAATATTTGGTACATTTTTATTATCAATATAATTAAATAATTTAAATATTATATACTAGACATTGTATTTTTTAGTTTTAATATAAATTTAATAGCTATTTTTTATATTTTTTTAAATACAATTTAATAATTATTAGTTTTACTCCTGGATCATGTTCTTTGACTGCTTACAAACTCACTCCATCTGGATACGAATGGGGAAGAGGAAATATGGACAAGGGAAACAATCCTAAAGGATACCTTCCTTCTCATTACGAAAGAGTTCAAATGTTGTTATCAGACAGATTCCTCGGATTCTTTATGACACCATCTCACACTCCTTGGAATTATAACTTTATGGGTTTGTACATCTAATCAGTTATTCTACTACTACTCCTACTAATACATATTATTCTTAACAGGAGTTAGACACGATGCTGCAATGAAATACGACTTGGCTTTAACCAATCCAAAAGAATTCTACCATGAAGTACATAGACCGTCTCATTTCCTGAATTTCTCATCGTTGGAAGATAGTCAGCAATCATCGGCTGATAGAGAAGATGTGTTCTACTAATTGTTCTACTTATTGCGTCATTTTTTAGAATTTGTATAATCCAGTTATTATAATAAAAGTTTCAAATATATATTATATTTTTAAAATAAAGAATTAATTTTTTAATATTTTTATTAAGCTTACAACATATCAAAAAGCAAACAATGAATATAAATATAATTTGTTCATAATACATAACTAATAAATGCTATTCATAGTTGATGAATACTTTTATTGATGATATTGCTAATAAAGAATAAAAAACATATAAATAGAAGGTACGTTCGCAAGGCACGTTTAGTATCGTGGTATGTCACATGACAGTTTAACTGACGGTGACTTCAAATGGAGATCCAATCACATGTTCGTCTCCATATTTAACTGCCATCATATATCTTCCAGATTCGTTTATCTATTGTGAATCAGTGATTAGATTATATAACAATCGATGGCTAACTGTAGACAAACCTTATAGTTGACGGTATATTTATTACTTCCTTTGTGGTTAACGGTAACAAACTCGGGAATACTTGGTCCCATAATTCCAACCAATAACATATTCATTCCTATAGTAAGTGGACATATATCATTAAATGGATATATTTAAGTATATATAGTAAATATGTACATATATCATTAAGTAGATATATTTAAGTATATATAATAAATATAGGGTTGTCTGGCTTACCACTGTTGGATGTATCAACGCTGAAAGTTGTGTTTTGAGAAACTTTAGCGACGGTCAATCCTTCTCCACTGGTCACTATTTCACTGTCATCAATGACGAGAACTCTTTGAGATGACCTTTCAGTCCAGGCTCCGACGTGAATGCTTCCTTCACCTATTACGTAACATGGTATTGTTTATTGAATAACATCATCGGTAATACTAATGCACTAATTAGTAATTAGTAATTACCATCGATTTTAGCGGCAAACGGACTTCCGGGAACATGGGTTCCAGCGTATTTAATAGCAATGAGATATTCTCCAGCAAGAGTTGGGGTATATCCTGTAGAGGAGGTGGAGAAGGTGGTAAGTTAAACTGACCAATAGCGATAGAGAACAATCAAACCGAATTCGTATCCAATATCAGTGACTTCATGACAATGTAGGGATACTTTACTAGGACCGTCAACAGTTACAGCTAACGCTCCAGATCCAGCCTTCGATGTGTTCACGATGAATTTACTTTCAGTGTCTGTTTGTTAAGGGATAACAATATAGTGTGTGTATTAATGGTATTAATATCACAAAGCCAACACACAGTGTGTAGCTAGGGGACTAACTAGTGTGTCCTTTAACTAGTCCATCTCCGTAGGCATTCACCATAGCGGGGTCAGACTTCTGTTGACCTACAAAGATTCTGTAGGGAGATCCGGGAACATATTCTCCGTTCAGTTTCACAAATATTAAATGTACTCCATTTTCTTTGGGAATGAATCTCACAGTGTATTTGTCTATGTAAAGAGTAGAGATAACGATTAGTAAGAGGTCAAGGTTAACGGTTAATAGTAGTAATTACCTTGACCCATTTCAGTGATGATGGCATCTTCAATTTCTCCAGATGGGCATTGTACCCTGGCTTCGAGAACACCCGAGGCTCCGTTGAAATCAACAGTGAAGGCAGCTGGTTTATTTACCTACGATAATGATAACATGCATGAATACACAACACAGGTATATAAAGTATTATTAAAATGACACTTATTAAATGTAATCTACACTTGCACACGCACTAGTTCTCTATGTACTTTATACATAGCACTCGCACTTTATATGAAATTTAATTGTATTTGTTAATTATCATAACTTGCCCTAAACAAATAAAATAGCACAGGCAATCGCACTACAGTGCTGCACTACCCAATACTGGATGGTTGTACTTACTTGTAAGAGGTGTTCTTGAATCTTCTCGACGTTAAGCTTGAGAATATCTCCACCGCTGGGAGCGATGTGAACATTGAAGGGGGAGTCGGGGATGTGTTGATCGTTGAACTTAATGGAAGCGAGGTAATCGCCTGGCTCGGAACAGATGTAAGATACTCCGGAGCTGCCGTCATCGCGGTCTTGGAAGCTAATCACAGCCTTCGAGGGGCCCTCGATCGCAATGCTTAGACCTCCAGCGCCAGCCTCTCGCGTGTACACGTTGAAGTGAGCTGTGAGTGCAAACGTTACCAGTTAATGTATGTTATAATAATGTTAGAAGAGAATTTCTGTTTGTTTTCTGTTAGTTTTTAGTTTAAAATTGCAATATGATTTTTCCGCCTAAAGGGAAAAATCATATTATATATATATATATATATATATATTCATATATGCTATAATATAATATACATACGAATAGGTAAGAGTTATTATACTAGCGTACCGAGTGTGTTGACTTCTCCCCTGTGTAGACCGGGTCCGATAGCTCTGACCTTGTGGGCCCCACCTTGGTTAATGGCTCCCACAGTGAACTGGAACGGGGAGCCGTGGATGTGGGCTCCGTTACGCTTGACGCTGATAGTGTGTACGCCCATCTCGTGAGGAATGAACTTAATTCTGTAACGAACGTAAACGCGTAGATATAAATTTAAATTATAAGTAAGTAAGTAAGTAATTTATTTATTTATACACTTGTACATTTTTCAATCTCACAAGTGTAAACGAAAAGAAAATAACAGAAACGATAAATAACTAAAATAAATATATATATATATTAATATATATATATGTTTATAATTATAATTTAATTAAATAATTTTTTAGATTAAATTATATATATATATATAGTATTTCGAATGTGCGTGATTATTATAATAAGTGATATAATATTGAGAATTCACTGAATAATTCAATACTCGTGATACATATTCTATTGTAATAATGATTATTATAATAAGCATAAATATAGTAGAAGTCCCACGCCATTACTATGATGGCTACAATGAACAGTTATAGCATACATGTACCGACCTGTAATGTCCGTCTTCAATCCTGGTGATCTTAGCGAGTTCAGTGACTCCGTTAGGACTAGTGACAACGGCCTCGAGTTCGTTGAGGTCTGTGCCGGGTATCTTCAGACTGAGTTCGCACTCGCTGCCGATGTGGGTGGTATCGGTGGCTTGACGCTGGGTGGTCATCAGACCGGTCAGTTTACCAGATGGCTCGCCTTCAATGTTTACTACGTACGGACTTCCTGTTCGGGTTTGGGTTTGATAATTAAGTCAATGTTTCTATAATTTATCTTATGTAATAATAATAATATAATAATATAATTTATTGAATATAGATTCTAAATATTCAAAATGACATAAAACAGAAGACAAAACTATGTGTATCTTATTAATCGTAGACTTCTAAATGGTTTTATATTAATTAATTATGTAATTTTAATTTCTGAGAATATTGTTTGATATCATATATCGCATGTCATGTGGGTATTAGATCAATCTCACATGTCATGTCCCACTTAAGTGTGGTATAATATTAGTGTTACAAGTTATGTCACTCATGTACGTTAAAGTAACATATGTAACATGTCACTTGCATAAATACTAACCGGGAACGTGTTCGTCAGCAAACTTGATGTTCACGACATAGTTGCCGGGTTCAGTAGGCACATAGGTAACCAGACATGAACCGTCCTTCTTATCGTGACATTCGAGGTCAGCCTTCGAGGGACCTTCGATACTCAGACTCAAGCCTCCGTATCCTGTAATGAAGCCATACAGAATTAGACACACGCCGTTAAACATAGCCGTATTGCTACACTTACCTGCATCCTTAGTGTTCACAGTGAACTCGTTGAGTTCGTTAGTTCTACCTTCGACTAGTCCCTTACCAGTGGCCTTTACTAGTTTAGCGTTACCTGTGAGAGCGCGATAGTGAGTCATACGTTAGTCATACGTTAGCGCGATAGTGAGTCATACGTTAGTCATACATTAGCGCGATAGTGAGTCATGCGATTATCAACTAGAGAGGCGGTGACTCACTAACCAATTTCCTTTTCTCCGACCGTTATCTTGAAGGGAGAGTTTGCGATAGGAATACCTCGTCTGTATACGTTCACCAAATGTTCTCCCATCATACGGGGGGTGAAGGAGATACCTGTGTAATATTGCCCCGGGTTAGTATTACTGCAGTGGTACTACTAGTGGTATTACTAGTGGTACAACTAGTGGTTAGGGGCGCAGGAACGATGGTGTGTATGTAGGGGGGACCAACCAATCAAAATAAATGTGGTGGTAAAAGTGGGGGGGACCAATACATAGGAGGTCCCCCTAGATTGTAAAGTGGAGGGGACATGTGCCCCCCTGTTGCAGCGCCCCTACTAGTGGTGCTAGTGGTGGGGTAAACAAACCTAGGTGATTGTTGGGCAATCTCTTCAGTGTAGCTTGATCAACATCTCCTACTGGGGATGTGATGGTAGCCATTAGAGTGTCAATGTCAGTCTCTTCGTCGACCTTGATCGATACTTCAGAACTTGAACCCACTGAAATCTGAGCTCTTTGTCTGTCATCTCCGACTGTAAGTAGCACGTGATTAGCGGCAATAGCGATAGCGTTAATACATAACTATTTCTGAAACCTATTCATATTATAGCGATGACAAAAGTATCATTTATGCACAACTTTTATTGTATTTATAAAAATAAGGTATATCAGTAATATATCTAAGTATCTATCTTTCTATCTATGTATCTATCTTTCTACCTATGTATCTATCTGTATGTGTATGAATATATCTATCTGTGTATGAATCAATAATAACCGGCAGGTGTGATGTTGGTTACGAAAGGTGATCCGGAGATGTCCTTATCCGCAAACTTAATACTGATGCTGTACTCGCCTGGGGCGGTGGGTAGGTATTGTACGGAACAGGTACCTAGTGAGGAGAGGAGGGTAGTGGTTAGGGCGGGGGTAAGGTGGCTAGTGTACCCACCATCTTTGTTGTCTACGCACGTCATCTCAGCGTTGGAGGGGCCTTCGATAGCAATTCCTAAACCTCCTGAGAATGTGTTGAGAGGGTATAGTAGGGTAGGCGATCAAATAGAATAAAAGTTTATAGTGTAATATAAAATAAATAAGAGATTATAATATATAGATTTTAATTTATCTACAGCTATATTAGTATATAAATAATTATAAAATAATTATAGATAAATAAAATGAATAAGTGAATATAATGATAAGATAATATAGAGATCTATATAATAATATCAGTAGGTAGAGTTGTTAACCTGCACCGGCATGTTTAGTGACGATAGTGAAGCAAGCAGGGTTACCACTGACACCGTGACTTAAACCTGGTCCGTGAGCAGTTACGTAGCCACTGTCTACAGCATCCACGTGGAACTGTCAATCATAGAGAGTTAGTTAGAGAGGTGTTGCTATAGAGATAGATATTGAGTGATATTTTTATAGAAATAGATATTATGAGGTGTTGCTTTAGAAATAGATATTGAGTGATATTTCTATAGATATAAGTGAAGAGGTATTCCTATAGAGATGAGATACTGAGCAAGATGTGGTAAGAGTAGTGCGCAAACCTTGAAAGGACTTCCATTAATGGGGGCGTCGTTGTAAGAAACATCCAGAAGGTGGAGACCTACTTCAGTGGGTTCGTAACGGATCGTAACGGTTCCATCCTTGTTGTCATCGACGGTAGGGTAGTTAGTAGCTCCGGAGGGGGTAGTTACCTTAGCTGTTATGTAATGTATGTTACGATGTTGAATGAATGAATTTAGTTACCGAATATTGGCTATCATAATCGGAGGGATACCCAGAAGCTATGTTTTGCTTATACTAAGGATACCCTTAATAAAATAATAATAATAATAACATTGAGAGTATAACAGGGGGGACTGTGATTATAGAATAGATGAGTTTATGTACCTGAAACAAAGTTGAAGATGGGTCCAATAGGAATACAGAAGTCTACTGGCAGGAAGTCAGTAGGCAGAGAACTGGAGACATGTCCAGCATGTTCTGGGCTGATGGCATCTTCCGCGCATACCTTAACAGTGACAATCGTGTTATGAATAATGCTTCGTAGCTACTATATATATATACATATGCTACTGCTATATATATAGATGTATTAAAAAACCACTCAAATAATATAAACAAAAATGTACTTACTTGAGCATCGATTTCATCTTTGCTGAGTGCCTAGAGAGAACAAACACAAACAAAAGGTTAGAAATTAGAAAATATTAGAAAAAAATCATAAAAATATTAGGGAAAAAATTATAAAAATATTAGGTAAGAAATTATAAAAATATTAGATAAAAAATTATAAAAATATTAGGGAAAAAATTATACAAATATTAGGTAAGAAATTATAAAAATATTAAATAAAAAATGATAAAAATATTAGGTAAAAAATTATAAAATATTAGATAAAAAATCAGAAAGAAAATCTGAAATAGGAAACAATTAGAAATAGAAACACTAATAAATCAAATGAAAACAAAATAATAACCTTTTGATCGAATTGACCATTAGGAATGGCAACTCCACCGAATTTAATATCGACAGAGTATTGTCCTTGGCTTTGTGGTGTGTAGATAATGGAGATGGTACCATCCCCGTTGTCAACAACTACGATATCAACCTGACGAATAACTCAATATTAATAACATGTACAGTACTACAGTTATAGTAGTCTATAGTAGACTTACCTCTCCACCATCTCCAGCAATAGAACAGCTAATTTGTCCTATACCAGCTTCAGTGGCATCGATGTTAATCACACATTCCTCACCAACAGCGATAACGGTTCTTAGTCCCTCTATCGACAGCGGTGGTATTCGTTAGTAAATATTCATAATATTGTCTACATCACTATCGTTCACTATATTATAGTGAAGTAATTCTTACTATCGCTTCACTATTTTTATCTTGTTATCGCTACGACTAGATCGTTTTGCTCTCAAAGTCATACGAATATGATTAAGCACTATTGTATACGTATAGACAAGAGCATGTGTAATTACTCACCGACAATCTTCACCTTGCTGGCATCACCGGTAGAGGCAACGTTGACCTTGAAAGGAGCGTCCTTGACCTTATCGCCTCCGTAGTGAACGTTGGCAGTGTATTCTCCAACTTCTTTGGGAACGTAGTCGACCACAAAGGTTCCGTCTCCGTTATCTTGTAGGGTGGTGGCAACTTGACGTCCATTTTCATGCTGTATCAAATACATACATTGTATTTATTATCATCATACCAGGTTAAATAATTGCATATAATTTTATTATTATTATATTTTAGTGGAGTTCCATCCACAAATATAGATGAAGTTTTGACTTATAACCAAATGGTTCTAATGTCCCTTCGAAGATAGTCTCATTTAAGGCATATGCGGTTTAATGATTTTAATGATTGCAGATCAATTTATTAAACTCAATTATATTAGAGGACTTCTATAATGTAATATGTAAAGTGATCATTGCGTACCTGAATAGCAACTTGTAATTCAGCAAGACCTGCATCTCTAGCATCAACAGTGAATGCAACGGGTAATGAAGCTAAAACTCCTTCAGGTTTAACACCTTCTCCGGTTACTTTCACCTTCTCGGCATCGAATCTTGGTTCAACGGTTGTCTTGAAAGGACTATAGATATTTGAGATAATTTAATTATTAAAATAAAATGAGTGAACTTTACTTAATTGTAGTATTCCATTATTAAATTATTATAATTAGAAATAAGTCATATACAAATTTTATATTATTTCAATATGCGCAGATAATTTATATATTTTATAATAAATTATAATATTAAATTTTAAATATATTATATTAACAATAATTTAAAGAATTTTATATATTTATAATTAATAAATGTATTTAAAATGTCACATACTTGATAGTTATTTGTATAATAACATAATTATTATAATAGATATTATTTTTTATTCAAAATTATATTACAATGATTACAAATGGACAAATTGAATAACTCAACATTATATAATATATCATAAATATAAAAACCACATTTTAAAGTGTTGTTTATAGAGATATGCTTATCTTATTATTAGTGACACATATTATAGATAAGGTTAATTATATAACGTTACTTTTTAAATGTATAAATATCATTATTGATACATTTGTTTATCGCTTAATTATAGATAAGTGCACGAGTATGCTATAAATAGATTAACAGCAACCTCTTAGGAACAGCTACACCATCATAGGATACATCAACTGTGCAAGGTCCCTCTTTAGTGGGAGTGTAGGAGACAGTGTAGGCATCGTCGTTGATTTGTTGTATAGTGGCTTGTTGTAATTTACCTATAGGCATGATTGTATGAGTGTGTTGATGTGTGTGTGTGTGTGGATGTATTTGTATATATATATTATGTATATATATGTGTATGTGCTTGTGTATGGATATGTATGTGTATGTATGTGTATGTGTATGTATTTTTCTGTACATGTGTGTGTATGTGTGAGTTCATATGTAAGTGTATGCCATTGATATAAAGAAAGTAAACTTTCAGTATATGATGGTGTTAGCTTGCATGTGTATGTATGTGTATGTGTTAATGCATATTAATGCATGTGTATGTGTGTATGCATGTGTGCCACAGCGTATGTGGTAATGTGTATTCATATGTAGGTATACAAACCAGTACTATCAGCGACTTTAACTTCAAGTTTAGCTTGTCCAGCAGAGGTGGTATCAACAGTGAAGTTAGTGGGGATGGTAGCTCTAACTCCGGTAGGTTCTACACCGGGTCCGAAACATCTCACATCTTCGGGGTGAATCTCTTCAGTGACCGAGGCCTTGAAGGGAGATCCTACACGGCGAGGGTGTTACAGTAATGGTAGTGTAATCAGGTGGTCAGTATAGTTTATAGTTATATAGTTATATAGTATATTACATTATATATTATATATTATATATTATATATTATATATATATATATATATATTATATTATATATATTATATATATTATATATTTATATTATATATATATATTATATATTTATATAGTATATATCATAGGGTAGTAGTTACCAGGGATGTGT
The DNA here is from genome assembly GCA_964019155.1 of Osedax fenrisi. Classification (NCBI taxonomy): domain Eukaryota; kingdom Metazoa; phylum Annelida; class Polychaeta; order Sabellida; family Siboglinidae; genus Osedax; species Osedax fenrisi. The sequence continues at coordinate 68,335,644 of OZ025241.1, read as the reverse complement.
TCATCCGCAAACTTGATAGAGATATCGTAGGTTCCAGCTTTGGTTGGCAGGTACTCCACAGTACAGCTTCCATCCTTGTTGTCGATTACTGAAGTCTCAGCTTTGCATGGTCCTGATAGGTTAATAGTGTTAATATTAATGATATATTCATGTAATGATATGATAAATTGAATGTTGGAAAATTCATCTAATAAGTTTAATATAACTATATATATATATCGTGGTGGTAAAGATAGATTAGATTGGTGTAGCTTACCTTCGATAGAAAGTCCAAGACCACCTTGACCAGCTCCGTTGGTTTCAACAATAAATGTAGCCATTTGCTCAGTTTTACCTATACAAGTCAGGTGATATTAGTCACCATAGATAGGGAATGTTAGTGTTATAGATAGGGAATGCTAGTGTTATAGATAGGGAATGATAGTGTTATAGATAGGGAATGCTAGTATTGTTAGTACCTCCATCCAAGCCAGGTCCGTAAGCCTTAACTCTGCTACTGTCGTGTCCGGTAGTAGCTTCGATAGCGAAGGGAGAGTTGGGGATCTGTAGACCTTCGTAGGTTACTTCAATCTTGTGAGGTCCTGCCAACGTGTGTGTGTGTTAGTATAATGTTACGGCTATAATTACAATTACAGCTATAACTACAGCTATGATTATAGCTATAACTACAATTACATCTACCTCTAGCTATAACTATATAAAGCTATCTCAATCTATAGATATAACTACAGAAATGTGTAGTGGGTGGTGGAGGTAACCTTTCTGGAATGGAGAGTATTCACACTTGTATGTGCCGTCCTTATTGTCAGTGACGATAGCTTCCATACGTTGTCCGTCGGGGATGGTAACAAAAGCTTTAACGACAGCAACTGTTCCGTCAGTCTTGGGGGCAACTTTCGTAGCGTCAACAGTGAAATGGGTGGTGCTCTCGATGTAAATTCCTGAAATAAGTAGTTAGTTAATATCTACATAATCACGGTAAACGAGTAATCAAATCATTCCATCAAACGATTATGCAATACGTATATACACATCAATAAAAAACGATGAAAACGATGCATTTCAATATAACAATAAGTCCACAACGAATGAAGAAGAACACGGGCGCGATATTATCGTACGATCGTCGGTGATAATATCGCGAGAAGCGTAAGGATAGCTCAAGATGCTCCGCAACGACTGCAAACAACCAAAGACAACGGTTGCAACCATAGCAAACCATTAGTCTCGAGTCCCGGCCCGTAAGCCTTGACGGATGACACGTCGACAGACTTGGAGGGTTTCACGCGGGAAGTGTACGGGGCATTGGGAATGAGTTCGTCGGCAAACGTAATCTTAATGACGTAGTCGCCAGCCTCGGTGGGCCAATAGCGAACGTTACAGGTACCATCGCCGCCATCTACGCACTCAATCTTAGCTTCAGACGGACCCTCGATGGTGAGACCGAGCCCCGCTTTAGTGGGACCGACGTCGCGGGTGTCGATGGTGAACTCGGCGGGGGCATTGGCTACCCCGTCGGCGAGACCGGGACCGTAAGCCTTCACCTTGCTAGCGAAGCTCTCGTGCTTCTCGACGGGCTTCGACGACTCGATAGAGGTGACCTTGACGGGGGAGTTGGGTACTTCCTGTCCGGCGAATACAACGTGGACTAGGTGGACGCCCGTCTCGGAAGTGGTGAACTTGGAGGTGAAGCCCTTGGTGGCGGGTTTCACGATGGCGGGCATGACCTTGCCGGTAGGGGAGATGATGGATACTTGAACGTTTCCGTTGCCGGCTCCGTTTGTGAGGATGTCAAATTCAACCTCTTTTCCTACTTCTACCTCTAATTATTTATACGCGATATCATTATATGTGCTTTGTGTATATATTTCTACTTCTACTTCTATTTATGAATACATGATATAATCATATGCTCTATTGTATACGATTCTCTATGAAAGAAGAGGTAACAACACGGTACTAACTCTCGTCTAGTCCTACGATCTTCACCTTCGATACATCAACGCTGGGGATAACGTTGATCTTGTAAGGGGACATGGGTATTTCTTGTCCAGCAAAGAACACTTTAACAACATATTTGCCAACCTTTAGAGATGTGCGTTATAGATTATTGATCGTGCGCTATAGGTTTGAGTGTATCGTATTCGAGATTACAAACTTTCTCGGGTTGGAAATCCACTTTGTAGATTCCAGGAGACTGGATGCTGTTGTTTACAGGGACATCGAGTCCTTGTTCGTCAGTTAAAGATATGGCTACATCCCCTATAGTAGCGGTAACAGCGGTAAGGTCAGATAACACAGCTACATTAGCTTAGAGGTCAAACCTGGTCCGGCATTGGAACAGTCAACCAATAGGTAGGTTGGCTCGAATGTCTTAATGCAATCAGACTCAATAGCGGGTCCAGAAACCTTTACTTTCCTAGGATCGCTTGCTTCAGCAACATTTACCTGAATATAATAAATAGGGAAATGAGGAAAGTTGTATTTGTCATGGTCATTATTTTGTACATATTTTATCACTATTATTAAATTAATATAATAATAATGAATATTTTAATATATATATTAATAAATTATTATATCATAGATTTAAGGAAATTATTTTAGAGTTTTTTTAAGATAATTAAAAATATAATTTAATATGTACGCATTTAAATTAATTTTAAATATACCACTATTTATACCGCAATATAGTACAGTAGTATGAACCTTGAAAGGACTGTTGGGGATTGCAACACCTCCGTAAGCAATGATGATTGTGTGCTTTACATTCTTCTTGGGCATATAACGGCAAGAGTATGTACCATCTTTGTTGTCCTGCGCAATAGTAAGGGTAGCGATAGATACGTATACTATATACAGAGAGGTGTGCAGCGATAGTAACCTTGACAATGACCTCCACAGAGTTCATGTCGACGTCGAGAGCAGAGATGTGCAGGGGAATCTTGGAAGTGATTGACTTGCAAGCCGAACGGGTGTCAACCACAAACTCAGCCCATTTCATCATGGTAACACCAGTGGGCTCTAAACCGGGTCCACTAGCGATAACCTATTCGTAATGGAGAAATAGTAGCAACGCGGTGACTCATTTCTATAAATAGATGTGCGTACCTTAGAGGCATCGAAGTCTCCGTTGTTGGGCTTAATCTCAGCCATAAAGGGTGAGTTAGTGATATCTTCATCGTTGCATAGCACATGAACGGCATATTCTCCAGCAGCTTTAGGTAGATAGCTCACATTGGCTGTACCGTCACCGTTGTCGTTACACTTAATGGAAGCTTCGGATGGGCCTTCGACAGAGAATCCTGCACAATAGACATGATGAATTAGAGTGAGTTAGGTGCGCGGAGAGTGAGAGACAAACCAAGAGCTCCAGTTTCGCCGTTAGTCTCGACAGTGAACAAAGCGTCCATGTCTACGACTCCACCTTCAAGACCGGGTCCGTAGGCTCGGATCTTAGAGTTCTTCAGTTGCATGGCAACCTTAAAGTGGGCGGGTAATGGGTTACTCGTATGTTGATGATGTTATAAGTGGATAACAAACCTGTACGCTGAACGGAGCCTTAGCGATAGCCTGATCTCCGTAGGTGACCTCTACGCGGTAGGTTCCGACCTTCATCGGCTTGTAGATAATCTCAGCTTCGTTGTCGGTAATGCGCTTCATGCGTAGCTTCTCCTCCTTGCCGTCCGGGCCGGTGACTTTCACCACTAGCTCGCCTGAAGATGACGCGCGCAACATTAGTAGGACGGGTCACAGAGTTAGAATAAGGGGGGGGCGTGGCTTACCTTCTCCGGCGCGTTCAGTGTGTACACGGAACACGGCGTCTTCGTTGACGCGCAGACCTTTAGGCTGAATTCCTCGTCCGGTAGCGTAGACTTTGTTAGAGTCGACAGCTATACGAGTGGTCAAGGTTATATGGGCAGTTTGAAGGTCGTACATAGGAGAGGGGACATGCGGAATACACTCTCATTACAACGCGGTATGTTACTTATTTATATAGACAGGTGTATATGTATTCGGTGGGGGATATAGGTACGGGTTTGTCTGGATAAAACACAACGGAAAATTCATTCGCGATAAAATAATCAAATAGGAAAATAAACGACGATATTCGGAGAGAGGAGGCGGCTGTAGAGGAGGAACACAAAAAGAAGACGAACTCACTCAATGAAACTAACGCAGTTTTTTCATTGGTACATTACCAAGAGTAGGCTCTAGGAAAGAATAGAATACATTATAATGGTTGCATATACAATAATAAAGTTATAAGACGAGAAATAATTGATATTTACTACACAGTTTAAAATGTAAATAATGAACATTAAACGATATATATATATATGTGTAATACGAAATGTACAGATTAGAATATAAAAACACCGAATTATGCTAAAACGGCATGCTATTTAATCTTCGTAACTCACGTGATCTGCCGCCGTTCATCGGAGCGTTTCTATTGGTCGGGCCGGCTTGTTGGGGAGTAATCGCTCCGGCTATAACAATCAGTGATATCGTAGTAATAATCCTCAAACTAAAACATTAACGTCTAAAAGCGTTATAACGGGTAGGCTCACTTTACGTCTACCGAATGTCAGTGACAAAGTGAGCGAGTTTAGCTTTAAAAAGACTGCGATAAACGACTAGTAACGAGGTGCTTACGTTGTACGGCCTTTTTCGGCTGTTGTTTTCCCTTAATGAGTTGCTTGTTGGTCGCTGATTGAAAGGAATACAATTAGGTTACTAGGTCGTAAGGTGTCGGTAGTGAGTACTCACGTGTAGTGTAACTCGCCCGGGCAGCTTCCACTGTAGACGACGCATAGGAATTGTTATTTAGGTATACAATGTTGAACAAAATATACATAAATTGAAATAAAATAAAAATTATAAATTATAATAATATGCTGTAATACACGATTATAAACGAAGAAACATACCTGGCGTACATTCTTGAGGTGAAGGTATATCTAACAATAATGTGTATGTGTAAGTATATGTGAATTACCGTTACACGTGACAAACTCAAAAATACTAAAAATGCAAAAACGAATAAAAAAATGAACGAAAAAAACGAAAAAAAACATACAAATAAAAAAATACGAATGCAAAAAAAACAAAGAGAATTTATATTTATGAAAAAAGTAAGTTTTTTCCATAAATATACATATAAAAAGCATAACGTGCTTAAAGATGCAATATAATAAATAATATCGAATCACAAATAATAAATACGAATAAATATCGAGATGCATATATAGATGAACGCACACACATATATGATATGCTATTAAATAATAAGGCTCACGAATCAATAATGCAAAACTACGGACTATTATCATAACAACAGTCAACTTACTAGCGATGTTCGAAATTTTGCCAACTTTTATTGTAGTAGGGGATTATAATGTATATAATCAGATATGATAACAATATTATTATATTATATAATAATAATAATATATCTATAATATAGCTATTATATTATAGAATATATATAGATATTGTTATTGTTATTTTTATTGTTATTGTTATTTGGTGGAGTCCTTTAATCCAATCCCAGGAACTTATATGAAGTTTTTAACTTATAACCATATATGACTCTAATGTCCCTTTGAAGCAAATCTCATGTTAGGAAATCTATGATTTTAACGAGAGCCGAACATTTATTTATACACAATTATATTAGATCACTTCTAAATAATATTTTAAGACCTAATTTAATGGCTCAAACTTGCGACCTACAGCTTGTGTGTCTGATGCCTTAGCCAACTGAGTCACACAGGCAGTTTTTTATATATACATTATTATTATTATAAGATTTAGGTTTTTATACCAGGGCAATTATAGAAGCAGAGATTATCGAGATAATTACCCTTATATATATATATATATATATATATTATAAAGATTAAGTTATATAACCTTAAGATTAAGTTATATTATTAATCATATATACGATTAAAGTATCATATAAAATAACTATATACGGAAAGACGAATTCTTTGAATAAATACATTAAAAAGTGAAATATGTAACCGAACAATATTTTACTCGAGTAAAAACTCATTAATCAGTATGCAAAGTATGTCGTAGACTTTTAATTAAAACGCGCCGCCGCCGATACGTACTCTACTAAATAGTTCATCAGTGTAACATAACTCTAATGGGTATACTATACTATACATACTAAACACTACACGCGCGCGCAGAATTCTAAATGAGTCATCGCCGGTCCCATCATAAGTTATGAGTTATAACACAAACCTGGACTTACGGATACACCGAAAGGACTGTTGGGAACTTGTTTACCGGCAAAGAACACGTTCACAGAGTGAATGCCCACCTGTTCAGCAGTGTACTCGATGTACCACAGCTCTCCAGACTTCTGAGAGATCACCGGGCGGATCGAGTCCTTGTGACCTCGAGGGTCAAGGATTGCTACGTCCACTATTCCAACACCGGCATCTGTTTGAGTAGGTCAAGATATATAGGTCAAGATATATGTTATGGATATATGTATATATAGCTATAGGTATAGGTGTAGTTATTATAGGTACATATATAATCTAATGTATAGGTATAGATATATATTAATGTATATATGTAGGAATTTATAAAGTATTTATTTAATACTATTCAACCTGTATTTAGTATTCGAACAGAACAAGAATTGCATAATGTAATCTGATAGCATAGAGGTGTGAGGTAAACAATGCATGTATTGTTTGAAATAGATAGCTGTACTGCACAAGTAATAGCTCAACATCACCAACTCACACATAAACAACCATTTATTAAATAAAAAGTAACTAAACATAATGATTTATAGATCTAGTGACCACCCATTCACCGATCTAGTGATTGCACCGTACAATGGCAGCCATTGTTATACTACAAACCCTTGCAGATGACTTCGAAGTAAGTCTTCTTGTTGACTTGGACTCCGTTGGTTTCGAGACCCGGGCCGCTAGCCTTGCAAAGACTGGCATCTCCTCTGGCGGCATCAATCTCAACGGTGTACGGAGATTTGGGGATATCTTTACCAGCAAAGCGTACAATGATCTGCGATATTGTCAACGTATTATTTATATATATATATATATGAAAAAGTAAGTATATATTAGAAAGAAAGAAAAAACATAAAGAACATTAAATTCACTTAATAAATGATTATTCTATTATATTCTATATCAAGTTATAAATATGCATACATATATGCATACATACATATATACATACACCTAGAGCTAAGACTAACACTGTACACTCCTTGTACAGTAGGAACGTAAACACAATTATAGGTCTGCGGTCTCTTGTTGTCCAAGGTTATGCTGCACTTCTCCTGTTGACCTTGAGGACTCATCACCAGCACTTCAATCTCACCTCTACCGGCCGAGAACGTCTCCACAGTGAAGCGGGCGGGGGCATTAACGCAGTTTCCGGTGGGTTCTATGCCGGGTCCGTAGGCTCGTACGCGCTTGGCGTTGGTACGGGGGCGGAGGGGGGCGCCCTCCTTTAGTTTCGCGTTGGGGAACTGAGCCAGGTAGGTCATGATGGACTGGTCGTCAACTTTAGGGTTGATTAGCTCGTCTGGTTTGATCAACTGTGAAAGTAGGCCGTATGTCATTAATGTGTCTCGTTATATATCATTAATGTGTCGTTATATATCACTGATGTGTTGTTAATAAATATTAATTAATGCTTAGTAAGTTAAAATTTGTATAAATAGATCATACAAGTATATATTTATTATAAAATCGAAAGATATATATATATATATATCGAATGCATAGTATACCTGAGGAACATTCAACCATTTCTCAGCTGCTTCGATAGCCTCGGTGGCATTCTTCTTGGCATTCTTAGGATCGTATTCCTCCCAGTCCGGGCAAAGACCCGGTGCTACGGCATCCACAAGAGCTCCCAATAACACTCCTGATACGCATTGCAATGTAATGAATCACTAGTTGTTTACGCTCGACGTAAACACGCGAAATATGTAACTTATGTATAGCGCGTGTATATAATAAAGTAATACATTTTGTATTTATTCAGATATTAAAATTAATTTACGGGTTAATAATTTAGAATGATAGTTTTTAAACTATAATTTATTATAAATATGTAAAATAAGTAGGGCATACGTGATAGAGATGCGTTAATTACATGTTACATACATAGATGACATTCGATACATACGTATAGCTATATAGTACATGTGCTACAATAATAACCATCATTCCAGTCAGTGTTAAAGTTCTTGATGGGCCTGTCTGGGACTTTTCCTTGAATCCAGTTCAGGAGTCTTTGTTTGGGAGTTTTCTCCTTGGCGTGACCTAAAATAATCATCGACATTCCATTTAGATGAATCAATATATGCATCATTTATAATGGGCAACAACAACAGAAAATAGTCATATTATTTTGAAGCCCTTTAGAAGAAAATATTATATAAATATTATTATAATTCAACAGAAAAAAATGTTTATTAAAATTCTTTTAATAAATATTATTATTATTTATATTGAATGATTCCAATTAAGAACCACATACGTACATCATAATGAAATGTTAACTAACTCTTCTTGTTTTGGTCATCGTCATCTTCCTCATCTTCCCATTGTGGCATGGAGATGGAGTAATGGAGAATCAGGGTCCATATCAGACCCAGGATTAACTTGAGGTTGTTGTCCACGATGTGGGAACTGTCTGTAAGGTCAAGGTCAGTGTTATAGGTCAACTAATGTACTGGTCAAATGGTGAGAAAGTGTTATATCCCACCCATTGTAGCATGTTTTAAATACACACTGCTTCATGTTTTATAATAAGCACGGCTTCATGTGTCACATTGTAGTGTGTTAATTTACCACACACATATTTCATCTGAATACATATGAATTACTGATGTAAACATATGCTTACAGAGTGAATAGCTATATACTAATAAGGTTATAGTTATGGTTAAGGTGAAATCTACACACTTTTATATAATATCTAATCAAATGTAATCTCTATATAATGTATTTTAAAGAATGCTCTAAAGAATGCGAAAGTAATAAAATATCTTCACATTAATAAATATCATGACTAATGATTATTAAATAAACAAAAAGAAAAAATTGCAATATATTATACATTTTTATATTATATATATATATATATATATATATATATATATATATATATATATAGTTGCCTATTTATAGACACTTTAAAATAATGAGAATTATTAGTTTTATTTGATAATAGATTAGAGATTATATTAAGGACAATGTACTTAGTATTATTCACATGCAGTGATATGAAGTGATATGTAGTGACATAGCGTAATTGCAATAGTTAGTATCATAATACATTACAGTACACATACACACACACATAGTTATTCAGAGTTCGTATTGGTCCATTACTATTATATTGTTCTATTGTATCTATTGTGATGACATTACTACATGTAAACAGTTGACATTGTTGTACACAGTAAACAGCATGTTATTCACAATAATACGTAGTATCAACAATAGCACACGTTATGTAATAAGTCACCATGCACACCTATATATATATGTGTGTGTATATGTGTACGTGAATACTGTTACTTAAATGTTTATCCATTGGTGACGCACCAACACAACAAATATCTAAATATAGAATGACGACATACATATCACATACATGTACCACACGTTCAACTATCACATGATAAATCGACGGCTTGTAAATACGAATTGAAATCAATCATCGACAGGAGTATGATATAGGCATATAAAAGTGAACACACATTAAAATATTAATATATATATATATAGGACAATCCTATATGATATATAACAATACGTTAATAAATAATAAGTTCACACACACAACACTCTCGTAAGGTTATAAATCTTCATTGTTTATTCGCCGTTTTCTTTTTATGTATACACTATTATAGGGGACTGCATAATAAGTGGCAATGTTGGCGCTAGCGGTAGTGCATGGGTGGCGGTAGTGGTGGCGGATGTGTGGCAGGCCTAGTGTACATAGCTCTATAACGGTATCCTATTTCGCAACCGGCATTCGCCTTATTTGGGCATGCGCGTTCGAATAAAAAGCGTAATCTGTTAGAAGTGGTTACATGTCACACCACACACACACACATACACTAATAAACACCCACTGAAATATATACGTATATATATATATTCACTTAGAATGTATATAGTGTGTGCGTGTGTAGATTTGTAGATATCGATATAAATATGTTTAGTATATCGTTAGTTATAACTAATTACTTTATATATATATAAATATATTATGATAATTAATCAATTAGCTATTATTTATGAGCATTACGCATATGGTAATCTGCATCATTAATTATGATAGTAATTTAGGCATTAGATGTGTCACTAGAGCTAATACTGCTGAATTTAGTTTAGTCATTACAATATGCATAATTAAATATTAATATTTGCATACAGTCTACTGTTCCATAGAATATCAGTTACATATAGAGCATATTAGTTACTATATCCTGAATAGTATATATCGATATATGAACACATCGAAATAATAGCAAGGACTGCATGTCCTTGATATTAGCTAACATAGGATGACGCATGAATAGTAAACCTATCTATTTTTGTGAGTCACCTATTTACAATAATATATTTGTGGACACGTAATGTAGGTTGTTATCACAACTATAAATGTTAAGTTTAGTCATACCTATATATAGGTATAGTTGGTATATATTGTATACATACATTTTTACATTTTTCGGTTTTCGGACTGCAAACTGTGCTTATAAAGCAATCGGCCGTCCATATATATATTAAGTTAATGTTTCATATTAAATAGGTAGGGTTTCAGTAGTTTCTTGAAGTTGGGAGTTGATGGTGTAGTACGGATGGATGTGGGGAGAGTGTTCCACGAGTATGGGACGGATATTGCCCATGCTCGAGTGTTGGTTGAATGTAATTTGTGTTTAGGAGGAAGTTGAAGTAGAAACGTATTGGTGGAGCGTGTAGTGGTGCATTAATTAGTAATCATGTATAAATACATATAGTTATATTATTGTAAAAATGTATTTATCTAATGTGAGTAATGTAACATGGAATAGATAATATTTATTAGATATCACTTTATTTTCAAAAATATGATATCGAATGATAGATATTTATAATTGTTGTTATAAAATTGCGGAGTTTTGTAATTAAAAAGATAAACTACAACCCAGTTAGCCCACCCTATAGCCTACCCAGTGATCACCCTACACCCACAATGATCACACTACACACACAATCAGCATATCGTTATTGTTAGCCGACTACAATGTTTATCTAATAGCAATCCTACCTAGTCATTAAGTTAGTGCATATGCGAATGTGTTATAAATAATCAAGTTATAACTAATCATAACAAATATAGTAGACATGTCTCTCTCTCTATATATCACATTATCATACATATATTTACACATATCCTATACAGTTATGTTGAGATATAGGCCTAATATTAAAGGGTATTATATGACTGCGAAATGTTTATGAAATATACACACATCATCTTAAATCAGATTACAGCATGACTCATAAGTTATGACTCATAACACATCAACATCCGTGTGTGTGTAGCTACGTGTATGCGGTATACAGGTACCTACTACTGTACGGTACACTGTCACAGTGTGTGGTGCGGTTACCTAATAAAGTTATTGTAGAGACATGAGTCACGCACGCGACAATCTCCTGCATTAGAATAGTTTGCATACCATTACCTATAGGTATATATACACATAACCACCCACCTGCCTACCCACACACACACGCACACACATACCCACAATGAACTATTAGTACGGTAGCCGTGTGGTCGGTAGCTTGTTAACTGAGCGACCTCGCAGTAAGTGTGGTCTATTTAAATGTGTACCCACTGCGCATGTCTAATGTCATAACCTATTGTATTCGATACATCACTATACGCGCGTATACGAGTAGCATTATAGACGTATCAATACATTATTATACGATTTATATTAAATGAATATGCCCAAATTAGATATACGACTTAATGAAATTGTATATATTATATATATATATATATATATGTGTACGCATACATTTCAAAGAGTGGCGCTGCAATGACATCCGGTAGGGTAAACACTATAACTACCTACCGCTACCTACAGGCAGGTATGCGCCGCATGTGTGCGCGTATATGTGTGCGCATATGTGAGGTGGTAAGCAGGTGGTGTAGCTAATTGTAGCTAACTAAGTCAATTATGTATTAAAATAGCTTAGAAGTTTATATCGATTTTGTAACAATGTTAAAATTAATATATATATATATATATATATATATATATATATATATATATATATTCATAATTATGTATATATTAGTTGAATATATGAATTATGGTAGTATAGAAAACACATTATATCGCTGTAAGAGATATTATCACCAGTGAGAACGGGTAGATTGATGCGATCGCGTCACGCTTCACTGCACACGCACACACATCGCGTATGAATGAGGCCTACTCATAAAATAACATATACTTAACTGCAGTAGCAGTAGTATTTCCATTGTAATCGAAGTATATAATTGGCGCATAAAATATACGCGATGTAATTATATTATCGAGCATGTATTACACAAGGAAATACCGAGGTCCTGGGTAATACTGATAAACATCTAGTTACGTTCGTTATAACGAATGTATTACAACATTATTACCGAATATATTAACTATTTCAGAGTGTTTACATTACTAACTAAAGGTATAGAAGTATACTTATCATATAGGTATACATAACCTATGTTTAACTATAGTGTATCTAATGAAAGTATAGTTACCACGGAAACGCGATATACTAGGAAAGAGCTACTAACCGATATTGACCAATCGAACGCCTTCATCGTGTTCCAGGAACCGCAGTACCATGGTGACATTCTCGAGCTTCTGCGTCCTAAACGAAGGTCGTTTATTGTACTTGCGAATCTTCTCGCCGGACAGAACCTCGATCAAGGCCACCAGCCTCAGACCATCGGACAGGTCGTGTTCCAGGTCGGTCAGGTTCTTGTTCACAGTCTTCAGGTGCTCGTTAGCCCAGCGGGCGAAGGTGTTCTTCTGAATGAGCTTCCATTCAGCGTCGTCGGCTAGTTCTCGTTCAGTGGCGGGCATTTCTTCTTCCTCTTCGTAGTCGCTGCCGCAATAGTCGTCCTGTTGCATGCGTTGTAAAGCGCTGTCACCACCATCGTAAGCGGCCATGTTTGTCGTCGGCGGGGCGGGCGTCGGCGAGAGGGGCGGCGGGCGTTCTTAGTAGTCTTTGATGTAGTCTTTGGTGTAGTCGCGTAGCCGGTCAATAGGTGTCACTATTAGTCGTGAAGTGTTATATTTATTAAATTTAAATACTATTATATTTCAAATATATATATATATATATATATTTAGCTTTTATATATATATATATATATATATATATATTACCATATCATTATATATAATATGTTCTAATTATTAATAATAAAGTATTATAATATTATATATATATATATATATATATATATATATATATTACCATATCATTATATATAATATGTTCTATATATAGTATATATATATATATATATATATATATATATATATATATATATATATATATATAATATTATAATACTTTATTATTAATAATACAAATTAGTAAATTTAAGTAAACATTATTGATAATATTAACAACCACGTATATTATAAAGATATTGCTGGTATAGGTAATACCAATTAGGTACCCTACCTACATTGACATTGTGTTATATCATATCATAAATATAGGATATATTATAGTATATAGTATATATATTTACATTTTATATTGATTATATATTAGGTGACGAAATAATGAATAGTATATATAGGGGAAAGATGGGTAATGCGGTCAGTTTTAGATAATGTTATATAACTTTATAAATATTAGTCCTATAATAATATATTATGTTAGTGACAATAATTTACATTAACTTTAAGATTAGTATATATATATATTTAATTTAATATACTAAATATATTTATTGTATTAATATTCGTGGGTATCCACATTTATTATAAAAAAATAAACTATTAGTGTTACAATATTATACATATATGAGTGTATCAACTGAACAATACTGTATTGTGTACAGAGGACAATAGCTTTAACGTAGTGATAGGGTAATGGGAGATCAAATTTGATATTTATTAAAACATATTTATCACAAAACATTTTTATTAAATGATTACAAATTAATATTAGTAATATATAGGTTTTAATATTTTACGATACAAATATATTTGTGTAGTGTTTGGTATAGGTATCAAGTATTAGTATATTAATGCAATTTTGTTGTTATCTTATTGTAGTCGACGAAGGTGTTTTAACAGATAGGTAACTTCAAACACATGCAATAGGTAACTACCATCGATGTAAAGAAAGCTATGCTTTTCTTTACATATATGGTAAAGACATGTTATTAACATATATGTTATAGCATAACATATAGTAACTACTAATTAGTAAAACTGATATATTTATTTTGAATATAAGTGTTTCACCCTATATGGTATACCCTAGATACCCTATAATATTAATTAAAGCCGTGTATACACTACTAGTATACACACAATTAGTATACATATTTATTATTAAGTGATACCACCTGTGAGATAACTCCCCGATAACACCACAATTTATATACTTATATTTAATAAGAAATATTCAAATGAGTATACCATATATTCTATTTCTATTAGGCTATAGCTCATTAAAAACCACCTTAAATCTATCGGCCAAAACTGCCCTTCTCCATACAGTATATATATAGTAATATGCATATTACTATATCATGATTATTATATTTTAATAAATATATTTATAAATATTTATAATACATTATCATAATGTATATTTTAAATGCACCTTTACATTACCCCCGTATAGGGTACGAATGTCTATATAGTACCAATATAGAACTGATATATAGTAGAATGACGTAATAACAAATATCGATACCAGATCATCTAATGGTAGGCCATTATGAAGAATATACACTATAATGAGATGTAATGTAATTACTCCACTTATTTGTATTGATGTATGTTTATGACGTCATCAATCTCACAAATCTCTTAATATAAATTATACGATGAGTTAAAATATACTATTAATATGTAGTGCAGTTCCAATGATTCAGATATCTTTAATTTGTGTACAATTCTTAATTACTTCTTATTAAGGGCATGTTTAATAAATCATAATTTGATAAATGTATATATATATATATATATATATATATTTATATGATAACTTATATTAAGTAGCGAATACTAATGGGGATATAATGATGTATCATTACAATGTATTGATAAGGTATGTTTACTACCCCCTATGGGGGGAACATCCTATAACGCTACCTGCAAAATACGCCTAGGGGAAAGTAACCGAATATGGACAGTGCCCGAATACGGACACTCTCAGTATCTCAGAAACCACGAATCCAATAACACATTTTTAATGAATAACATATTCATAATTATATAAATAGTCTACAAAAATTATTTTTATTTTTTAATTATTCAAAATATTGCTGATATATCCAATAAACTTATTTTTTTATTACGTTTTTAAATTTATGAAGAAAAAAAATCAACTTAAAACCTTCTCTAGAATATACAAATGTATCGATATAGAATATAACACTATATTATTAAAAAATAAAGCTTTTTAAAAATTATATAGGGATTTTTAAATTTGTTATCAAATATTCATAAATTGATAGGCATATATCTATAGGTCATATAAGTCCCTAATATGGACACTATAGATGTATTAATACGGACACCCTATAACCAATCAGCGCGCATCGTATGAACTATTCTGATTTTCATAAAAATCACGTGCATTATAATATGTATACCACCAACGAAGCTAAATCTATATATGTTATTATTTAGATACTTAAGTTGTATTATTAATAAATAAAATAATAAAAATTAATAAATTAGATTAAATTATTCATAAAATTAATTATAAATAATGTAATTGTAATTTATCCCATTAGTTCATCAATAGTATATAGTTTATCTAGTGGCATACAGGCTGTACGACGCACACTGTATACACTCTACGTGTTATAACACAGGGTGAACTTATTCGGACATGGGTACCGAATACGGACACCCCCGTTATCTATTGAATAAAAAGATTAAATAAAATTGTAAAATCACAATAATATTTATAATCATGAAATGTTAATAAATTATAATTTTTTAATAAAAATATCGAGTCATAAAATATGAAGACCATGTATTGTTAAAGTGTCCGTATTACGCTACTTTCCCCTATGAACTATATGACACTAGTCCAGTAAGTATATCCTCCTCTCTATATTAGTAATCTTATATCGATAACATGCAATTGTAGAGAACCACATCAATAATGTAAGTAGGTAATTGTGTCATTTTTATTTCTGGTCAATTAACTATATGTAATCCTCTATAGAAGAAACATAAAGATAATTAAAATTAATATCGAATATTCAAAATAACAACAATTTTAAATCTTATTTAAATATTAGATTTATTTTACTTTACATATTTATGCTAATTTTAATACAGTTTATTTATAATTAGATACACACAAATTATAAATGTAATGTATTAATTCGTTTATTAATCGTTTGTAAATTGTTTCTATATAAATTTGATAATACAAATAAATATAATAAATACCATTACCATATAACATATAGTATAGGTAAATATTATACTAAGTTATATATATACACCAATTTGTTTAATACACATATATTAATTCATATCAAGTTTATATCGAAAATATGCATTAAAGTAGGTCGTGTGTAATTATTATATAGGTGTCATATATATATATATATATATATATATATATATATATATATATATAAATATATATATATATATATATATATATATATATATATAATCGAGTCTATATTATAGGATATAGACTAGTAAATTACATGATACCCATTTAATAATAACACATATATTTTAAATATCTATTTTTGATTTAAAATCGTAAATTTAGAAAATATATATTTGCCTATATCATAATATCTATAGTTATTATGATTATTAAAGCATACTCGCATAATGTATACATACTATAATAGGCAGATGTTAACTCGGGAACATTTCCTATATTACTAACATTATATATATATATATATATATATATATATACTATATATATATATATATATAGGATGCATTTTTCTTAAAGTATAAATTATTACATATTATATATTATTATATATATAAATCCTATAGGGTTACTAAAGGGAAAAATAAATATCCATAAACAGCTAAATTATGGTTACAGAAATCGCTTTATTTATTACTGATTTACTTTTTTTTATATTAGGGAATACTTTTGAGTCATGGAAATGGAGTCAAGAAGTTCTGTAGATAGTGGGAGTAAATAAGTACCAGTAACGGATGTTGCGATAGTGTAATATACCAGTTATATAAGTTATTATAATGTGGGTATCGATGGAATAAGTGTGTATGCGGGAGTTTGGAATTCGAGATATATATATATCATGTATACATGGATCTGTGCTTTAGTGAAGATAGACGTCCTGGTTTAAAATTAGTGTTTATAAAGCATTATTTGCATAGATAGTAACGCTATCGAATGTGTTGTTAACTCGAGAGAGTGATGCATCACTGTCTACGGAGACGAACGTTGCTGGTATTCTAAATCTTATCGGGAGGTGATACAGTCTAGTGTCGCGAATATAACGGAAGTTGTAATATGTTTAGATATTTGTAGATTGGGTTGAAGAATTATTAATTGTACTGGTATAGAGTGATAATTCGGTTTTAGAGTGTTAATATTCACTATTAAAGATGCGCCCGAGCTCACTAAAGTTGCATTTTAGATAAGCAAATTTAGAGCAAAGCAAGATATTTGAGTGAATATTAATAGTTATAGATTATAGAGGGGGAAATGTATCTAAAGTAAGATAGGGCACCATATAGTGAATCAATGTAACACGGCTGAAAGATAATGAACGATTAAAGTTCAGAGGCAATTGCCGATGTTAACATAATTATAATCAATATAACTTTCTGTAATTAATGGGGTTGTTTCCATTTAGGTGGTGAATATATAATTAATATCAATATAGTGACTTATAGATTATAACGTAGAGGTGCTAATATTATATTATAATATTATAAACATATTTGTTACATCTTCGAGAATATGATTATAGTCTATAATTTATAGATAATAATCTGATATATATATTATATATATATACATTTATTTTAAATAGAATAAAAACAAACTTGATATCATATCAATTTGTAGTGAAACATTTACATAAATACATAACATAATATTTATATATATATAATATATATATATATATATATATATATATATATATATATAATGAAACACCGGAAAAGTACACATATCTGATAAAACCACGTATACACATAGTGAGATTTCACTATTTATGTGTATTTTATGTGTGCACATCTGAAATATACAAATGCATGTATGTATATGTATATATCGCATATGTATATATCGAATTACAATGCTTCCTACACGGGTAAGTTTACTTAACACATAAGTGTGTACGTATATAGAGGGTTATTATATAGGGTTCGTAGGGTTCGAATAAAGGGTTCCACGTGTATATAAATCACGCCCTATTACGAAATACTGTATACGTGTACAGTACATGAAACAAACTTAAAGTACTTGTTAGTTTAGCACTCCCTTCGTTGCATTGTTATTTATTATACGCATAATAATCGTTTAAAAATATGTATATCTAGATCGGAATCCGGAATACTTACATCCGGGTTGTTACTGTATCGCTAGTTATGCAATAGTTTATAACTGTCTGTTAACTTTGAACCCGATTCGACTCGACTCGCCTATCAGGCACGGGCGCGCGCGCGCGAATACGCACGCACACACGAACGTACCGACGCACGCATATTATATCAAGTCTCTCCTAACAGAGCAAACAGCTGGGCTCCTATAAAATTCCTGAAAAGTTTATTTATAGACGATAAACTTGAAATATACTCCCCTGCATACGAATTCAACGCCCAATGTCTACTTACAGTACAAGTTATTCTGTCTACTTGCAATGCTATTATGTGGACTCTTTTGTAGTGTAAACCATTACATATCTGATCCGAGGGCATTCAAAAAGTAAATAAATAAACATATCTAATATAAACATTCATCGAAATTAACGATGATATTTTAAATTGCTATCAGTATTTCGCAATTTATTATAAAACTATAGTTATATATATATATAGGAACTAGAAAACTATAAAACTATATAGGAAATATATATATATATATATATATATATATATATATATATATATATATATTATAGTGTAATATAATGATGTATTACATAGGTATACTATACGTTTAGTAATTCTGTACTATTACATATAATATTAAAGTAAAATGCAATGTATGACATTTATTTACTTAAAATATGCCTATAATTGTTGTTTAAGATGTAAATAGGTATTATTATATTGTATCACATGTTGCAACAATACTATATATAGTATTTATAGTAAATATTTATATTTATAATATTTAATTTGTAGCATTCTATTAATAACACATTTCATAATTTAAATCATATTGCTTATATTAATTAACTATATATTACAAATTAAATATATTTGGATATAATACTACCACCTTTACTGCATTCATAAAATTATCATGGAAATATAAATTATGAATACTCAACTAATAATATATATATATATATATATATATATATATATATATATATATATATATATATATATATATATTAGTTTAGTGACAGTAATGCTAATAATTTCTAATCACAAATAAAATCATTTATAGGAATATGCAATATATATATTATTACCACTATAGTGGTATATCTACATAAAAGTAACATATCTATATGTGTTCACTTGTCAACCCTATGTGTTATAACCATCGACTTGTATAGCCCAATACAAGTCGTTGGTTATAACTTATATCCATTAGACTTATATAAGTATTATTCGTATAAAGGCCTTTCGTTCGTACAGAAATAGTTTTCACTTATATATTATTGATGTATTACTACTTCGAAATATCAATAACAATCTAACGAAAGTGACTATAGTTTATAACAATATATATATACTCTATAAAGTCGATATATATATATATATATATATAATAAGCTTAACTATATTATTTAATTATTCGAATAAATAAATAGGTCACATGATATCATATATACCACATGACACTTGCCACGTAATTACGTCATTGACATTTCGTAACTATACATTAGTGTAGGAATGACTATAAATACATATACATATGTTTAATTCTATTATATATCACATATATATTATATGGTATAACATATTATTTAATGTAAAACTACCCATTATAAATATTAAAGGATTATTTATAACTATACATAAACATCACTAAAATATTAAATTTCTCAAAATGTCACTATTTTAATATACATCATATAATAAAAATATTGGTATTATTATTTATTTATCTTAATATGATTAGTATATTTATATATATATATATATTATATTATATATATATATATATATATATATATATATATATATATATATATATCTGTGTGTGTGTGGAATCGGGTATTTATCCACAATATATCATATATGACCGTACCCTTTCGTACGATACATAGTCTATATATATATAATAGTCAATATATTATAGTCCAACTACACATAATCCTACTTAAGTATTATATTAATGTAATACAATTCTGATATGTATATGTACACTATTTAAATTGTAATTATGTTATAAATTAATATCAATATTAAATTCATAATACAAATATCTATTATTGGAAAATAGGCATACAAAATGTAACATAGAAAGTTACATTTAAATTACTTATTAAATATTTATTAATGGAATAATCAGTTTCACTGTTAAATATATAATTATTTATAGTTATCTATATTTTTATATAAGTATGTATAACTATTTATAGAAATAAATGATAATGTAATCTTATCACTTGTAAAATACTCCATTTCCGGATTGAAATAATGGAGAAATGAATGATAATTTAATTTAATGAATACATATTGTACTAATTTACTGCAGTGATGTATATATATATACTTAATAAAAAAGTAAGCTATATATAATTATAATGATAAACGAAACTACACAAACAACATTAACAATAGTATTACATAATAGGACGTATACTCTATATGGTTATAACCCATGCAATAACTATATAAAGTAGATAACTGATAAGATATAGCTATATGTATAAGTACGGGTGTAAATTACGCACGCATGATGTATGCGTTCCTATACATACGTATGCATGCACCACTGACATAACACCAGTGACAAGTTGAAGTGAACGCAGCAGGCATTGTGATGGAACATCTGTAATTAATATGTATATATATACTACTATAGTATATTGACTACTATAGTAGCTTCTATAGAGTAGAGGGTGTAGAAGACAAATCACCATCTCAATATAATACATGCCTATATCTACATAGAGAATAACTGTATTAAGAGTAGATGCTCTTACGTAACTTAGATCACACAACAGAAGTTCTAGTATGTTCTAATCTAGAATACATTCGACGTATACGCGTATTCGGATGGAGTTATGCTATGTACTTATGTTTACAGATACTCTACTCGATTCCGAATATACACAGATTACGTAACATAAACATAAACAATGATAATTCGGCAGCGAGTTCATGATTAAGGTACTATACTATATACAGTTCGTCACTTATCTCTAATGTAATATACCCATATTTGTAAGATTCTAAATAAACTGCACACGAGTATATACATACATATAAATAATGGGTATTACGTATTGCTAGACTGAGCACATGTTAGCATTTAAATACATACTCGTACTTATAAAAAGTAGTTTATAATCGCGAACAGCTCAGTTGGTATGCATTATTATATAAGCGATAATTCGCTCATTAATTCTCGTACATATTCTATAATGTATTTAGATGTACTCACACGCACACTCACATACATATACACATACTCACATACGTATACACACACACACATGTAATAGGATATCAATCATTGTTTCATAAAGCCAAATAAGTATAATAGAGATCAGCGACTAATTGATAGTTTTTAGTGATCTAATTTGCATACATACCATATATGGTAGAATATTAGGAATTCGATGTACATATATTATACTTTATATATATATATATATATATATATTATTTATATATATATATACCGACTACAATTATAATTGCATAATAATACTGATTATGATCTCATATACAAATAATATATACGTGTATGTTTATATATATATATATACATATATATTTATCTTATATTTATCATCTATTTCACATTGAAATGAATATAATATCACGAAAAAATATATAAATATATGAAAACTATCAATGATTATGGATATTTAGTAAACGTATATGTATTACAATTTAAATGTTACAATTTTACGTGACATTTTGTAATCGACTAATTTTATAAAGTAACTTTATTAAATAAATGTAATACATGTAATTTATCTATTATTAAATAGTAATCGTAATAGTAATTGCAATGTTCGAAAATGGCTTCGATTAATCGAATAATTCATACAAAATTGATTACATATTAAATATAGATAGTTAAATACAGCCACATATAATTGTAGGACATAGATGTATTATTATATTGATCTGTTTTATTATATTGATCACATTTGAATGTTAATTGATCACATTTCAAATACTGATAAAGTTTATATATATATAATATATTAATTACTAATATATATATATATATATAATTATAAATAATTATTAGCGTTAAAAACTATATAAATATGTCTTATAGTAGGGTATAATTTAATTTTTAAATAAATAGAAACATATATAATATAAAATATATAATGTGTTATATATTTATCTATGGTTGTATAATGTTTAGAATGAGATATAAATAATATATACATAAATATACACAATGAAAACATAACTCATACCTTCTGCCTAGAATTCGGGAATGCCAGGTATCTTATCTGACATAGTTTATAAAGTTATATAAACGCACGCGAATTTGCGAACGTCGCGAAAATTCTATTTATTATCCACATCAATAAACAAACTATATTTTGTGTACAAACTGCTATGCATGCCATTATTCTATACATTTACCTACATATTAAAGTAAAACGATATATCTCGTTTTATTATACAGTTATATTATATAATAATCGATAATATATCTGTAGGATTTAGTACCATTTATATTAAGGCTATTTTTCAATATATATATATATATATATATATATATATATATATATATATATATATATATATATATAACATGCACATGTCCTATAGGCCATACGTATACGCATACTAATCTTACATAGAAGACTAATATAAATATAACATATATTATATACTTATTATATATTACACTGTGTAATTTAAACATATTATTATTATATATTATAGATAGTATATGAATAATCCCAGCTAACAATAACAGCAGCATAATATCCGCATAATAGCATATGTTAAAAAAATAGCAACATAATAGGAACATAATAGCATTATAAATTAATAGCAGCATAACGTCCGCATAATATACTTACTATGGCAGCATAATAGACACAAATAATGCTATTATTAAATGAAATATATTGCCGCATAATAGCAGCATAATATACTTAATATGGCAGCATAATAAACTCAAATAATGCTATTAGTAAATGAAATATATTGCCGCATAATAGCAGCATAATATACTTAATATGGCAGCATAATAAACTCAAATAATGTTATATATAGCTATACATATTTATTAAGTAAATATATTTCTGCATAATATCAGTATATGGCTATGTCCTGAATTCAGATGTCTAATGTATACTAATAGTAAAATACCCTTATTCTAAATAACATTCCTCATTCAATAATTATTTATATAATTAATTATAATTAATGAATCGTTTTAAAATAAATTGTATCTTATTCAGTTAATATTCTCTAAAATAATGATTATCCGAATAAGCCCATATTATTCGGCCTGGTCAAGAATGTGTTGTAAAAATGTTAGTAATTTTTTTTTTAAACATAAGTTAGTTCCTAGTTATTATTGTATATTGTTATATGATATACATTCTCTGAAAATATTATTTAAATCAGTACATTTTGACTGAGTAGTGGTAATTTGAATACGAAAACAAATTATTTAACTAATTTTGTTAGCAATTATTGTAAGTTATTTATTATAATTATAATTTAAATGATACTTATAACCTTATATTTGCTAATAATAAGAATCAATGAGTCAATACATATATTGTAACTACTTATTCAAACCTTTTTTTAAATACGTATATTTAATAATTATAAATATAAGGTATACTTTCACATTTTTAAAATATAATAAATAACATATTAAATAATCTAATTAAATCATAAATAAAAATAATAAATTCATTTATTTTGAATGCTATTTTATATTAGGAACCAATGCAAATCTATATTATTAATATAGTTAAATACATTTTATTTTTAGATAAAATGAAAGCATTATACTATGTATAATATACATATATATACAGTAAAACCTCTCTATGAGAAACTGGTTTTTTCCAATAATTTATTTCTTATAAAGAGGTTTTTACTTTTCCAATGATTTTAAGAATTAATTTATAATTGAAAATGCATTATACAACCTATAGGTTATATATATAGTATATTTATAATATTATCCTTGTTTTTACACCATTTTGATAATAAAGATGGAGAAATATCATGTATCTTACATAATTGATTGTTCATTAAACCTTCATTAACTTCTATAATTATATTTTATATAAAAGTTATACTGTATTGTTTGCGCTTCAACATAATGCAAATTTCATTAGATTTATGTTAGCATTTATTAATTAGTAATCATGATTGATGAGTATAATATAATGAATAGAATACTAATCTATTATATGTTTAACAAATAATTTTATAATATAATAAATGTTATCATTAATAAAATGAAGGATATAATACAATTTATTAATTAATTTTAATACATTTAAGGATATTCAATAAAATTTTTAATTAATTTTAATAAATTCAAGTATAAAAATAACATTTAATAATTAAATTAAATTAGTTGTAATAAATTCAAGGATATACAATAAAATTATTAATTAATTTTAATAAATGTAATGACATACAATAATATTTATTAATTAATTGTAATTCAATTTGAGTTATTTATGTAATATTAAATATTTGTAAGACAAAAAAATATCTTATATAATAAAAATCCCATTAAACTTATTAATAAATTTCTATAATTTTTTATCAATATACAATACTTCTATTTATTTTTATATATAATTTTTTTTTATGTTTTGTATACAATAAATATCTTATAAAGAGGTTTATCTTATATCATATTTTTAATAAGTTTCTTATATAGAGGTTTATTAATGTGGAAAAGGTTGAATTCCAACAAAATGTGTGACAATGTTTATTATATAGAGGTATTTCTTATAAAGAGGTTTCTTATAGAGAGGTATCTTATAGAGAGGTTTTACTGTATATATATATTATTGATGATATATATCATACTTATATTATTGAGGGTATATTCATTAGATTTTGTATGATACATTTTATTTTAAACAATAATTTGAATTAATAAATATTTTAAAATATATATATATAAATATACAATATTATAAAATATTGTGAAATAACGTCATAAATATTAACTTTTTGAAATAACAATCAATATTATAAATACACATAGAAGGTTTAATTAATTTGTCAACACAAATATAAGTAAAATAAAAATCATCTTCTTCTGATAGATAACATCCCATATATTTGGAATCAAAGTTTTCATAAACAAATAATGATTTTAATTTTGTATAAACTTTACATATATAATTATCTCTACATTCTGTTTTATCAATAATAATAACAAAATAATCTTTAATCTGATAAACATTATTTGGTGGCTTAATTGCAATAAATAGATTACTGGTCGTTTTCGTTACTAGTGGTTGAATCCTAAAATTCTCTTCCATCCGATTGATAATTTGAGTTAATGGACTTTTTCCATTACGAACCATTTTTTTAATCTCCTGTAAATTGTTTTTTCAGTTTACGGATAAAATATCATTTTGATTGTAATATATTATTTATATAATAGATAAATAGTGTATGAAGACAAATTAGAATATGATATAAGTATAATATAATTATAATAATAATAATATTATTTTTACTCATATTCTTTGTCAATTAAATATCAGTAATGTTATTTATTTAAATAAATATTTCATATATAGTCTGCGGTAATAGTTTTAATTATCATGTGATATCCTATATAGGATATCACATGATAGGATATCACATGATAATTAAAACTATTACCGCAGACTATATATGAAATATTTATTTAAATAAATAACATTACTGATATTTAATTGACAAAGAATATGAGTGAAAATTGTATAACTTATAATAATATAATTTTCAGACGATATTTTTAAATTAATCCATATTCATAATTTAAATTGTACACTATTAGTGAAATTACAAGTAACTACTAAGAATACACATAGTTCTCTCACACATCTAGATATATAAACTAAAATACAGAATATTACCTATTATATTACCCAAATTAGTTATTTAGATATAATATTACAGTAAAATTATGAAAATAACTATTTTTTCTTTTAAACTAGAAGATAATAGTAGAAGATACCTATTAGTAGAAGATACTAAAGAAAATATTGACATAAATACGATGTTTAACATGATGTATAATTATAACAGTGTATAACGTACACTGTACACTGTACGGTGTAAACTTTACAATGAACACTGTATAATGTATATGCGTTATATATATAGATGATAACTACTATGATGTAACTATCGCCATTACGTAAGTATAGTTATTATGCAATAACTTATTATGTAACTGTCGGTTCAATAACTACTCGTATCAATAATGCATAATCAGAAAATCACTATATACACTATATACCTATAGGAGATACCTTCATACTTTTACTTTTGCATTCGAACTGACCAGACGTGTTTTAATTCATACAAATGTAGCATAACAATTTCTATTCATACACAATTATTTGATTTCTATAGAATTTATCAATAATATTCTGCACATTATATATAATATATTAAATATATTTAAATCCTATACACTACACATATTGTGTTTCGTATAGTGTACACTGTGTATAGTGTGCACTATACAAGATCGTGCACTACGTTCTACGTTCCTGGAGATATCCCCTAGGACTTCATGCACGGGTAGCTGGACTACCCTTTTTCACTGAGGTTATGTAACTACTCACGTGTTCTATTCGCTGCCCTCATTGTCCTTAATCTTTCGAGGTACTGGTCCTGTACTGAAGAATCGGTCGCATATCCGTAGAATCTACCCGCACGAAGAGTTTCCACCATACCGGAGAATCTATCATATACGTGGAGTCGACTTCATTTCACTGCTTACTACATTATTATATAATACCTATATATATTACGTTACTCGAGTTCATCTATTAGCTAGCAAGTGTATATATAATGGCAGTTGTATGTCATTATTGCAATGAACCTGCTTCTAGCTCTGACCTACCATGTAGCTCGTGTAAATCATTCTACCACCATGTATGCCTCTTCCCAGCATCAATTATATCCAAATCTTGGACTCATATCAATAGTCCCCCTCCATCATATGACCTTGCCATTTTTTCTTCCCCTAATTTCACATTTACATGTCCCTCTTGCCTCCTAAACAACTCATCAAATACATCTACTACATTCTCCTCTCCTCTAGTTACCCCTACTCCTATACATCGTAATAATCCCCCCATCCGACCTCCTATACCTGCCCAATTAAGAATTCCCAAACTTATGGAACTTAAAACTTTCCCCCCATCCTTCATAACCGCTAATATCCCATCACCTTTCCCTTATCATAAATCATATGCATCTGCTATTATATCATCTTCCTCTCCTATCCCTATTAAAG
This sequence comes from Osedax fenrisi, assembly GCA_964019155.1. Lineage (NCBI taxonomy): Eukaryota > Metazoa > Annelida > Polychaeta > Sabellida > Siboglinidae > Osedax > Osedax fenrisi. The sequence goes on along the minus strand of OZ025241.1, from coordinate 68,307,493 downwards.
CTCCTATCGTCCACCATGTACCTCCTAATTCTACCACACCCTAAACTCTTCATATACCTCGTAAACGTCAACTAAATAATATCATTCGTAACAATTCACTTATCATTGAACATTTAAAGACCTCTGATATGAATACTGAATTCATTTCATCAATCCTTATACATATGCTACTGCCTAAAATATCTATTTCTATAGTCAAATTTAAACATAACAATGCAATCATCCAATTCTCTAGTAAATCATTTTGTGACATGTTTTTCAGTAGATTTAGATCTACTAAATGTAATCCCCGATTCTCACACCTATATATACGAAATTCCCTACCTTATAAAACCCGTTTATTAGGTAAAATCCTTTATCATGCATATATATTAAAACTAACCCCTATACATACTAAACCCATATTTAGTACATATACAAAGTCATTTGAATTACGACTTATATATAATTATATTGACTGGTCTCTTCCACCTATTACCATACCTCCAACTCTCCTTATTCACTGGGAATCTTCCTACCTTAAATTTAAATCTTCCGTTCCCTCATTTAGTAATCTCTCCATTAATACTAATTCAGACCCCACACCTAATAATCCTTCTGAAAATTCCAACTCCCCTTATATTCCTGTAATATCAACTCCATCTATTGATTTAAATAATTCCACCATCACAAATGTCCCAGTTGTTGATTCACTAAAATCTAATCATATATCTACACCCTCTCTAACTAAATCTGCATGACTATCTGAACACATTGCCCTAATAAATATTCGTTCTCTTCGTTCCAATGCCTCACTCTTATTACCATTCCTTAAAAAGTGCAATTTCAGTATTATTGCTTTAACGGAAACATGGATCTCTCAAGATGATTCCGACATATTTGCCCTATTTCACAATTTTGGTTATACATTAATCTTATCGCCACGATTATCAGGTCGTGGTGGTGGGGTTGGATTCCTCGTAAAAACTTCTCTACCTTTACCATGTATATCCATATCCCATAACTTCTCCTACTCTGACTGCTTAACCATATCATTCACCCAAAAACACAAATCTATATCCATTACTGTCATTTATAGACCGCCAAAACCAGAATTCGCTTCCTTTCTAAGTGAGTTTAACGATCTTGCTACTGATCTCATTAGTTCACCCACATACCACCCTATTATACTTGGTGATTACAACTATCATTTTAATGCTACCTCAAATCCACATATTATGTTCACTAATTTAACACATTCATTATCCCTATCACAACATGTCAATTTCCCAACTCATATAAATGGCAATATTATTGATCTTGTATTCTCCAGTTCTCTCCATTCTGAACTCGTGGTGAGTAATATTTCTAGGCTTGATCTACTTTCCGATCACTTCCTTATCTCATTCAAAACTAACTTTACTATCACTCTTAATCAGAAAACACGTATTACATACAGACCCATTAAGAAAATTAATTCCATGATATTCTTAGCTGACTTACATTCTGCTTTAGGTGACTACTGTTATTCTCCAGTTGTATTAAATTCCATACTATCCCATCTTCTCGATAAACATGCGCCTTCAAAAACTATATCAGTAACTCTACATCCTGATACCCCATGGTTTACTTCCCACCTCATGTCCTTGAAACGATCACTTCGTAAATCTGAAAGAACATACATATCCTTGAGATCTTCATCTTCTAGAGCTTCATTCATTGAGCAACGTAAGATCTACAAGTTAGCAATTTTCTATGCCAAATCTAGCTATTACACTCAGGTTATAAATGATCTTGCTTCTGATAACCGACGACTTTTCAGACTAGCTAATAAGTTGTTATCTCCCCCAAAACCAGCATTACTACCATCTATAATTAACATTTCTCCATTACAATTAAGCTGTCTTTTCTCCAAAACATTTTCTAATAAGATTGACTCCATCATAATAAAGATCAATAACCATACCCTTACTGCCAATTATCCTTCAATCATAGTTACCCCACCTATATCTGTTTTCTTAAGTTTTTTTCGTCCGCCACATATATCTCTTATATCTGAACTACTAAATGCATCCTCTTCGATATCTCCCTCCGATCCTGTTCCACTATCTATTTTTAAACTTTACTCCGATTATCTATGTCCAACTATCTGTAATATCATCTCATATTCCCTAAATTCCGGTACTGTCCCTTCAATTTTTAAACAAGCAATAATCACTCCCATTCTTAAAAAACCTTCACTCGATCCTGATTCACTTCTCAATTATCGCCCAATTTCTCAGCTACCTTTGGTGAGTAAAATTTTGGAAAGAGTTGTCTCTCGTCAACTAATCTCATATTTAACCGCCAATAATCTCCATATTCCTCAACAAAGTGGCTTTCGCCGAGGACACTCCACAGAAACAGCACTACTAAACGTAATTGATGTAATCACTTCTACCCTTAATACTAAAAACTGCTGTCAACTAGTAATGCTGGACATATCCAGTGCTTTCGATACGCTTGATCACAACATTCTACTGTCCCGTCTACACCTGCTTGGAGTTAGAGACCTTGCCCTCTCATGGTTTACTTCATATCTATTTGACCGTAGTAGCAGTGTAAAAATATATAATTCTTTTTCTTCCCCTTCTCCTATGAAATATGGTGTTCCCCAGGGATCAGTACTCGGTCCTTCAATTTTCTCAATTTATTTATACCCATTACCATCCATAATATCTAAATATCCAAATATATATTACCATCTTTATGCAGATGACATACAACTATATATGTTTCTTCCAACTAATTCATCACCAGGTCTCAATAATCAACTCTCTAATTGTGCTAATGACATTAAAGAATGGCTTATTTCTAATAATCTTCTCCTTAATACTTCCAAAACTACATTGTTGAATCTTTCTCCATCACCAACTTACTTCCCTCCTTTTCTTATTGATAATATTGTAATATCTCCTTCTCCTACTGCATCTAACTTAGGTGTACTTTTTGATTCTACACTTTCCTTCATTCCTCATATTACTGCCATCACTAAATCTGCAAATTATCATCTATTTAGAATTAGAAAAATACGAAAATCAATTACTGTATCTCTTACTAAAACTCTAGTTAATTCCCTTGTACTCTCACGCATAGATTACTGTTCCTCAATCCTTATAAATATTCCATTATCATCTATCTCTCCCTTAAATCGAGTTATTCGTTCATCAATCCGTACAACATATAACCTACGTATTCGAGATCATTCCTCTACTTCCTCATACCAACACATATCTCCATGGTTCACATTTAACAAACGCTCTGCTTATCGCATATTATCTATTGTTCATTCCTCAATATACTCTTCAAATTGCCCTTCATATATTTCTGCTTCTCTAGTACAAAGAGCTCCCCTTCCATCACTTAGAAACCATGCATCTCACCTTCTATCTACCCCTATTCTACGTCCCTCAAAAATGAATACTCGGGCACTGAGTTATATTGGTCCTAAGCTATGGAATTCACTCCCGCCCTATATTAGATCCATAAAATCGCATAAAACATTCATGAAATATATACAACAATTGATCTCAGGTGGTAACCTGAATTATTAATATTGTTTGTCATTATTATTTTATTAATTAATTTCCGTACGGCTTATTCTATTTTATTGTATTATTATTATTGGTATTTATTGTTTACCTACTTTTATTATTTGTATTCTATTATATACACCTTTGAGAAATCATTTATGATTTATTTAAGTGTCTAAATAAACATTCAATCAATATGTATAATAATATATTATTAGATTTGTAATTACTCTTTAAAATCATATAACACTTGATACGCTTGGTATCAATGACTACAGTAATATTTATATTTATATATTATATAGCATATTATTTATATAGTATTTATATAATCAATAACTTATTGTTAAATAACTAAAAACGCCTACGAGAATCGACATGAATGTTACATAATAAACTTCATCTGCTGACATTGTAATACACGGCCTTTTCAATTCTACTAACAATATACCACTATCAATTGATATTTAGTATTTCACAATTTAGATCACGCGATATTATTACATTTTACTAGACACATTCATATTTAAATTACATTTCTAAGAGATATCAAGTCCTTGGATATATTAATTATATATATATATATATATATATATATATATATATATATATAATATATATATATATATTATATATATATATATATATAATTATATATATAGATCGTAACTAATGTATTATATAAACATTTAAAAATAAAAACTCCCTAATATATACACAAATATTATAATTCATTACTTACCCATGTGTTTCAAGATCTATACAATATCCATTCCTTATGATAATACAAAGTTTCATAACTTTTGAATTGTTGTCTCCAATGTATATATAAATATTTTAAATGTGTGTTAAACAATGGGGACATATCATAACAACATTAACAATTCCATTGTTAACTTTATATGATTTCAATTGGGTATTTCAATAATATATATATATATACCCTATATTATATATATATATATATATATATACATATTATCTACATAAAATAATGATATACATATGGGTTAATATTTAAACAAAATAATTAATATTATTTCCTGTTAAATTAATAAGATTTCTTAAATATATTAAGGGAAAGTCTCTTATTACCGACCCCTAAATTATTATTTGTAATAACTTATTTAATATTCAATATATTTATTTGAAATTTTGCAATTAGGGTAATATTATGGCAATGAATAAATTGGCTTTTATTAATTTTTGATATAATTATATTGACTAAAATAAACAGGGGTTCGGTAATTGGATATATGTGCCTAATACTGACCCCCCTTTCCAAGTACCGAATTCCTAAAAAATCGTGGTATAAATAATTGTAGTATATATTAGTATACTAATATTTACTAATATATTATAATATTCAATTAAAATAGTAGATATACATAACAATAATTAATTACAACATGCACGAAGTTTATTTATTATTGAATTTATGTTTTAATATTAATATTAAATTGAAATTTAAACTTTATAGTAAGTATATTAAAATTGTGTATATTATTATTTAATATTTATTTATTAATCAGTATGTTTATAATCGATTGAAATCATGAATCCAGAATCTATATAAATGATACACAAACAACTTACGACATATTTCAAAGTAAAATACGGATCTATTTTTATTGGATATTATAAATCACATACGGTATTGGGATAATTTAGGGGTCGGTAATATAAAATCACATGGGTTGCTATAATTAAGATATAGTGATTAATAGTTATTAAAATTAAATTATTTTTAGAATTATGATAAACATTTAATTGATTTAGAATATTATGTATAGCATTACATTTTCTTTTAATTAATAATAATATATTTACAATGATTTAAAAAAAGTTTTTAAATATTTAAAAAGTAAAACCAGAATATAAAATTTGATCAAATAACAATTGTATGGTTGAATAATTTTATAATCAAAATACTTATTCATATTTACCATTAAATTAATAATATGTTATGTATATATAATTGTTTGATATATCTTATAGTTACTGAGATACGAGAGGGGTTGGGATTAGGAGGGGTCGGTAATCGGGGACTTTCCCCTACGCGTATTACTATATTAATTAGTATACTAATATTAATTATTATTAATTATTGTAGTAATTGTATTATTTAATATATGTTAATTTATAGATGAATAACATTAATACGTATATTAAAAATAATAGTGAATAATAAAACTATATAAATATGTAAACTATGTAAATAGTTATTATGATTAATATCTCGCATGCGGGAATAATAACTATGATTAAACATGCTATTGAATTATTTAATTATATATATATATATATATATATATATATACAATATAAACATTAAATAATCTGTAATCTGGTAAATTAGCAACTTTATTATTGAAAAGGTTCCAAAATTATAAAACTATTATTAATTAGCCATCTATACATAGATTTAAGAACACTTTTCTATAGAAATTTAATTTAATATATTAGATTAAAAGTGTGTCATCACAATATTTCTATATTTAGATTACTATACTAATGACTGTACTAATAACATTATAATGCGAGAACACTTTGTGGTATGCTAAATTCTTGGAGTGTTAAATGTGCGGGGTATTAAATGTTCGGGGTGCTAAATGTGGGGGTGTTACATTCTTGACGTGCTAAATATAGAAATATTAAGAGTGAACTTATCACAATTATAATATATATATATATATATATATATATATAACTATAGTTAGGATTATGATATCATTGTAATTTATTAATTGATATTAAAGAATAACATTATTATGTATAAATAGTATGTAACTTTAATATAGGTACGTATACATACACACATACAGATACACACCAAACAAACACACAAACACATACACACGCATACATATATGTATAAATATGTGTGTATGTATGTGTATGTGTGTGTATGTGTTTGTATGTCTGTATGTGTGTATGTATACGTACCTATATTAAAGTTACATACTATAGTTATTATGGAATATGAGAATGTCTACATTATTTATTATAGTATGTACTATAGTTTGCACATTTAATATATAGGTACAATTGATAGGTAACTTCACTAAAACATCGTGTCGGTAGGGGGGTTGATCTCTTCATTCTCTCGGAAGTGTATATTTCACTATACTTTCCCGGTTATACTAATACATAATTAATGAAATTATATTTAGAATTTATGTAATTATAGATAATTATATACACATATGAATACATGTAAATACACACTTACACAAAAAGAGTGTATATAGTGTGTACTATACACGCACATCACATACACAGTATAATATACATGTATATATGTATATACATATACCGTATATGATATAGTACGTATATATATATATATATATATATATATATATATATATATATATATATACATTACTCATAAATAACTGTAAACAATATATGATGAACTATTGTCAGTGGTGATTCATCATTGATGAATTAAAAGATAATCCACAAGATAATCAAATACATGAATGATTTCTATTGTTGTAGGTACTTTAGTGCAGGTGAATATATACCCTATATATATATATATATATATATATATATGATTCAATGCTGCTGTTCTATATATAGAAGTTAGTAGTCCTATAGAAGTACTGTCACCAATATTGGTATTTACATATCAATCCGAACACACGCGATATTAACAACAACACAACAACAATAGCCCTTAACAATAGCCTATTCCGACCACCCTTGCCATACGCATGCGTATACGTGAATAGGTGTATAATATATAGACCTAATTTATATCATCGGAATTGCAATATTTATGTGTGTACATTATTCATATACATATTATAAAGTGGTAGCATAAATACACATAATGTTACTTACATATTAACATACTAATTAAGTAAATACACTATACAACGTAATGTGCAAAATTTACATTGTACAATGTATACATTTTACAATGTACATTTCAGTGTATACACTGAACACTGTTCAGTGAACAGTGTACAATATAGGTACAATAACTGGTACAGTGTTTGGTATCATAATACCAAACACTGTACCAGTTACCTTACTAGTTAACACTGTACCTATTATATTGTACACTGTATTTTACATTGTAAACTTTACATTTGACACATTACATTGTATACGTATACGTACACGCACACGTGGTTATCGTACCCTACTTCCGGAGTGCATACTCACACTTTACAATACACAACACAACAATGAACACTGAACAATGAACGCGCCGCACACGTAACGATAACAACAAAGAGAACACTAATCAGTTAACACTATCTGTATATACCCACCACCCCGTGTGTGTGTGTACTGTAGCGGTGTGTGGTGTATGCATCGGTGTGGTGTAACGGTATTCCGTATACACTATAGTCTGGTGATGGGGTGTTGTGGTGTAGGGGGGTTGATAGCATCGTTAATGTAATAAATGTAACATTATACGTATTATTATACAGTCTATATATAGACTATCTATAGACACATATACACTGTATAATGTGCGATGTGTAATATATACACAATGTACACATAAGTATATATAATATACATATTACAGTGTAGAGTGAATATGAATTTACTATGAAACAAGTAAATAAATATGTACCGCATATACAGATGGCGCACATCACTTATTTATATCACATGTATAATATTACTTTGATTACTATTATATAGTAATAATTATGTCACTATTATATATATATATACATACATATATGTTATATTTTATACTTTATTTGCATATTTTCCATGATTATTTTTGTAAAAACTTGGTAATCCATTTACTTTGTTCCTACTTATTCCTTCAATAACCATATATACATTTTTATAATTTGAGTACTAATTATGTCTGTATTATATATATACTTGATTTTATATATTTATACATATGATTATTTATGTAAAAACTTTGAATGTAATTTTCTCCAGTTTTTACTTTTTCACTTAGTAACCACATGTAAAAGCCTACTACTTTTTTAATTTATATTATTTTTATCTGAAATTTGTACTGTAAATGTATAACATATCTATATAAATCCTGTTGGAATTATTATTATATTTTATATTAAAATTTTATATATTAATTAAATAAATAATGATTATGTAATATATTTATAATAAAAAATATTCATCGTTTATAAACTGTTTTATTTCGTACTTTTAAATTAATTGTATTTATGAAATTAATTTATATAGATGAATATGGTTAGTATCTGTTGAATAAAAAAAAAATTATGTAATTATCTTTATTATTTTTATTAATATTTTATATATTAGCATATTTATACATATTATACATGATTATTTATGTAAAAACTTTGAATGTCATTTTCTCCAGTTTTTACTTTTTTACTTAGTAACCACATGTAAATGCCTACTACTTTTTTAATTTATATCATTTTTATCTGAAATTTTTACTGTAAATGTATAACATATACATCTATATAAATTATGTTTTAATTATATTTATATTTTATATTAATTAAATAAATAATGATTATGTATGATTATGTAATATATTTATAATAAAAAATATTCATCGTTTATAAACTGTTTTATTTCATACTTTTAAATTAATTGTATTTATAAAAAACATAATATATATGTATTAGGATAGTATCTATTGAATAAAAAAAAAATTATGTAATTATCTTTATTAATTTTTTATCAGTAGCGTTTTCGGTGGAGCTATAAATAGCATGGTGTAGATGAACTCCCGCGCGTACCCTTAAATACAATATGCTCAATATACATTTTACAATATGTAAGTATACCATTATAGATACTATCATTAGGTACTACTTACATACTAATGATGTAATTGATGCTCATATTTTGAAGCCCTTTAGAAGATAATACTATATAAATTTCATTGTAATTTAACAGAAACAAATAATTAAAATTCTTCTAATAAATATTATTATTATTATTATTATTATATTGAAAGCATGGATACAGTCTCAATAAGGACATATGTCCTGTATACAACACTATAGGTATCACAGTCGGTACCACGACATTCAGTGCAGGCTCATATAACTTATTAATATAAGACTGTATACACAAGTTTCGATGTTCAAATGATTGATGTATCGTCCTTTACCAACACAATTAATGTAGTTTGTATCAATTACTAAAATAATGATCTCAGGCTCAGTCTCTGTAAATAATCATAAATATAAATAGGGTCAAACATCGAAATAAAATCACTTATATCTATAATAAGTATATACACTTTTTTTTAGTATACTCCACTAGTATATATATTTATTTAATTTGAATCAGAAATGCATAACATAGGTCCATAGAGTATATAATAATTAAGACGAACAACAATTAAACGAAAACGAAATTTAGAGTATTATCTAAATACAGATTTATACCTTATAACATATATGTCTTAATTATTATATACTCTATAGAGGACCATATATGGAACTCTTATGTACCTTATAAGGTAAATAGTTGTTAAGGGCACAATACATTATAATAATATAGTTGAACAATTAGCGAATTACGAGAATTCCCCTATATATATGTGTGTGTGTATGTGTAATATACACTGTGTATGTATATATATATATATATGTGTATGTGTATTATGCATACAGTTGTAAACACATCTAGAAATATACATTATTGCGCGAATTAACGTGATATATTAAAATTATGAAATATATGTAAGCTAATTAATGTGGACTCACATATTTAAATAATGCAATCTTAATATGTTTTGTATACATCGTTATGCACGTGTATGGTGTGTATTTGTGCAAGAAAGTAATATAGATGTACTCGTCGTTTTACCTCATATAGACTATTTCTAAAACTTCAAATTTACCTTATGTCCCAAATTCACTAAATCCCATTTAGATGAATACGTCTATAGACTTCGTCATATATGACTACATGTAGTGCGACGGTTGTAAGTGTGCTGATGATATGAATAAGTGGAGATGTAGCGCATGCGTGGCATCACATCGTATGTCCAGGGCCGGCTCAAGGGGGGGGGGCAAACCGGGCCATTGCCCGGGGCCCAACATTTTAGGGGGCCCATAAATTATTTGAGAACAATTTTTTTTACTATTTATATAACAAAAATTAATTTTGTTATACATTTTATTTTCTTATATATTATTAATTATAATGAAAAAAATAAAAATAATATAATAAATTAATTAAATATGAGTCATTTAGGAAGATGTGAAATGTGAATTTACAAAATTTCGAAATGTACACGAAGATCTGGTGACAACACGTATATAAAGTTATATATTCCACACTGTATATATATATCATATTCTTCTTTTAATCGATTTCGTAATTTAGCTTGTATACTTAACATCGTTAACAAAGCACTTTCACATCAACATGTTCAGGAACAGGAGTTACTATTCTCAATGCATGATCGCTAATCTTTCAGAATGGACAAATAATATTTGCTCAATAATCGATATCGCTGATTTTTTAAATGACATGAAATCCTCCTTGAATGTAGTATTATGTATAGATAACATATACTAATTACTCTGCTATGTATTCTATGAGTTCATCAACGGAGTATTGGAATGCGTTTCTTTTAATCTTCATAAATATATCATCATAATTTAACTTTTAAAAATATAGTCGGAATTCATACTGTAATACTGAAATATATTATTTGGTGAATTGATTGATTTCGTTAGAAATTGATTCTTTATCAGTAATCTCAGCGAGAAATCGAAATAAAAAGGTTATCCCTATCGTGACTAATGCATAATTCTCAATGAATTCATTACTTGCATAGCTATGCATAGCTATGCATACCTAGGTATACATAATACATATAGTCGGTATACACTGTAACTGTAGGTTAAGGTAAAGCAGTGCATCATATGTGCAATGCTATATTAGTGATTACATGTGTTGTTCAAATAGTGTTCTTCTGTCCTTGCCTTGTTCTGATAGAACAACCCGTAGTAGAGATATTGGTAATATGGCCAGTTTTAGGTAATGCTGTATAACTTTATAAATATTAGTTTTAATTCGATAATTTTTTCAATATAAATACATATTAGTATAATCAATAGGACTGCAAAATAATTGTTTTCTTCATTTTAGCTCATCTAATTTAAATTATTAAGGTGGCCACGTTACCCTCCATGGAGGTAATGTGTCCACCTTAAGCGGGTAATAAAACGTGTAACTTATTCTCTTATTAGGTAATTCTCTTTTAGATTTCTCTTTTTCTCTTTTCAGGTAATACTCTTTCAGTTTAATTGTGATATTATTGTGATTTATCTATTTATCCTACTATTGAATATTTTATTTTATTTCTACTTCTTCTTGGAAATATTTTGCAAGCATTAAAATATCACTTGTGAATTATTTCCATATATCATATATATATATATATATATATATATATATATATATATATATATATATATATATATATATATTATCACACACATTTATAAATTAATATTTTATAGAACATTATAATAAAATGATCATATATGTTGCATACTGAAGCAGATTCGAACATCTGATTCAATTATGTTGGAGAGAAATACTTTATTTAACGGATTTAACTGTTCCTAACGGTCCAAGAAGGTCCAATCCTTATATTGTTTTAGAAAGAAACTAAAAAATTATGTAAGCACTTCTTAATTTATTTTTTATACGCTTTATTTAATCTTTATATCTAAGTTAATTTAATTTAAATTTTTGTTATTTTGTATTTCCTATTCGTTTGTTATCTATTCTATTTGTTTTTATTATTTTTCATTATTTTTCGTTATACACCAGAGAGGGATATTGGTCACCCGCTATATTGGTGTTTAAATAAACAATTCAATTCAATTCAATATTTGATAATACAAACATAAAATATATGCTTTCTTTAAATTTAAATATTTAACTTCTTTTACTGATTTGTTATCAAGTTGAGTGGGAAAATACTTAGTTAGGCTTTGCTTGTGTATATTATTTAGTAAACTGATGTGTATCTGATTTTTAGATATATATATAATATATATATATATATATATATTATATATATATATATATATCCTATAATAGGATCCTTTATTATCCTATAGGATACTATATAAATATATATGATTATTATAAATAATAGGATACACATACAAATACAAACCCATATAAAATACACACATATTCACTCTCACATAAACATATCCATAAATATATATATATATATATATATATATATATATATATGTATATATAATCCATTACTACTGGTGATAAATGTGTTTATATGGTTACTGTATACGTTAATGTATGAGGTAATATAGAGGTAATAATAAATAAACAGCTATTGTTTATCTCCTTATTGTTCTATAATTACGTAATAGGAACATTCATATGCATACACATACGCACACATACACATACGCACACATACACATACGCACACATACCAATAGTCGCAAGCCAGCACACTTGAAAAGTAAAAAAAGTATTCTTACTAATTCGCGCACAAATATATATTTCTATTTGTGTTTACAATTGTATGTATAATTGTATATATTGTACACATACATATATATATATATATACATACACAGTGTATATTACACACACATACGCGCACATACACACACAAATACACATACATATATATATATATATACTAGAGGAGTGATAAAGAAATTCACTTTGTATGATTTTCTTTCATTTGTTACATCATCTAAGTTTAGTAAATTAATAAATTATATGTTTTATATAATATTATATTGTGTTATATTGTGCTATATCATATAGTAAATATAAAATGTTACTGATTTTGAAATTGAATAACAATTATTAATTCATAAATTTGTTTATGAAATTGTAAAATGTAAATTTATATGTATACTTTATAAGTATATATATACGCACAATTTATGTACAATACACATTATATATGTATATATATAAGATTATATGTATATATATATATATATACCTATAGATAACGAATAAAATGTACACGTCATCTATGTACCTATATACCTATAAAATTCCTTAGCGATATTAGTCACGCATGTAAAGCATGAGTCACCGCATCCGCGAACATCGATGAGTCATCTATAGGCGAGTCATGCTGATGAATCATGCCGGAACATAAAAGCGGGATACCATTGTTTTTAATCGCGAATACACACATACTTGCATGCATACATACGTACATACATCGTCAGGCATGTGTTATGCGTTTCTAATTTTAGATCATGGTAAAGTAAATACACATTCCAAACAATACATATATTATACATATATATATATATTATTTATATGTATAATTATATATTATTTACATTTATATGTAATTATATATATATATATATATATATAAGAAAAATATATGATGTATATTTTATATTTATATGTATATATTTTTGTGTGTATATTGTATTCTATTAGATATATTCTAATTAAATAAAATATACAAAATATGTAGACTAATTAATAACTGATGTCAAATATATTTTTCCAAAGCCCACACGTTTGTTCATTATGCATTGCAGTACAATTTACTTTTAGAACACGATAACTATTGTTTATTATAATACTTACTATTTATACGAAGCGACACACATATAGGTATAAGTAACCATAGTTACCGATTACATATATATATATACAGTCAACTCTCGGCAAGTCGGACTACGGATAAGTTGGACTTCTCGATAAATCGGACACATTTAGTTGGTTTTGTTGGATTTGTATCTAGTTCCATGTTAAATGTATCGGATAAGTCGGATAAGTTTGATTGGATAAGTCGGACTTCTCTATAAGTCGGACATATATTATTGTCATTTTTATGAGTTTTATACTGGATAAGTCGGAATTTTTATAAATTGTCAGAAATGAATTTCTAAACATGTTTACTTTAAATAATGTATATTATAAGTTTAGAAAGTAACATTATTGAATACAACATGTTATGTTATTGATTGTTGCATAATTCAACATTTCTGTAACCCTTTAACTCACGCTGCGCATCTCATGTCGTATTTGCATGATATTCTGCAGAATCTCGGAAATTCATGAATCTCGGATAAGTTGGACATCTCACTAAGTCGGACACTTTTCTCGGTCCCATGCGTGTCCGACTTATCGGGAGTTGAATGTATATATATATAACTCTGAAAAGAGATAATAAAAAGTACACAATATTAACTATTAATGTTATCATTTAAAATCGATATTACATCGGTATAACGTAATACTTTATTAATTGTACTAAACTTATTATTATCTATAACTAACACTAACGTATACTATATGTATTAAAATATATATATATATAGTGTATATTAACTATATAAATTTAATAAATCTAGTATATTATACATAATACTTATTATGATAGTTCTAGAATATTCCACATACTTGAATAATCTTTATCGATTTATCCTCTTCATATATAAAAAATAACTATAACTATTATAATAGTATGTTAACATATATATATACGTATACTTATATATATATATATATATATATATATATATATATATATATATATATATATATAGTTATGGGTGTATGTACAATGTACATGTATAAGTATAGATATATTTATAGGTATATGTAAACATATACCTATATATAGGTATATGTTTATAGGTATATAGATTTATACATCATTTAAGTGTGTTCATTACCTTTTAGTAATAATTCGTATAGCTAGGCACACATGCTATATACAAGCGTTTCGAATCATTACTGATTATAATTCACCATAAATACCCAATACTCGGGTACCATAATGGAATACCATATTTATGTTACACGTATTCACATTACCGATGTGTTTGATACAGTTACGAATATAGTAGCAGGGTAACTACGTTTTTAATTTAAATATGTCCTCGTCTATATATCCTGTATGGGTGTATGTTCAGTGTATAATATACACTGAATGTATATGTAATAGTAAAGGCGCTGACTAATTTGCTGATTCAAATGACATGATTTTACATATCACTGTAAACTTATATTTGCCTACAATTAATGTATACATTAATAGATCATTAATCATCTATAGACACTGTTTAGAGGTGTTGTAGTGTCGCATTCACGTTAGCATTCAAGTTAGCATACGTGCTACATTGATAATCAATCATTACAAATGAAAACATACCACTTTAACGTATATATAAATGACATAATGTAGTAGATAAACATATACTATTACAGTAGAATATACCGAATAGATATAGAATAATCTAGGCCATGTTGTGTGGTACAATACTAGTAGGTAACGTAATAACTTAGCATTGAATATATACGTATATAGAAAATGTAGGAAAACATTAACAATCTGGTAGTAAAGCTCGATACTTTACACCGAACATAGTGTATAACTAGTAGACACATTGATTCTGATAATTTCTATTAATAAATTAAAACTTAGTAAATTAGTTGACATAATATGTTTATATATATTTATATACATATATATATACCTAAACAATATATTGACCAATAAGAGATTGTCAATATATGTCCTATAGACTATATGTTATAGGACATTATTTAAAGTTATGTTGTATAATCAAGCATTTTAATTTCTAAATTTCTAATGTTTATCATCAATTATGCTGCTATTACTGTTTACTGGGCTTCAATAATCATAACAATAATCGTCAACGTTAGTTATGCATGTCGTTACCATAGCAACCAAGTTGGCTTACGTTTACGTCAGACTAAAGTCAGACTATTTCCGATGATAATCTAATATGATAATCTAAACCATTATTAGTGAGTCACGTGATCAACTATAGAAGTATAATTGTTGTGATAAAAACGTATATAATTTTGTAATATAAATACAATAAATGTAAAATATTAGTGGGTGATGTAAATTCATTTAATAAATTATGCTTTTTAATCACTGGTATATTAATTGCAATGGTTTATTAATGTATACTATATAATAGTTTATACGTTAATTTTGTATCCACGATTATAAATAGGAATTTAAAATATAAAAATTCACATTAAAATAATATATATGTATATATATATCATAAACGTACCATACACTTATCACCTAGTGCCTGGACAGGAAAGGGCGTATCTATACGTATGTCACACATGAGTCACCACGCCCACTTTTAACCATATGTAAAGTTTAATAAAATCACATAAACATTACATATACCTACACTATAGTTATATCAATCATTGATACATTATAGCATTACTGCAACATATAATATAGTAATAATGATATTATATATATGTATATATATAATAGTATATGATATCAGATATAATATATATGCACTTGTAACAATTGCAGTGTGCAGAATAAACACGGGGAGTATGAGGATGTATGTGAGGGGAGGAGCAACTAAATAACTAATTAAATCCGCGTAATGGCGCTGAACGCTGATGACTTATAAGTAGACCGAAGTACGGTTCTCTAAACGATTACGTAATAGTTAAAAATAGGTCTGGCCCGCCCAAAAGGCGTTAATAGGCGGTAACCTATTTCGTAGTTTCTATTTTCAGTGGGAGCAAACGATACATATAATAATATAGGAGACGTATTTAGTTGGTTATATTCCGGATTATATACAATATATATATAGAGTTGATATCCGTATCTATGGTTTACATTCAATGCAACGATCGCAATATATAATATATTGGTTTTTATAGAAATAACTCGACGGCTTTGGCATTAATCTATTTATAGAACTAACGTCTAGCTACATAACAAGTTTGATTTCGCTATTGTATATGTGTGTTGTGTGTGTGTATGTGTATGTGTGTGTATGTGTGTATGTGTGTATTGATACCCTGTTACTTTGATACGCTTGTTTTTAACCGTGCATATGTTTACACAGTAATATTACACTGATATCAATTATAGATATACCTGTGTGTATGCGAGTGAAGGTGTTGATTATATGATCCACACATATATATATAATATGACGTGATGTTATTACAACTGATCATTTATTACGTAAAGAACAATGCATTATTTCAATACGAATACCTACAGACGCCTATAGGGAATATGTGAAATAGCTGGAAACAATGAACTATTAGAATAGTACTGAGTTACCCATATATTACCTATATTACCTATAGGTAATATAGTATAATTGGGTATTCAACTCGTACTAGCAAGTATTTTGCATGGGAATTATATTTATCAGAGTCAAATAGGTTATTGTAATAATATATTACAAGTTTAAAATTTAGATTATAATCATATATATGATATATATAGATTATAAATTTCTTTATTAGTATTCTAGGTTTTTAGTATCCTATATATATATATATTAATTGCTTTTATAAGACAATATTTAACGTAGTACTTTCAGTTTTGACACAAAAACGCCTATAGATAGTAATCACAATACCCTTAAAAAGAGAATCTCCAATCAGAATATGATAATATTGAATCTGAATAACTCGATAGAGATATTCAAGGGATTGAGCAAGCTAATAATCTATACAAATACGCATCCAGTTGGAAATTAATTAATAATATTACTGGTCGGAAACTTTTGAAAAGATGTATTATCAACGCAGGAAATACTGATTAGACTAGAGTAAATAATAACCTTATCGATGGTAAAACAACAGGTCCTGATGGCATTCCCCCAGAAGTTTTTAAATATAATCACCTTGATGACATAGGGGAAAGTAACCGAATACGGACAGTGCCCGAATACGGACACTCTCGGTATCTCAGAAACCATAAATCCTACAAAAAAATGTTTAATGAATAAAATATTCATAATTATAAAAATAGTCTAAAAAAGTATATTTTATTTTTGAATTATACAAAATATTGCTAATATATCCAATAAACTGATTTTTTTATTACGTTTTTAAATTTATGAAAAAAAATGTCAACTTAAAACCTTCTCAAGATTATAAAAATGTATCGATATAAAATATAACACTATATTATCAACACATAAAGTATTCTAAAAATTGTATTTTTAATTTCTATATTTTTTATCAAATATTCATTAAGTTATATGCATATATCTAGAGGCCATATACGTTCCTAATACGGACACTCTAAATGTCTCAATACGGACACCCTATAACCAATCAGCGCACAGCGTATGAACAATTCTGATTTTCATAAAAATTGCGTGTGTTATAATATTAATACCACCAATAAAGCTAATTCTAAAAAAAGTATTATTTAGATACTTAAATTGTACTATTAATTAAAATATTATAAAAATAAATAAATTATTAACTAATAAAATTATAATATATTTTTTATAAAATTAATTTTAAATAACGTAATTGTAATTTGTCTGATTGATTCATCAATAATATATAGTTTATCTAGAGGTATATAGGGTGTCCGTATTATAACACAGGGTGTACATATTCGGACATGGGTACCGAATACGGACACCCACATATCTATGGAATTAAAAGATTAAATACAATTTTAAAATCACAATAATATCTATAATCATATAATATTAATATGTTGTAATTTTTGAATAAAAATAATGAGTCATAAAAAGTTAAGACCATTTATTGTTATATGTCCGTATTAGGTTACTTTCCCATAATCCTCTAATTCAAATCAAATGCTAATACAAAGTAAAAAACCAGCTCAATGTTTTTAATGTGATATAGTTCTTATTCCAAAATCTGGCAACCTAGAAGAAGTTGGTAACTATAGATGAATTGCATTATCAGTAGTCATCGCAAAAATAATAAACATGATATTTTTAAATCGCATTCAACCGTAAAATATATACGGCGTAGAGGAAAGTAACCGAATACGGACAGTGCCAGAATACGGATACTCTCGGTATCTCAGAAACTATAAATCCTACACAAAATTTTTTAATGAATACAATATTCATAATTATATAAATAATCTAAAAAAGTATTTTTCATTTTGTTAATTATTCAAAATATTGCTGATTTAAAACAATAAACAATAAACTGATTTTTTTATTACGTTTTTAAATTTATGAAAAAAAAATGTCAACTTAAAACATTCTCAAGAATATACAAATGTATCGATATAAAATATAATACTATATTATTAAAAAAAGTATTCTAAAATTATATATATAATTTCTATATTTTTTTTCGAATATTCATTAAGTTATAAGCATATATCTAGAGGTCATATAAGTCTTTAATACGGACACCCTATAACCAATCAGCGCACAGCGTATGAACAATTCTGATTTTCATAAAAATCGCGTACGTTATAATATGAATACCACCAATAAAGATAAATCAACAATTTTTATTAGTTAGATAATTACATTGTATTATTAATTAAAAAAATAATAAAAATAAATAAATTATTAACTAATTAAATTAGAATAAATTGTTCATAAAATTAATTATAAATAATATAATTGTAATTTGTCTGATTGATTCATCAATAATATATAGTTTATCTAGTGGTATATAGGGTGTCCGTATTATAACACAGAGTGTCCGTATTCTGACATGGGTACCGAATACGGACCCCCGTTATCTATGGAATTAAAAGATTAAATACAATTTTAAAATCACAAAAATATCTATAATCATATAATATTGAGATATTGTAATTTTTGAATACAAATAATGAGTCATAAAATGTCAAGACCATTTATTATTAAAGTATCCGTATTAGTTTACTTTCCCCTATATTACCCTCTATTAAGACCTAACCAAAACGAGTTCAAAACCGGAAGATTCAATTGCACACACCCTTGCACTGAGAAGATTAATTAAAGGAATTAAAAGTCATTATATAAATACATTTATAAATTTATAAATTCATTATATAAATACAGTTATTATTTTTGTATTTTAATTCAAAAAATCATTCAATATTATTGATCGCGTAAAAATTCTAGCTATTTTAGCAGCATATATGCTATATATGGTATACCATCTACCATAATTAATTAAATAGCACTATTCTATGAATACACTGAAGCTATAATTATAAAACCTGACGGCGAAACTGAATTATTCAAAATTTCAAAGGGTGTGCTACAAGTAGACTATAGTCTGTAGTAGAGTTTAATGGCTACAGACTAGAGTATACTCTAGCACTATTCTATTTTATCATACCTCTAGACTACGTAATGTGTCAAGTAATTGGAGAAAATGATTCCAATCTCAGTTTCAAGATTCTAGAGATAAGATGCAGCAGAGAACCAACAGTGGTTATACCCGATATAGGTTATGTTGACGATATAGTAATGATATATCGGTAACTATACCAAGCTCAAGAACTGTTGTATAGAGTTGTACTATAAGTTGTAAAAATAGGTCTGACGCTAAATACTAGAAAACAGAAGTTATCGGATCCAACAATCCACATTCATTAAAACAATAAATGGTAAACCAATACAATAATTATCCAATTACAAAATATATAGGATCATGGATTGCAAGCTCTGAAAAATAATTCGAAATGAGAAAGGCTCTCGCATGGACAGTTATGCATAGAATGAAATGCATATTGACATCTAACATGAGGAATAAGTTAAAGATCTGGGCCTTTAAAGCTACAGTTAGAACCGTCCTATTATATGGTAGTCAAGACTGGACCTTAAGGTAATTATACCGTGTCTTTCTATAGACAGTAAGCTGAGAAAACGGATAGATGAATGCTATACTCGCTTACTACGTATGGATCAGAATATCTCCAGGAAAATTAAAACCAACAACGAAAAACTATATAATGGATCACCGAAAGCAATAGATATAATATCTAAAAGAATATTAAATCTTGCCGGACACTACATACGTCATAAATAATAAATATATACCTAATTCTATGGATACTCACACTAGGAAAAAGAAGAAGAAGTCGTCAATACTTTACGTCAATAGAGACTCTAAAACTTCAGACTTTCCTTGAGGATATCGATGAAATGCGATATATGATAATGGATCATGGTGAATGGAAGAAACTGTCAAATTGGGTCGAGCGAGAGATCGACGAAAGTAAGTAAAGTAAAATAAGAACATACATATTCTATACATACATTTTAAATAATTACTAATGATAACATACGTTCTTGAATTATATATTATTTATAATGAAATACATAGAACATACGAGTGCAGTTGTCGTAATATAAACAAAAAGTAATGAACAGCAAATGTGAAAATATAATAAATGATATACATTGTTAACTAAATAAATATTATCTGACATATTTATATAATGGTAAATGGTATAGATGAACACAACTTCCTCCATTCGTAACAATTAACAGTATTATCTAAGAGTTCTCACAAGAATAGATTAGCCAGAGACTGCAGTATATTAAACATGTCGTTCGTCAACCTATTTTTCTATTACCTGCAATGGAACTTATAATATCATCCTGGATAGATACTTATGTCCAAGATATGTGCAAAGTTTCCCATTTCCTTTCTTATGTCGGTTGTTACGTATATGTTAGTTAGTTAGTTAGTGTGTGTAATGTGTAATAGTCTTATATGGGTAAGGATTATTACCAAATGGTGTCAATACATATTAACTGAAATATCTAATAATATTTATAAATATTAAATTATTAATAAATTATATATTTATTAATAATTACGTAATTATAAAATATAAATAATACTTTTTTATTTAAAATCATATATATATATATATATATATATATATATATATATATATATATATATATATATATAAATTATAAATTGTTAACTTTATATTTATAAATATTAATTATAGTTTATAAATTATTATTAGTATTAATAATTATTATTTTTTTAAATGTCATTTCCGAAAATAAAATAGTAGGTGTATATATTTCAAAGACGTATAATTAATATATATATACAAAAATTTAAAATGTTGTTGTGTCTTCAAATACTTATAAATTATTAATACATATTTGGAAACTTAAAATCATTACCATGTCACGTATACATATATTCAAATATATTTGAAAACAATTCCAAATCATATCTATTAAGAATTTCAAAGCACATAAATAGTTGGTGATTTCATATTATAAGGATAACCTTCATACATTTGTGAATTTAATATGGGTACCGAATACGGACATCCCCGTTATCCATGGAATTAAAAGATTAAATACAATTTTAAAATCACAATAATATCTATAATCATATAATATTAATAAATTGTAATTTTTGAATAAAAATAATGAGACATAAATTGTTAATACAATTTATTGTTAAAGTGTCCGTGTTAGATTACTTTCCCTTATTAAAAAAATACACTATAACAATATATTAACAACATTTTAATAGAATATAAAATTAATGTGAGGATCGATGAAAGAACTGTAAAGCCTAACAGGAGAATTAGAGAATATTACAAGATAGGTATATGTTACGTCTATAGACGTTATCTACGAAAAGAGAACCATTCTGCAGAATCAAGACCCACGAGTGATAGCTGCGATATCACCCATGGTACTATACATATATATATATATATATATATATATATATATATATATATATATGTGTGTGTGTGTGTGTGTGTGTGTGTGTGTGTGCACTTACCGAAGATGTAACGAACACACATGACATCATTATAACATGGTTATTTCAATATAGACGATAGTGATTCAAGAAACCATATGTAGAAGCCTATAAATTAACCTTAAATTAAATGATCCAGCTTCACACATCATTAGCTCTCGATTTTTCTATTGTTTTTCTATATCTACGAAACATGGACCATTCTGGAATATTCAATGAAAATGGTGCAGACGTTTGAAATAAAGTATAGCGAATACTTTTAAATATAGATTATAGAAAAATAAACACATGTGTATCTAATAGGTATACCTAGGAGTATACTACCTATATTTTGTATAGAAAATGAAATAAAAGCTATTATTAGATAGGAAAAGTTGAAGCCCTCCTAATTAATAC
The DNA here is from genome assembly GCA_964019155.1 of Osedax fenrisi. Lineage (NCBI taxonomy): Eukaryota > Metazoa > Annelida > Polychaeta > Sabellida > Siboglinidae > Osedax > Osedax fenrisi. The sequence goes on along the minus strand of OZ025241.1, from coordinate 68,284,052 downwards.
TGAAACTACAATTCTACGATATCTTTAATGATAGAATATTAATATCGCGAATTATCATGTAGCCTCGATGATTATCGACCATTACTTTCAAATATTATAAATCAAACTTATTTAATGATATACATATACGATCTACGCAAGATACAATATTCGTATTGTTTTAATATTAAATTAAAAAATCACTTTAACTCAATATAATACCTTTGTATTCAGATATGATTTATTTATATAATATTAACTACAAATCTTAAAATTAACTCGTTTATTTTTATTTGTTTTTCGTTATATTATGTTATACACACGTTATATTAGATTATGCTATACACCAGTGAGGGCTTTCGCTATATTCGGTGTTTTAAATAAACCAATTCAATCATTCATTCATAAAAGTATTAATTCTGTATTTAAAATTTATAAAACACATTTATTAATTAATAGGCTACAATTATGTATAACTTATAATGTGTATACACATTATACATTAATGGGGATATATTAAAGTGTATTATGTATTATACGCGACAATAACATATCTCTTAATGTATCCACATATATAACCACGATAATGTATCTATAAAATATCTTAAAATAAAATATAAATTATGGATTTCTGACTAATATATAATGTTTCACAAAACATATTTTTTTATTTAATTTTTAAAATATTAAATATAACGTAGGTCCTACTCCTTTACAATGTGCTCATCACATTTGATATATTCGCTGATCTATATAATATGAGCTATTGTTTGTTAAAGCATATGTTTAATTATATTGTGAATATAAGTAGGAATGCATTATATTTGATGTTGTTGTCTCTAGTATAGAAACACTTTGAAATGTTTACGAAGTCACCTACAGGTATACGAGGCCACCTATATATAGATGACTAATATGGTATTATGTAAGTTTGTATACTATTAGCTGTACAGTGTATACATTGTATACACTATATACGTATAGGCGTAGTATAATGATGTTTTATTTAAGTTATGTTAGTGTACGATAACATCAAACGTAAACATCCTAGTTGAAGTTATTTTAATTAATAACATTGTAATCTATCGTTATAGCGAGAATGATTTGCATTTCCACATAGATATTAACTTCATTGGAATTAATTGCGCGTAATCGAATCTAACTTCACTTGTTTCCGAGGTAAATATCTTCATAATATCCGGAAAGAATGTTGAATTATAATTCGCGTATGATATTTTATAAAATGCATGTAAATATCAGCACAATCACTGTGTATCAATGCTTTATATATAATTGTATTAACATTATTCTATTTGAAATTATGTCACCTCTATAATCGTGGAATATATACAATATTGTATTGTTATAGAATCTAAACACTGAACTCCACTTGGACAGGAATCAAGTCACGTGTTATGATAGCTTCCGGAAGTAAAACACGTGTTCTCGCGTTGTTATTATGCAAATATACATGAATTATACTCAGAAAAATAAGCCAAACATTTCACTTACAAGTGGTCACTTACAATGCGTATACCAAATGAAATGAATGTCTTATTTTTCTATAGAATGTTCTATCTTAAATGATTATATATATAGTTTCTATGTATATAGTATAACCTAAACCATTTGTATTAACCTACACATTTAAGATAATACTACATGGGTTCATACTACATATTCATAACAGATTGGTATATACTAAATGGTGAATGTATACGCACATAGTATACTATTTAGTACATTTAGTATACCTATAGGTATACAACCTACACACTATAGTGTACATATATGTACCTGTAATCGATGTATGTACACATTAGTATATATATATATATATACATTTTCTATAAAACAAATAAATCAGACAACTCGGTATCAATGTTTCGAGGTAAGTCATAAATATGTAATGAGAGCGAGTATATATGTGTACAGCTATTATAAGGTTACATAGAACATAATATATATATATATATATATATACAGTAAAACCTCTCTATAAGAAACCTCTTTATAAGAAAAACCTCTTTATAAGAAAATTGTTCACACATTTGGTTGGAATTCAACCTTTTCCATATTAAAAAACCTCTTTATAAGAAAATCTTTTAAGAAAAATATAAGAAAAACCTTTTTATAAGAAACTTATTGTATACAAAATAAAAAAAATATTATATATAAATAGAATTATTGTATATTGATACAAATTATAGAAATTAATTATTATATAAGATATTTTTTTTCTTACAAATATTTTATATTACATAAATAGCTCGAAATGAATTAACATTAATTAATAATTGTTATTGTATTTCCATAAATTGATTAAAATTTATCAAAATTAATTAATAAATGTTATTTTGAAATAAATCATATTTCTAAACTATTCTTTTGATTAATACTTTTAAATAAATAAATATAAATAAATAAATATACTATATATATAACCTATAGGTTATATAAATCATTTTCAATTATAAATTAATTATTAAAATCATTGGAAAAGTAAAAACCTCTTTATAAGAAAACCTCTCTATAAAAAAAAAGTACTGAACAAAAATAGTTTCTTATAGAGAGGTTTTACTGTATATATACTAGCCTTTTATAAAGGTATATATATACAAATAAGTATATATATATATATATATATACATTTATAAACGTATTTCAATATATACTAAGTATATATATATATATATATTAATATAGCTACATATCGTGATGATACTCCATGGAGTGCACTTAAACCCGGATCATGTAATTCACTTCTATTTATAGAACGCGCATATCATTAGTTGATCCGGTACTGATTACGGATATGGCGGTGATTACGTCATCACCGATGACTCACCAATACGATAGCTATATGTTCTGATCAGCCAATCAAAGAGCGTTTCGTAGCGGAGATCGCTGCATCATATATAGCGGTCCAATAATACCGATAGGTGTATCTTTTTTTAAATAAAAACGTATTATACGAATATATATATATATATATATATATATATATATATATATATATATAGTTGTGGGTATATTAGTGTATGTGTTTATATTAATACAAAATCAAAGTACATTAGCTTACATTACTTTTAATAAAGTATACTATATAATAATATTTGATACATGTATTATTATATAACACACCTACATACACTACATATATTATATATTATATATCATATATATATATATATATATATATATACATATGGATACAAATAACAGATATCAGAGCGAAAATGAGTGATTACCCGGCACGGTGGAAGATGGTGGCGTTGCAAGTGATCATTACGTAATATGATATCGCTATGAGATAGCGCTAGTTTCCCGCGGTGCAGTGCCGGGCTATAGCCTATAGGTGGTAACGGCGAAAAAACGAATACACACATTAACATTTATATATATATATGCTCTTATATAATTTTGTATAAATAAATTATCGGCTCTCGTTAAAACCATGAATGCCTTAATATGAGAGCGGTTTCGATGGTATATTAGAGCCATATGGTTATAAGTGAAAACTTCATCTAAGTTCCTGGGTGGGACTCCTCCAAATAAAATAATTACAATATATATATATATATATTATATATATATATATATGAATGTGTATACATGTGTATACGTGAGCGCGTTTGAGTGTATGTTACATAACATCAGGATGTATCGGGCGGGAATACGGCACACACCTATGAGTTATTGGATGATATAAGTAAACTTACATGCGAGAGTATCGTGTATGTTTGCAATAAAACAAATCTCTCTCTATAGCTGGCCCCGGTTCACAGACACCATACCCAGCACAGTATTCACTATAGATATCTGTAGGCAGCTATATAGGCATCATAATTATATATATATATATATATATATATATATATATATATATATATAGCTATAGCTACTGCCTCTTCGCATCACTTATCAGGTTACACACGTGAGAATCACCATGCTACGATATATCGTATTCATAGTGCAGGTCATCGGACTGTCAGTGTTAGTTAAGTGTGGATCTGGTGTATCTACAGATCCACACACACACACACACACACACACACACACATACATATATATATATATATATATATATATATATATCTCATAAATATCATCATCATCATAAGTATATTATATTGCCGATGTGTGTACAGCTAAAGTTCCGTAATACCTGTGTTACACAGGCTATGTACACGCCTATTCTTGAGTATCACACACACACACACACACACACACACACACACACACACACACACACACACACACACACACACACACACACACACACACACACACACACACACACACACACACACACACACACACACACACGTATATATACCGGGTTTACTGAACACCTCTCCGATATCATTATTGTGATAGGCTTTTGCGGTTATATAGACATATAGACATACCGTTAATAATTGTATAGAATTGTAAATCTATAGCTATACCTATAGCGCTATAACGTGCAGATATTTAAAGGACAATAACATATGACATATCTTCTGAATAATGATGTAGATGTAGGATTATTGAAATTATGGAATTCTTCATATGGTAACATATTTGAAGAGAATTCTCTTCAAATATGTTACCATATGAAGAATTCCATAATTTCAATAATCCTACATATACATCATTATTCAGAAGATATGTCATATGTTATTGTCCTTAATTCTGATATGATCTAATACGTGACATAATATTCACAGTATATACACCCATATTTAAACAAAAATTACATTACAATTTCGTTTTATTATAAATCACTTTAATTTAAATTACTTTATGTGTGGAAATGTATATAGAAAATTGTTGTTTTGTATTTAGCCAATACACCGATAGAATATCATATATATGTATATATATATATATATATATATATATATATATATATATATATATATATATATATATATATATATATATATATATATAATACAACGATAGTAATTTGGTTATATATAAACTTCACTTACGTTCCTGTATGGGATGAAAGAACTCCACCAAAATTAAAATAACAATATATGTAGGGGAAAGTAACCTAATACGGACACTTTAACAATAAATGGTATTAACATTTTATGAATCATTATTTATATTCAAAAATTACAAAATATTAATATTATATGATTATAGATATTATTGTGATTTTAAAATTGTATTTAATTTTAAATTCCATAGATAACGGGGGTGTCCGTATTAGGTACCCGTGTCCGAATACGGACACCTCATGTTATAATACGGACAGTATCCGTCGGACACCCTATATAACACTAGATAAACTATATATTATTGATGAATCAATCAGACAAATTACAATTACATTATTTATAATTAATTTTATGAATAATTTATTCTAATTTATTAGTTAATAATTTATTTATTTTATTATTTTTTAAATTAATAATACAATTTAAGTATCTAAATAATACAATTTTTAGATTTAGTTAGTTACTTTATTAGTGGTATTAATATTATAACGCACGCGATTTTTAAGAAAATCAGAATAATTCATACGCTGCGCGCTGATTGGTTATAGGGTGTCCGTATTAAGACATCTAGAGTGTCCGTACTATGGAATTATATGACTTCTAGATATATGCTTATAACTTAATGAATATTTGATAATAAATATAGAAATTATATATATAATTTTTAGAATATTTAAGTTTTTAATAATATATTGTTATATTATATATCAATACATTAGTATATTTTTGAGAAGGTTTTAAGTTGAAATTTTTTTTCATAAATTTAAAAACGTAATAAAAAAATAAGTTTATTTAATATTTCAGCAATATTTTGAATAATTAAAAAATAAAAAATATTTTTTGGACATTTTATATAAATATGAATATTTTATTAATTAAACATTTTTTTGTAGGATTTATAGTTTCTGAGATACCGAGAGTGTCCGTATTCGGTTACTTTCCCCTATCAAAGTGCGTATCTTCCTCATTGTAGTACCGAAACTGCCTTTACTTTAATCATAATGATATTCTCTTATCTCTTGATAATAAATCCCCATGCTATCTCGTGCTAATTAACTTATCTAGTGCTTTTGATACTCTAGATCACAATATTCTTTCCAATAGACTTAATGAAATTTGATATATACGGTCAAGTCCACAGGATGTTTATTTCTTTTGTTTCATCTAGAACATCTTCGGTGAAGATTAACTTCTCGTTTTCTTCTCCTTATGTTAACATACATGGTGTTCCACAAGGCTCTTTTCTTGACCCTTATTTTTCATCATTTATATTCTTCCTATAAAATCAATGTTTCACAAATATCCTAATATTAACTATCGTCTTTTTGCTGATTATCTTCAGATATATACGTCATTTCCCCGTTCTAGTGATTCTGGTCTGATTCAAATATCTATGTTTAACTGTATTCCTGATCTCACTGAATGGTTCTCTCATAACTCTCTCTCCTTAAATATGACTAAAACTAATACTATCATATTCTCAAGACACTGCTATCCTCTATAAATCACTCAAACTTTTCTACAATATCTTCCAACTCCTCAATCTATAACTTCCCTCGGTTTCACTATAACCTCCTACTAGACTACTCTCCACATATTAATAGCATGATTCGCACTGCCAACTATTTTCTATATAATATTATAAAATCTCGTTATAAGATTACCTTCGCCATGACTATATTTTTAATTCAATAGCTAGTATTTAGTAAACTTATATACTGATGTTAATTATTATGTAACTTACATGTTTACCTTATGTATAAACTTGAGCGTATTACATGTCGTGCTATACATGTATTATATAAACTAAACTTTGCCTCAATAGTTTCTATATCTGCTTTAATGAGATCATTAGGCTGGCTTAAGATTAGATATATGTGTATACATAAAAATTGTTTATTACACATAAGGTACACCGTGGATTTCCTGAATTCTAGCTCAATCTATTATTATTCAGAGTTCGAACAGATCCAGTCGGAAGTGCCATGTAATGAAGTTGGTTTCTCAGTTATTGCTCCGAAAAGCTGGAATTCACTGCCATATGATATTCGTTGTATAACATTACTTTCATTATTTAAATGTAAACTGTATGTCCATTTTAAATCATTGTAATTCGTTCTATTTTATTATTCGTTTTCTATTTATTTTTTATTATCTAACGATGCCTATAATCACCATGTGTTTTTGAAGTCAATAAACTATATATAAATAAATAAATATAATATATAAATACCATCGAACATGATATCATGTTAATGTATCCATATTTCTTTAGTAGCCGATAATTATACATACAAAATTATATAAGATCACTTCTAAATATTAGTGTATGATCTAATATATTATAATGGCCTGAACATTATAATGGTCAGGTTGTTAGAGTGAATTAAACCCGCGTTGTATATGTTATATCAGCATGTGTATCTGATGCCATGACTTATATTGGGTATTGTTGTGAATTGAATTGTATTCTCCAATACACGTTAAAGCCAACTGATCTATCTAAGTATTCTTAATATCATGGGAAAAGTAAAAACCTCTTTATAAGAAAACCTCTCTATAAAGGGGGTATCTCATTACAACTTGTAGTCTACAAGTATTTCCTGTAAGTTGCCGGAAATACTGTCCGGAAATATTATCTAGCTCCATAATTTTGCTGGAAGGGTATCCCACTACAAGATATCTGGCTCCAGTATTGCTTTAAATCGTATGATAGGCTATAGCCAATATATTCATAATCAACCAATCAACTTCGTTATTGTTTTTAAATCTTTTTAAATTTTTTAATTAAAATTAAAATCATTTTATTTTTTAAATGAATTCAAATAGAACACAAAGTATTCAATTACAATTGTATTGGGATATACTAATATTGGAATTATTAAAATATAATAAGTTTATATGTATATTAAATAATCAATAATAATTAATTTTAATAAATTTGAATTTATAAAAAAAATTTAAAAAAATATAATGAAAAATACACAACAATCATCATGAGATATTTAGTAATATCTTTGTTATCAAGCAAGATTTTCTGGCAAATATTGTCTGGAAAGTAAGGGGGTATCCCACTACAACTTGCTAGAAAATCGTTTTCTAGTAAGACTTTCCGGACATTATTTCCGGAAATACTTGTAGTGGGATACCCCCTTAAGAAATAAATGATTGAAAAAAAAATGTATTATATAGAGGTTTCACTGTATATATATATTATATATATATTACATTTACAACCCATTCTACCCAAATATATCTCATAAATTCCTCTATCATCAACATATTTTTCCAAAGATTTTTGATTGCTAGGAAAAACTCAAAATTTGCCCATTTATTTATTCGCAATAATATTCCCTTTAATACGAGAATAAGAGGTAGAATTATCTACCATGCCTACATTAATAAACTTACTCCCCCAAATTATAAACCATACTTCAATAATATGACTAAAACGCACGAATTAAAAACCCCTAACAAACATAATGAATGGTTCCACTCATCAATACCAATACTACCCTCAGATATTTCTAAATGGAAGCTATCCTATTAAACTTACTTATCTTCTAAACCAAATATCTCGACTCGATTGAATCCATCCCAAATCACTACCGACTGTTTACCCTCCCAAATCATTACTGACCCCGTATTATCCCATAACGCTACTGAACCCTTACCATCACAAACCACTACTGACCCCTTATCCTCCCTAATTATTACTGACCTTTTACCCTCTGAATCTATAATTGACGCATTACTCTCCCAAAATACTACTGACCCCTTACTCTCCCAAGACACTACTTATCACTTATCCTCACCCTTACAATCTAACAATAGTACATGACTCTCAGTTAGCTTGTCACTAATTAATATTAGGTCCCTTAGATCTAATTCACTATTACTATTATCCTACCTGAAATATTCTAAAATTAAATTAGTTGCTATTACCGAAACATGGATATCGCCAGATGACTCCGATATTGGATACTTTTTATACTCTTCCATGATATTGGATACTCTCTATTTATCTCACCTCGTATTAAAGGCCGATGTGGAGGAGTTGGTATATTAGTTCACTCTGACCTACCATCTCCTACTATTATCTACCCTTCCTTCTCTTATAGTGATTGCCTGACAGCCTCTTTACATTTTATGAATACTGTCTACTCCTTTACTATAATTTATCGACCTCCAAAACAAGACTACCACCTTCTATAATGAATTTTATGACTATATAACTGATACTCCACTATCTAACAATAATCATAACTTTATTCTAGGTGACTTTAACTACCACTTCGAATCAAATATACATCCCCATTCCACATTCAAAAATCTTACTGACTCCCTCTCTCTACATCAATTTATAACTTTCCCTGCTCATATTGCTGGTCATTCACTTGATCTAATTTGTTGTAGATCTCAATGTAGTTGTCAGTGCATCACTGATTGTTGTAAATCTGACTTAATTACCGATCATTTTCTAATAACTTGTCGATTAGTTCTTCCTCACTCCACTTCTATAGAAAAAAAATCCATCACATAAAGAAACTACAGATCTCTTGATTATGACTGTTATGCCTTGGAACTTAAATTAATCCTCCTTTAATTGCCGTATTCGATTGATTCACTCAATTATGCTCTATCTTACTTAATTGATAAATTTTCCCCTCTAAAAACTCGAACTATTAATATCCATTCAAACTCTCCATGGTTTTCCTCCGAACTTGTTTCTTTCAAACGCAACCTACGTAAACTCGAACGAATCTTCCACAGTAACCCCTCTTCTAGTAACCTCTTAATATTTTCTACATATCGCAAGTCTGCTTTTTTATATTAGTAAAATAAATAACCTCACATCCAATCCCCGTGCTTCTTTCGCCCTTGCTCGTAAGCTTCTCTCCCCTACAATGCCTATCAATATACCTCATATACCTAATATTGCAAAAAATGAATTATGTTATGAATTCGCTAATCATTTTACTGATAAAATTCAACGCACCTGCACTTCTATTTCATCTCTCCTACCAATTAGCTCAATTCCGTGCATATGTATTAGTAAACCAATCCCATACTATTTTTCTAAATTCTATATGCCTTCTATTTTCACAATATCTAATCTTATTTCTAAGTCTTCCTCTTCTCATTCTTCTGACCCAATTAACAAAGCCGCCTTTAAAAAACTAAATTATACTCTATCCCCCTATATTCTTGATATTATAATTATTTCCCTAAATGATGGTATTTGTCCAACTTCCTTTAAGCATGCTATAATAACACCTATACTCAAAAAACCTTTACTTGATCCTAATATAATTGCCAACTATCGCCCCATTTCACAACTTCCGTTTATCAGCAAAATTCTGGAACGAATTGTTGCCATACAATTGAATAGATTTATAGCTGAAAATAAATTATATGATATATTTCAGAGTGCATTTAGACGAGGACACTCAACTGAAACTGCACTACAACAAATACTTAACAATATATACTCTAAAGTATCTCCATCTATCTCCTGCCAACTTATATTATTAGACCTCTCGTGTGCCTTCGATTCCTTGAGCCATTCAGTTCTTATTTCAAGATTAGAAATGATTGGTATACGCGGAACCATACTAAAATGGTTTTCATCCTATATATTAAATCGATCATCATCCGTTAAAATTTGCAATTTCTCTACAAAATCTCGTACTCTTCATAATGGTGTTCCCCAGGGATCTGTTCTCGGCCCCCTCCTCTTCTCAATATACATTCTCCCTATACATGATATTATTGATCAATTTCCAGATGTACACTATCACATTTACGCTGATGATATTCAACTATATTCCTTCCTACCCAATTCCTCCAATGTACTACCAGATAACTCACAATTATGTAAATGTGCATCAACTATCAGATCATGGCTTCTATCTAACAATCTTCTACTCAACTCTTCAAAATCTGCACTCCTAAATATCCCATCTAACTATCATAATTGTCCACCTGTTATCATCGACGGTCTCCCCATCATCCCTTCATCATCTGTTATAAATCTTGGAATTACTTTGGATGCTAACCTATCCCTAAATTCCCATATAGCTAATATATCTAAATCAGCTAACTACCACCTCTTCAAAATTCGTCGTATAAGAAAAGACTTAACCCGATCTCTTACAACTGTCCTCATAAATGCACTCGTCCTCTCTCGTATCGACTACTGCTCCTCACTACTTTATCATCTCCCTAATACTTCATTATCCCCTTTAAATCGTATAATTCGTGCATCTATACGAACCATTTTATCAATAAATCGATTTGACCATTCCATTACCGACTCCCACCAACTTATATCCAACTGGTTCCCTCAAAAAAAACGTTCCCTCCTACACCTTCTATCACTCGCTCATAAAGCAATATATTATACTTCTCCTCCTTATTTGACTTCCCTACTAACTCTAAGACGCCCACTGACTTCCTTACGATCAAATGCTGACATTTCCCTAATTTGCCCTCGTGTCTCATACCTGAAATACCATAAACGCGCCTTCAGTTATATGGTTCTATCCCTATGGAATTCCCTCCCTGCCTCTATTAGATCAATCCATTCACACCCGTCCTTTATTACACACCTCAAAGCTTACATAGTATCGATGTAATATATTCACTTATTTAATCATACAATATTACTATTTTTATAAATTATATTATTTTATCGTTTTGTTTATTTATTTATCTATTTATTGTTTTCGTTCTATATTGTTATATGCTGCATATAATATGCACCTACGAGGGGTGGCCACACCTATGGTAAGTGCTAATAAACCTTATCATCATCATCATCATATATATATAATTAATTTAATTAAGGAACACATATTAATTGTAATATTATTATATTATATTAATTAAATATCTAATATGTGTGAATATAATTTCCAACCTTTCAGAACTATTATCTTTATCTTTAGTGTTTTTATTTAAAAATGATCTAATATCCAGTTTATATAAGTAACGTTTAATATTGTTATAGAAAATGAACTGTATACAAGAATGTAATGCAATGTAATAAGGGTTAAAGTTATAAACTGTTTTATAATACATATGGCACATTCCATAATGTTAAATTTTAATTCATTCAAAGTAATAAATTAATAATCAAATAAATTTTATAATTGAATAGAACAATAGTTTTTCAATTATTAAATTCACTATACACAAAAAATAATTATTTTATTACTCTATTACTGGGAAAAATTATTGTATTACTGTATAATAAAGTAATAAAATCATTGTTTTTTGTATAGTGAATTTAACAACTATACATTGTATAGTATACAATGTATACCTATATATATATGTGGATATATTAATATATGTATATAAGTAAAAATAGGGGGGGGGGCAATATACATACTGCCCCCTATATTTTTTCAGGGAGGGCAAAAGATATACTGCCCCCCTATATTTGTTCAGGGGGAACGCCCCCCCATTTGCCCCCCTCTATTCCGAGGCCCTACCTACAGGTATGACTGATATAAGTTATAATAATGTTAACAACGATTTATATTAAAGTTGCTTCTTCAGCCTTTTCATTAAAGGTAGCTGTTTCCTTATCGAAACATAATGTTATAACAATTATACATATAGAAACACACGTTCATCATTGTTTGCAGTCTTGAAGTTTCATCAGATAGCGACTCAAATATCCAGTTATTTTCTCCGATACGTTGATATTACATACATTATGCAGAATGTTAAATATAAACACCTGTAATTAATCCCGGAAGATACTCCTAACCATTTGAATGTTCGTTTATATAGAGTATATATAGATAACTCTATAGAGTAACTAGTAGAGAGTATATAACATTATAATGTGCTATATTAAATGTAATGGTGATAGATCTTTTAGATTATATACGAATAACTCGATTAATATGCTTTTTATATATATATATATATATATATATATATATATATATATATATATATATATATAAATAGGAGCTCCAATTAAAATTATATTGCTACAATATAATCGAAATAAAAATAGACTTTCAATAATTCGAATAGTTTACATGATAGAGAGATATTTTCGAAAAATATTATTTTATGTAAATGATAAATTACTGATATATATAGCAATTATAAGTAGATGATTGTATATTTAACAAGTTATAATAATTATTAAACATTAGATCTAACTAAATCCCAAACTTTTCACGATGTCCGCAAATACTAGTAGGTTTATAAACAATTTACCTAAGTTTATAAATCATTCCCGAATAATCATGACTTTGTATTAAAGTACGATAATTTATATAAGAAGCTGATATCACCAATACTCTATCGTATACGTATATATATAACATATTTTATTTTAATACAAATTGTTATTTAATTTCTTCTATAAAGGTAACCTTAACCGCCACCATAACTCACTGTACACTGTACAGTAGACCTAATCCTTCATATAAAATATAATACATATCTATATTTTAGTATAATATGTATTAACAATTTTTATAAAAAAATAGTTACCTTTGGTCACGAAGCATTTAAAGTTTGAAATATAAATTAATATTTTTAGATAAAATGTATAATAGTAATGATCTTATTATCTTTGATGTTTACAAATATTTAAATTAATATTTAAAATTAATTATGTATTTGTATTATATTTAATGAATTAATATAATATATACCATTATTTATATTTATTATTAATATAATATCTATATTTCATGTTTATATCTACAAATTACCAATATTAATGTCTCCTAAAACTCGAGAAAATACACCATTTTACAAAGTATTTATTTCAAAATAATTCAAAAAAAGAATTAATTTTTTAAAATTAATATATATAATTATACTTTACATAAATTTGAGTTATCATATTGTATTGAATTGTGGATATGAGTTAGATATAAATGTCCTTTATACAAATAAAATTAAAAAAATAAAAAAATATGTAAATATATTTTGTATTTCATATTTCAAATGAAAAACCAAAAAAATTTAAAAATTATGTTAATTTTTTTTCTAAAAATTATTTTTAATTTTTTAATAATTAATTTGAATTTTATTATTATTTTCTATAAATTATATATTTTAATTTTTTAAATTAAATTGTAATAATTTATTTATATTAAATTATACGATTTTTAGATATTTTTTTTGACTAAAATTATTTTATAAAATTTGGGCATCTAGATTGTTATGAAAAATATTTTGTACTGTTAATACTACTTGTTATATATGTTTCTAGGATATATCCATAGTTGGCTTAAAAAAAATCATCCAATTTTATAAAAATTGAATAAAACTTATTTCTATATCTCCCCCATGTTAACTTTTGTATGTATTCAATGTTAAAATAAAAAGGTCTCGTGACATAACAATATTTAAGATAAAGGTCTAAAATTTTAAACACTTATTCATCATAGCATACATAATTGTCACAGATGTGAAGGTTTTTAAAATTGCGAAAAAAAATTTAGTACGAACCGGTCTAGTGTACAGTGTACCCACTGTATGTCATGTACTGTAGACCTAATGTGTCTAGGGAATCTTTACTTCTGAAATACTAATACTTACAGACTCTTTTAAATTATTGCACTATATATATGTGAAGAGATGAATACTTGTATACTTAATAGTATTCAGTGAATACCCTTGTTTATAATAGCATGGTAGTGTGTTTATGTAATGGGATTATATATAAACAAATCTCTGTAATACTATATATTTATAATATATTTATATTTATATTATATATGTATATATATATATAATATCATATATGATATATTAATTTGTAATAAAAAGTATAACATATATGTGTTGTAATAAAAACATATAGATTCAAAACCTCTATTGTATATACAACGTATACATTTTATTGATCGTAAATATGTGTTTACGCATAAGTCAGAATCCCATCCACATAAACTATAAATATCTACAGACAAGGCATATATTCATATTTAAAGTTAATTACAAGCACATATCCACAATTTAAAATGAATATAGATCGAGAAAGCACCCTTGGATAACTGACTAGATCCTGACGCTTTGTAATAAAAGAAGAAACTTGAAATCAACGAAACATCAGAGTAGTATAATTGTAAGCATGATGTAAATACAAACTAGTACACAATTTTATAAGAAGAATTATGAAACAGAGAAGATAAGCTTAAATATCAATGCAAATCAATTGATAGTGATATAAAAGAGGTGGTCAGCGTAATAGAGGTTTTAACAAGGTAAAAGCAATTACTGATTCGACATATAAGAAAATGGAGATAGATGAACAGATACTACCAATACTTAAGTCGGAAGTAATACGCGCTAAATGAAGCTTGAAAAAGGGAAATTCACCTGGTATTGACAATGTTCAAAGTGAACTAATCAAAGAGGGATCCCTTCGAGGTCAGGAACAAATTGAAATAATAACATAGCTACGTGGTCTATAGACCAATATACCAATAGACCACAGTATATAAACCGATTTCCTAGTTATGGATAATTCATTAGTCATTTCCATTATAAATAAAGGGAACCTTACTCAAACTATCGAACTATCAGTCATCAGTCCTATTAGTCACGCAAGAAAAATGAGCTTACGTATAATATTGAATATATTAACACCACCAGTATACTGGTGGTATAGAAGTAATCTATAGAAGTAATCGTGGCGAATGAACAATCAGGATTTAGAAAAATCGTAGCATAACGGAACAATTCTAAACTGCAGATTATTAATGTAAACACATATTGAAATTATCAACGACAACTTTACCACAATGTCATCAACTTCGAGAAAGTTTTCCGTATGGGATGCCGTGAAGGTATATTGCAGGCGATCGCTTTATTTAGTATACGTAATATAGGTACCTGAGCACAATCAAAAAAAGCTCGATAGCATATGGTATGGAAATCAGGCATAAGAAAGGCAAAATACATGTTAATGGGGAATATTTCATACCCAAGATTATTATGTACGTAAAACAAATAAAATATTGAAAATGTCAAAGATCTAGGAGTAATGCTAAGAGACAATGGTAATTCAAAAAAAAGAAATACATGTATTAGTAGCAACATCAGTTACCGCATTGGTAGAATTGGAGAAGATCTTGCGGAACAGAGGAATTGATTCTAAACTAAGTACACACTTTATAACTCTCTAGTTCTTTCAATTTTCCGACATGGTTTTAAAATGTATACTCTACTGGAAGAATCTAAAAAGAAGATACGCGATTTCGAGTCTAAAGAAAATAGACGACTTTTCAATATCAGCTATAAATGAAGTAAATTAATGTATTTATAATCATCGTAATAAGAGGACAACTCGGCTCATATGTTCACATTCTTGATATCATCTGAGAAGAAAAATGACCCGGTTCGGTCATATAACTCGTGGCAATTCGATCGCCAAAACAATTATCTTTGGATACGTCAAATGTGAAAGAAAAATAGGAAGACCAAAGAATAGGTGGATGAATTCGAATACTCTAACCCTCTTTCTTCGTAAACTTTTAGACATTGCTATAGATCATACTAAACGGATAAAGTTATCTCTATCATTGTCACGTGATCCCTCTACGACGGCCACGTCACATAGTAAGTAAACTTAAATAGTTGAGTTATCAGTATTATTTGGGAATAGGTTTATAATTGTAACTCATAGGCATATGAAACACAAGATTGATTATATAAGTATATTGTTTAAAGATAGGAAAATATATAATATATTTATATTATATATATCATATATATATATTAATAAAATAATAGGACCAAGAATTTAGGTTATTATTGATACTATTTGATGAAACACGACAAGTGACATGCGAGTAAAATTGCACATGAAATTGACATGTATATATCCATGTGATATGGATACATTGATATGGATATATGGAGACTATAGTCTATATATAGACTATATATAGTCTCAAGAAATTTGTCAAGCGAGGTCCAATTCAAAAATGAATATATTCACATAGTAATTAAAGTAAAGATTCTACATAAAATACTATATCTATATAATAAATTACTATAGGGTGCAAGTTACCCTATGTCCTCTGTATTCACCTCTATTTACTATTATATATTAATGGTATATTTTAATATACTAATGATATACATATTATTAAAATAGTTAATTAATATACAAAAAGTATATTTAAACCTATGAGATTAAACTTAAATTATTAATATATAAGGTGTGGCTTAGCATACTCTAATTATGAAATCTATATGGATTGCTGAAGGTTTTATAAGAATATATGTGATTATGTGATATTCCTGTTTTATTGAAGTATTGAGCGTGTTTTCAAGGAGTGATAAAGCTATTAGGATTGGAATAAATAGATTCATAAATATGGATATAGGTATATTAATACATAGGGACTAGTTGATAATTAATAAAATGTAAAGTTTGATAACTTAACTAATTTATATTAGTAACTAAAGGTAAAAGGTAGTATGTTGCATCTAGTGGATGTTTAGCGTATTACCATTCACTGCAGGTCGTGACCCGTAATACAAACCCTATAGCTTGCAAGCTTGTTCATGAACTCTGGGTCGGGTATATTTTCGACGAAAAATCACGTTATTCACAAAATTGAAATATCATAGATCCTATATAATATCTATATCGTGATAACATTTCACTAATTTCTCATAATAAATAAAAAAAGTTATTTAATAATATAAAAAGGTGACCGCATACGGTATATTAAAAACATTTCCCCGGTGTATTGAAAAGGAAAGTTAATGTTAAATACCAATATAATTAATATCAATACTATAGTATTATATATATATAATAATAATTTTCCACCTATTACATATATATATATATATATATATATATATATAGGACATTTCTATATACTAAATCTATATACTAAATTATACTCAAATATATTCTATCTGTATGTTACTTTTAAAGATTTTAAATATTAATTGGTCAACTATTTAGATATAATTATCTACATTCTCGATAGTGTAGATTTTATTTAAAATTTGTAAAATGTTAACATTTGTTTTTACAATGTTATCCTATATAATAATAAAATAATAAAATAATAATAATAAAATCAGATTTGGCAATTGCCTGGGTGAAGGAAGAAGCAGAGCTTATCAAGTCTTTCACCCTTTTATGATTACGAGGAGAAAAAATTATATAGGAATATAATTAAAATCAAGAAATAGTAGAACAAAAAATAGAGTGAAAAATTAAATTATTAAAATAAATCATCAACTCATAAAGCATAAACCACCATAACATATCAACTTTCCGAATGTGGGTTCATCAAGTCCAAAACCTTAGGGAATATACTTTCGCCAATAGTATATACACTGGTAACATTTGGAGCCAGCAAATGCATCCATGCATCCTATATATATATATTTAAGATCCTATAAAATTAATAAGTAGTTAATAAATATTAAGAAAATATAATAAATTATTAGTATTGGATCAATAGAGTTTTATTTCGAAGTTGATAGGTTACTACTTTTAATTATTAATATGTATTAATTATTATTAGTTTTTATTTTATTTGACCTGGAATATTCTTACTTACCTAGTTATATATATTTCGATATATTCGTAGCAGAGTATGTCATCTATGTGCTGCCATGGATAAAGATCGCTATATTAGTGTGTTATTTGTAACAAATTGTATCAACTTTGTTTTTTGTAGATTTTTTTCTTGCTATGTAATATTTTCTAGTAATATTATATTATTTCAATATATGTGGTGTATAATATATATATATATATTTACTTTAAACATTAATTAAACCTGTTATATAAACCTATAACATATATGTACATATGTTATTCAGTGATACATTATCCTACGTTAATATCTCAAATACTATAAATTTAACTACATTTAATATACAGAATGTTTAGGTATAATCATTGATCAGAATTTAGATTGAAAACTGCACATATTATTTCTGAAAAATAAATTAAAAAAAAACAATGTGGATAAATATAATTTCGAAATATTTAAACCAAAAGGTCTTATCGTATATAATTACATTTTTGTAAACAGAAGTTATAATATTATAACATTATTATTTATGTATTACTCTTATCTATAGATATATTATTATATTACTCATTATATATAATGAAACTTGTCGTGTTAATAAAGGGATACTTGTCTCGAAGAAATTGACCAATGCTATAGTGAGCTGAGGAAAACAATTTCAACAATATCTAAAAAAGATATATTAGTGAGTCATGGTGATTGGAACGAAAAGATCGCAAGAACACTCACGCTACCTGTGGACGGATATGCTGTGACTACTGCAACGTGTCAACAAATGAAAGAGGAAATAGACTTCTAGAATTAGCAAAATATAACAACTTAATTGTAGCAAATACATTCGGCCCTCATACAAATTATAGAATGTATATATGGCATAGTCTTGGAGATCTATGCCATAACCAAATCGACTACATATTTGTAAATAAGCACTTTGTAACAAGTATAAATAAGACCAAAATTAGGAGTAACTAATCCTGGGAGCTGACATTGGAAGTGACAATGAAATGGTAATGATGACTTTCGATATAGATTTAAAATTTCAGAGAAAATAAATAAATTCGCTCGAAATAAATGAAACCTTGATAATCTAAAAAATCCCTAAAATATTAAATCTTCTACAAAATATAAGTCTTACAATGATGGAGAAAAATACAAGTTGTTTGATAAGTTCCTTAAATTGCAAAGGTTTTTCTAATTAATATATTTATATATAATTTATTTATAATTTATATATAATTTTTTAATTACTATTATTTATATTTACATAATAATATATAAATAAACTAGATATTAGATTAAATAAAAATTAAAAATAAATAATATTCACTTAAGTGTATTCACTTATAATTATATATTTGAAATTTAATTACCATACAATATTACCCGATCGTGGACCAACAATTTTGAATGATTTTATAACATAATTTCACCTCCATTATTAATGTATAGTATGATATATATATTCTTATCATTCATATTATATGAATCATATATTACTTTATATCAATGATATAATATCATATATAGTATATATGCCTATATTTATTTATATAGTTAATTATTTACTAATTAACTATTTAATACATAAAATATGATATTTATAAATTTATAATTATATATTAATTATATTATCAATATATTTATTTAATCAATTTATTAATTATGTATGCCTATTAATTTACATATCTATGAATTGTGACAACAAAGGATAAGTTACAAATCAGAATGAAGATTGTAGGTAGTTGGTCGCAATCGTTTCTGTTTGCCTAGAGTCGTAGATGAATTCTCGTATGAAGATATAGAACTGCTTGCTCCAATACATGAACCAATGGAGATAACATCTAGGCATGTTGAAATGCAAACTGATGTTTTGAATACTTAGAATAATACAACATATAATTTTTCTTAATATTTTAATATCATCAATTTATAATAATCCTGTTATAATATATTATCACTATTTTTAATTTATATGTTATCATGATTTTTTTCATTTTATTGTAATATTATATAGTATATTTTTTCTAGTAATAATAAATGATATTTAACCTTTTTAATTATAATGCATTATGAATCATACATAAAATACAAAGTAAAAATGTCAAAATATGCATATTATTAAAATAGTCCATGATCGGGTAACTTATGGGATAATGGCAGTTTATTATGAATCCTAATAACTTTTTAATAAGGAATATTGTGTATGACCACCTCTTGATTATATGATAGATTAATATAATATTATCATAATACAAAAAAAATTAGTTAACAATTAAATATTAAAAAGATATTCATGTTAGAACTTAGGTGGTCGAAGATCGGGTATTCTCCCCTATTGCTCATAACTGTATACACACAACGCTGACCGTTACGACACTATTAACAATAACATAATCCATAGGAAAACTACCCTATTTTGGAAAGTAAAATTAGAGATGCTATAGAGCAGTGGTTTCCAACCTATGGGTCATGACCCACATTTGGGTCATTGGGTTTTTTTGTTGGGTCATGAATCATGAATCATGACTCATGATACAATTTATAAAAATATTTATATATACATATATATTATAGTTTATATTATTCTTTTATAACTAGTATAGGTAATATAATAAAAGTATATAATAATAAAAATAAAATGTTTCATTGGTATATTTTTAAATTAAGAATTTTAAAAAAAGGGTCAGGATGAAAAAAGATTGGGAAACACTGCTATAGAGACACTAATCACTGGTAAATCTGCAGGATATGATAATATACCTCCAGAATTACTGAAATCAGGAGGTGACTATCTAAATAGGTTATTCATTCTTGACTAGATCGTTAATTATTACTTTACACAAGAAAGGAAGTCATCAACAATTGTTGACATTAATGTGAACACTTTTGACATTAATGTGAAAACTACAGAACAACAAGTATTATCTAACACTCAAGCAAATTTATGCTGAAAAATTCTTGTGTAGACTGAACCATACCACTGAAGAATTTATTTCCAAAGAACAAGCGGTATTCAGAGTTGGTAGAATTACCAGAGAATACATTTTCAACTTAAGATTAATTCGTTTAAGCCATTATATCATATATTTATTGATTTAAAAAAGTCTTCTATAGAGTATGGCACAAAGGACTATGGGCTGCCATGAAATTATTCAACATTAAACTAATCGAAACAATAGAGAATCTATATAGAAAATCAACTAGTACAGTATATATTTATGGTATCAGGAGACTTGTTTAAACACAAACTGGAGTAAGACATGGATGTCTGCTCTCTTCAGCACTTTTTAATATTATGTTGGAAATCATGAATGAAACGTTGGAAAAAATACGAAAGCTCAGTAAATATTGGCGGAAAACTGTTCACAAAACTAAGATTATCAGATGATATAGACGGATTAACTAGCTCGGAATTAGAACTGGTAAACGTAATCAGTAAATTAGACCAGACAGCGAAAAAGTATGGTATGGAGATCAACGAGACAAAGACGAATATAATTATTAATTCAGAAGGATATTTCAACTCAGAAATAAAAACCAATGATACACCACTAAAATAATCGATACATTCAAATACCTCGTAAGTATACTTACGAGGTATAATATATCATGGATGAGACATTGTCGAAATCGTAGATACTAACCAGAACAGCACAGACGATCAGAGAGCTAACTAAACTGAACATCGTTTGGAATGACAAGTGAATATATTGTATTTTATAGCTATAGATATAAAATACAAGATCATATTAATGCTATCACTAATGTCGTTGCAACAAGGGGGACGGGGGGATATCCCCCCCCCACTTTAAAATCTAAGGGGACCTCCTATGTATTGCCCCCCCCCCCCACTTTTACCACAACATTTATTTTGATTGGTTGGTCCCCCCTACATACAAAATCGTTCCAGCGCAACTAGCTATCACTAGTTCAATCACTATTCCTGTATGTTTGCGAAGTGTGGACCTTAAACAAATAATACAACGTAAAATCATAACACTTGACATGCGATAGCTAAGACGGCTACTCAAAATCAGCTATAAAGATCTAATAACACACATCGAAGTAAGACAAATGGTAATAAATTAAATTGGACCACATTACGAACTACTCGCGATGCTTATTGAGAGAAAACTAAAATGGTATGGTCACGGTAAGTTCGAATACCATGGCCAAAGCGATTATTCAAGGAACTATCGATTGTAGTAGAGGAAGATCTCGACAAAGGACTCAATGGCAAAACAATATCGTTGAATGGGCCGGTATCAAAATAAATATAGAATTTAGAGCTACAAACGATCGAATTGGTTGGATGAGGATTGTAAATAACTCAATTTCGGCCGTACGTACACAAATTATACGGTATATGTTAACATTTAAATATATATATATATCCTATACTAGACTATATCATGATTAAGTGTTCTTTTTTAAGCACCATTAGAAAGGGATAACTCTACTCGTATGTAGGGCCGCAGGAAGGTATATTTCATAGGGGGGGTCCACTAATTTATATTATTATTATATATTTTTTTTTGTATAACTAATTACAATTTTTTAGATATTATATAAATAAATAAGTCTATAAATTTACATATCATTTTATTAGGTACTTTTAACTTTAGTTAATTTTTAATTTTTTAGTTCATTTTTAACTTTACTTTCAACTTTTTACTTTTTAGTTAATAGATGTTAAATTTAATGAAATTAGAACATCTCTCTCCATTCTGTTTTCTTAACAAATTATGACATCAATTCATTAATGTTTAATTCGTCTAGAGTTTCACTGTGAATACTATCATTAAACTATTCAGTCTCTTTTGTTCCATAGAATTTCTTAGCCAATTATTTACGATGCTCATGTTACTAAAACTTCTTTCACAGTCAACTGAACGTGTTGGTCTTACAATGATTAATTTCATCAATATTTTTACATTGGAATATATTTTCTTTATATTTTCCATACATGAATTATAATATAATATGACATCTTCTAAGCACCTGGCTCTTGACTCTCTTTAAAATTGGTAATTCAGTTTGTAGTTCTTCTAAATTCAATTCTGGATATTTATTAATCTCATCTGAATCTATATAGTTTTCTTCTAATAATATATCCTTTAGATTGAAAAATGATTTTAATGATTCACTCTCACAATTAAATTTATTTTCGAGTCTTCTTGTAGCACTATCATATGCATTCAAATAGTTTACTCTAAATAATATATATTAAAATATAATTAAATTATATATATATATATATAAATTATATGTATGTATATAATATATAAATATTGCTTATTTGCTTAATTTCAATGATGATCTTCATCGTCTAATCGAGCATCAGTATGAGGAAACTCCCACCAGATATCTCTATCGAGCATGCTGGTTCTTATCTCTTCCTTCTCTAGGAGACCAGCGTCCTTTTTTTTAACACATCAACATATTTCAATCTTCGGCGATCTCTGTTAGTTTTGCCTTGTGTGGGTTCCCATAAAATGAGCTAGTATGTTGATAGTTCCGGATGCCGTATGCAGTGACCAGCCATTCTCATCCTTCTGGATTTTATTTTAGATGAAACAAGAGGTAGTTTACCATACACATTTTTATTTGTGGAGTGTTCTTGCCAAGATATGTTTAGGGCTTTACGAAGCATTCGCGTGTATGTGCGATCCAGTGATTTCTGATGTTGAACAGTCAGTGTCTATGACTCGGATCCATAGGTTAGTGCACTTTCTACGGTTGCTACAAAGATTCTTCTTTTAAGTTGTAAGTTTATCTTAGACTTCCATATAACGTACATGCTATGTAGTGCGATCCATGCTAAAGCCTTTCTCACTTTAATGTTTTTTCTGACGAATTGATCCAAGAACCAAGGTATTTGAAGTCTTTTTCGATCTGTAATGTTTGACCATCAGCTGTTTTTTAGACTATTGATTCAGGTGTGTTAAAGGCCATTACTTTGTTCTTTTTAGTATTCAGATGTAATCCTACTTTTTTGCATTCAGAATCTACCCTTAGAAGTAACTCCCTGGCTTGACTTACAGTGTTAGCTAATAAGGCTATATCATCGGCAAAATCTAAATCTGTTAAAACAGTTAGATGAAATCTTCGACTTCTGCGAGGGACAATAGTATATCCTAATTCCTCTTCATATCCGTTTATTACTTTTCTTAGTGCATAATCTAGTACAATAATAAATAGATAAGGTGATAATGTAGCCCCTTGTAGAACTCCTGCTACTATGATGAACTCTTCAGATACACCATCTGGTGAGTATACTTTGGCTCTAGTATTAGCATAGCTCCCATTTATTGCATCGAAAATCTTATCAGGTATTCCATATGATATAAGTACTTTAGCCATCTTGTCTCTATCTATAGAGTCAAATGCCTTCTTGAAGTCAATAAATGTAAAGATAGCTGGTAAATTATTATCCTTAATTCCCTCCAGTATCTGACCGACTGCTGTTATATATATATATATATATTAATTATAGGTTAATAATAAGCATATAATTAATTTTCATTTTTATTTATATATATTTTTTTATTGTTATTTTTGTTATTTTTATTTGGTGGAGTCCTTTCATCCCATCCAGGAACTTAGATGAAGTTTTCACTTATAACCATATATGGCTCTAATTTCCCTTCGAAGCCGCTCTCATGTTAAGGCATCCATGGTTTTAACGAGAGCCGATCATTTATTTATACACAATTATATAAGATATTTGGAGATATATTTATTTTATAATACACAATACTTATAATATATTACATAAAATACCTTGTATTTACTTTTCTTTTTCTTTTATTAGTTATATCTTCAATGAAAGCAACTTTGAATTTCGCTAAGGGTTTCATGTAATAATGTTGAATATGAATTTCTTGCAATATTAAAGGATCTGGAGCATAGTTGTACAGAATCATTGACACTATCTAATGTATTATTTGTTACCATCATTGATTTTACTAATATATCTAAAGGCTTAAAAAATACCTAATGCCACTTTCAGTCCTAAATACCTATTGCCGCTTTCAAGTTTTTTCATAATTGATCTGCATTTATCATATTGGTAAGAAGTAATATCATTTCTATGTATCATTTCATATAAAGATGCATGAATTTCTTTATAATATTTGAGTGTATCTTGTATAGCGACCTTTCTTATTGTCCAGCAGGATGGACATAATGTCTTCAATTTATAATATGTGAAAGTGTTTCTAAATTTGATAGAATTATAGTACAATTGTCCTATTTCATTAACTATGGTTAATATAGATCTAATACATTCCGGTTAACTAACATATTGAGCGACTAGGTTTACTCGATGAGCTGTGCAATGGGTGTAATATGCCAGCGATTATTCCTGACATATTAACGCCTGTACACCATTGTATCTGCCATACATGTTACTTGCTCCATCATATATGTATACGTATACGACTGACCACGTAAATTCTCTATCGGCAAACACAATCTTATCAATACATCTTTTAGAATATTTGCTATAGTTTCTGCTTCTGTATTAGATATTTCATATAGACCAACACATATTTATTAAACACATTTATTATACATATATATATATATATATATATATATATATATATATATATATATATATATAGGGGCGATGCAACAGGGGGGACGGGGGATATGTCCCCCCGATTTAAAATCTAGGGAGACCTCTTATGTATTGCCCCCCCCCCACTTTGACCACAACATTTGATTGGTTGTTCACCCATACATACAAAATCGTTCCAGCGCCCCTATATATTATAATAATACAGTAATTATAGTTTATCTATAGATATAAATATCTATGTTATATTGGTTACAGAAAATATAATTTATATATATATATAATATATTATATATATATATATATTTATATATAAATAAATATATTTATACAATACACAATTATACGATATATGCCTACATTCAATATACAATATTGTGGTATACATGTACCAATGCGATCAATGATGTTTACATGTAAATCTTATATGCAAACGATACATGGATTAGGGTACCAATTTAATTAATGATTCATATATACTATAGTATATACATTATTTAATATATATTATATATAACCTCCTTTATCTTCTGTTAAAGGATGCCTTGGGTATATATTATATATATTATACTATATATATAGACTATATATATATAGACTATATATAGACTATATATATAGACTATATATAGTCTATATATATAGTCTATATATAGTATAATATATATAATATATACCCAAGGCATCCTTTAACAGAAGATAAAGGAGGCCATTTATATCATGATTATGGTATATACCATGGTACCATTTGATGGTACTATAAATCTACGAAGCGATCAGACGACAATTCTATATAAACAAGGACCTTGGGATACATTTAATTATAATTTATTGTATTTAAAAATATTTATTATATTTCACCGAATCTCATACAATCATAAATTATAATTGTCATTGTTATATTGTTTATTAATTTTTTTTATTACATTTCAATGGAACACCCTCAATTGTAAGTATTGCATTATTTACTATACATTTCAATGGAACGCACTCAATTAGTAGCATATAAAAGATGAAGAAATTATTTCAAACATATTTTATGACACTGTTTTGAATACAAGTAATACTTGTATACTTGAAGTATACACATTTATTTATCATCCTCTGTTTAGCACTGTATAACATATTTATATAACGCTATACATTTAAACTTATATTATAATATGTGTTCAAAAAAATGTATAAAGGTAATATTAATTTAATGATTTTAATACATAATACATTAATACATAAAATAAAATAATATTAATAATAGTAATTCTACAAAAAACTTATGAAAATAATCAATGCTTTTTAGTAACTATTATATTTTATTTGATGATGTTTATGATGTTTATGATGTTTAATGTAATCTAATGACAATATAATTATTATATATATTATATATATATATATATATATATATATATATTCATTATTATTATAATTATTATAATCATTATAATAATGATTATATATTATTTAATAATTTAATAATGTTATGATAATATTCCATTATAATATACTAATAAGTATTATATTATAATTATTATATTTATATATATATATAATAATTATATATATTATATATATTAATTATTATATATATATATATATATATATATATAGTAGATTTATAGTGTAGATATGCACTTTTATAATATTAACATATTATAGAAAAAACATTACTTGTAAAAGGTAAGTTTTTTATAAGTTGCATTCTGTGAATTTTGCAACAAAATATATAATATTAAGTATATCATTCTTATAGATTGATTAACAAATAAATCAGTTATACAAATGTATAAACTGTAGTAATAGTAAAATAATATATTTATATATATTATTGTTTTAATATTAATAATATAACAAATTCGTATTAGCTTCCGCTAAATAAATACCAAAAACGAACAAAATCTACTAATATATTGACAATTATTATTTAAAACTTCGATTCAGAGTTCTTCCTTCGTTGGAAGGAGATCGCAGAATTAATTTCAGTATCGGGGGTATCTGATATATTATGGGTAGTATCTAGTTTGTTAGCGTTCGCTCTGATGTAAATAGCATACCCACTGCATTAGGTATCGTCACTGTGCTATTCACATCGATAATGTAATGCATAGCTTAGGCAGCTATCTACACAATTATAATTAAGAGGCATATAGTTTACGAGGTGGGTGTCGCGAATACTTTATATCACAAAGTTTTACTGTGTATTAACTTTGTGATATAAAGGAAGGATGACCGCAAATTGAAATGAATAGTAAATTACTATTAGTAATACACGCTAAGAGGCTGTACGAAGTAAGGTTAGACATGGAGATACACGTTAAAGACTTCTGGTGTGATGTCTGGTAATGGTCGCGTTCATCGTGCCAGACTTATCCGTCTTCAACTAATGTATTCGAGCTAGCTGGTTTAGAGGACATTCAGCCAGTACGTATTACTCGCGATTACACGTAGATATGCTGTTCTCACGATCTGTAAAAAGTGGCTTTATCAAAGTTTTGCTGTGTTAAATTTTCACTCGATAAAATGCAGATTTCCTATGTTTGTCGTCGTGCGAAACAAATATTTGACGCAGCGAGCACTTTACGGATGGTGTGAACACCCAACAATGCATACGTTACTGTTATCGAGTGAAGGTTATTGCTAGTTACCTCACTAAGATTACGTTTGTAGTTTAAGTATTCGAGGTATCTATAGGTATAGGTATATTACCTATATGTATAGGTATATGTATTGGTACCACCTATTTACACTTATTTAGATTAGTAGAATTAACTAGAAGTTCTAGTCTAGAACTATTTAAATATAGACGAAACGTATTATGATCAGCTATTTCAAGAATATATTGGTATCGAGTGTTAATGATAAAAAAGTGTTTATATAAATTAGTATACAATTAATTGTTAAGTGTCACATATAGGCTATGATAGTAGCGTTATCACTATAGAACATAACAGTATAGATCTAATGAAATAGAGATTTATTTACACGTAATTGAAGAAAGTGATTAATTCAAAAAGAAGTTTGATTATTATATAGGACTATATTCAATGTATAAGTAGTACTTTTAAGTATATAATTATTACACATATATTATAACATATATATTCATATTTGCAACAAATGCATACTATTATTTTAAATAAATACAATGGTTTTCACCTTATAAGGGTTAACAATTATAATAATATAATACAACTAATAGAGAGATAAACAGAAAATAATCATAGCTTGTTGAACATCATTATCTTATTCTAAATGATATATTATAGGTATCTTCGATAAATTAGTTGTCCGTCCCATACTTATTTTATTTACACAATTTAAAAATTAATGTAATAATATATTAAAATATATAAAAAATAAAATAAAACAAAATAGATAAGATAAATTTATAGATTAGAAAATAAACTAAAATAACTAGAACATGTCTATGATATCTTAAAAGTATGTTGTTCATTAATAGAGATAGGCCATAGTATACAGACTAAAGTGGACTAATTAGCATAGTAGTTATCAGAGTATTATAGTTTTACAATAACAAAGTAATAGAAGTATGTGAAATATTAACCGATTGTTAAGTTTAAGGGCACCAGCTACTTATAAACAGTATACATGTAAAAGATAGGGAAAATAGCATGTTTTAAAAATGTATAAACTCTTATAATATTAAAGTTTTTGTAATAATTTTTTAACAATCTTATTATAAACATATAGCTTTATCATATGGTTGAATATATTTTAATAATTATTAACATAAATAATATAAAAATGATTAATTATAAAAAAAAATAATTAATTAAGATATTTATCACAAATTATCACTAAATTTACAATTTATATAAATTTACATATATTATATATATAGAATAATTAATCATACTGTTCATTTATATATTATATATAATATTGTGAAAATTTGAAGAAAAAATATTCAATATTGAATAAGAAGAGACATTAATTGGAGATATACAAAATGCAAAATAATTATTCTGAGTAAATCAAGTTTCAAATATAATATATGAATATAAACAATATGATTATATAGGTACAAATAATATAATATAAACAAAATGAATAATGTAATGAACATAATTTTAACATCATTTTAATCACAATATTTTGTATAAGTTACATATAATATAAAAAAAAAAAGTTTAAATAATTTTTTTTACATAATTTGAAGGGTAGCCCGTCCCCACGTTAAGTCTACACATGCAGCCCTGTATTTATAACAGCATGGGTTATCATGTTAATATAGCATAGTATAGCATATATACTTTTACATTATTAATTAAGAATGGTTTGCCAATATTATATATATATATATACATTTAGGGACAATAATAGTAGTAGGTGAATGGTTATAAGTTCATTTCATAATTCAGTATTATATGTATTGAGATGATTTATTGAATGCACTTAAATAGATATACAATGTAGATAAACAAAATCTATTGATGTGTATATATATATATAACATGTATGCAATATAGTAAATGTACACATTATATATTCAAGTATGAATTATGAATTCAGTGTGAAGATAATGAATAGATAATGACATAAGCATTCACATCATTATCTCTTGTCATTATAGATATATTCATATATATATATAGTTATTATTATACTTTTATTATACTTCACTAAAATGACCTTGACTATATTCACCTTGACTATAATATCAAGTTAAAAGTAAGAAGTTTACAAAATTATTATTTTGTTATGTTAAAGAAATATTATGTTCCTAGAGGCTCTCTTATATAATAGGTTATTAGTCTTTGAAAATATATTATTGTTATTCGAAACTTCTTATATCCATAATACTATATATTTAATATATATATATATTATATTCATTTGTGTTAAATTTATATTTTCATTTAGTATGCATTATGTATTCTGTTATAGATTACATTAACAATGATATCCATGTGTATAATAGAGTGAATAAGTGATTTCATACATCAATATCACTATTCCCATATTAGTTATATATATTCATATATGAACTTTGATATGTACAGAATATACGTGTAATTAGGGGCGTCGGAAGGGGGGGGGCGGGGGGTATCGGACCCCCCCATTCAAAAATATGGGGGGGGCTAAGTATGTTTTGCCCCCCCCATGAAATATGTATTAATAAATTTTATATATATTAAATGTAGTATATTGTCTTTGTTAATACATATTTTTTCTAAAGAATGTTACCAAACATATGGGGGGGGGGCTAATTATTGTTTCCTCCCCCCCCCATCCATGAAATATGATAATATTCATAAGAGAATCTCTGAGAGATACTTGTTATCTGGTGATATTAAGAATGAAATTATTCAACTATATAAATCTGAATTATTAAATATTTGATCAAAAGATATTAATGGGACTTTCTCAATTCAATGTGATGGAATTCAAGATATATCAGGAAGTGAGCAGGACATTTTGTTGGTTCATTATTTGACATATAAACTAGAAATTAAAGAAATATGCATATGGAATATGCAATATGACTGAGGATACAACTTAGAAAATATAGCAAATTTAATTTATCTGAACTTAACATCTTAACTTGCCTATTTCTAAATTAAGAGGACAGTCATATGACGGTACAGCTAATATGGCTGGTCAATATAATGTTGTAAAGACTATAATAATGAATAGACAGCCATTAAATGTGTATACGTAATGTGGAGCTCATCGCACAAACTTAATAGCATAATCATTAGATAATAATATAGATATAAGAAAAGCCTTGAGAGTGGTTTATGATTTGGGATTATTATATGAACAAACTATCAAATTACGGATTGTATATAATACTAATAATAACAAAGCAAATACATTGAAACCATTATGCCCAATAAGATGGACTGCGAAAATCATGTATTAAAACAACATTAGATCAATATAGTGGTATAATCGATGCACAGAAATAATATACAAATTAGATTATATTACCAATGACCACAAATATATTGCAAATTTATTATTAAAAAATATGAATAAGTCAAATATTTTTTATATGAATATTTCAAGTTTGATATTTGAAAGATTGGATATGAAGGTGAAGGCTTTCATGATACCAACAAATACTATTGAAGGTAACATTTATAAAAAATATACTTGGAAGCATATATGATTATAATTATATATAATCATAATAATACTAAATAATAAATAAACAAAGGATTACATAATAGTAAAGATGATTCTAATTAAATTGAATAATGATAGATATAATTTGCACACATTCATTGAAGATATAGAAACAAAAGTATTTTATATTTTATATATACAAGTTTTTATATTGATTCAAGGTTAATATCCTACTTTTATAAAAAATATTATATAAAATACAAAATAGCTTATAATAAATGTTTATTATAAAATATAATAATTTATTTTTATTTTAAATATATTTAATTTAATTTTCTAATTATATCTAATTCAGAGAATAATAATAAGACATATAATATAAATTATTATAAATATTTATGAGATGAATAGTAATAAAAATTCAAAAGACATACATCTTATCTAGATAACATAATATATATATATATATATATATATTATGTTATAACATTGTTAATGTTATATTAATATAAGAATGTGATTAGATATGATCAATTAATATGTTAATATACTTTATCATTAATTAATATTTATAGAATAAAATATACTGAGTTGTTTGATTCCATAATGATGAAAATTAAAACCAATTTTTATACTAAGGAAACTTCATTTATACATTCTTATAAATTAAAGGAATCATTATTACAAATAATATAATTCATGAAAAAAAAGGTTGTTTTTTTTAGATTAATCTTATTAATCCTATTAATTTTCTACACTAAACATTAATAAAAAATGTATGAAGAATTAATGATTGAAATAACGAATTATCATGGGTTAACATAGACTAAAAAGGTATACGATATTAATAAGATATAATTAGTAATTATATTAGTAATACATAATAGGATATATAATATAAAATATAAATAAATAGCCCCCCCCATACAAAATATCGTTCCGACGCCCCTACGTGTAATATATATATGTGTACATACATTAACAACGTAAACATCACATTGCTTCTCAGCCGGTGTGATGTTGTTACATTATGTAACGCGGACTACTTATTTATGTTTGTTTACCTAAGGATATGTATGTCTAGCATGGAGAAGGTGGTAGTCTGGTTGATAAGTAGGCTAAACTAGCGCTAGTACCCTATGTGTGATAGAGAAGCCTGATAATTGTAGTCATGTTTGTATACGTAATGTGTGCGAGATATCGTTTACATACAAGCGTACGTATGGTGCATGAATTATTTTTGTTTGGGGGGGGGGGGTGATGTTTTATTATAGTATATAGAATTTATAAATAATTCATTGATATTCATTATACTCTATATATTATATATTTTAAAAAATGTTTTAATAATATTAGGGTGTGGCCCCCTAATCATATATTTAGAGGGGGTAGCCCCTCCCACCCCCTTATTGCTACACCCATAAGTGTATCGTATTTCAATTCTGGGTGGGCCCATGTCACATGCATGAACATATAATGCCTATGTATCGAATATAGCCTGTCGATACATAACTAGGTGTGCTGCTAATACTACATTGTATATATATATATATACATATATACGCTAGCTATTAATCTTGTACATCAATAATTATCCTCGTGACATATGCCTTTTGGTTTACTTATTTATTTTGTATTTTATCATCTCGCCAGAACTGTATTTTTACATTACTAAATTATTATTACTTTATTATTTATTATATTCTACTGGTAATTCTATCTGCTACCATTGATTACCCAATAAAATATGATGTGTCCAGTAGTAGGAATATGTCTAATACCATCAAATTCACTAAATAGCCTTAATTGTTATATTCTAGATATAACACATTCATGTATAAATATAATATATATATATATATATATATAGTATACAAACTCCTATATATCAAATATATTGTTGAGAGTATTTTCCTTATAACTAGTTTTTATTTTAATATGAAAATTCTATAAAACTATGAATTTCCCAATATATTATATTATGCATGGGTATATATTTATATATATATATTTCTAATGTAGAGTTTCTATTTAAAGATTTTTAATTATATGCATGTGTATGTTTGTTTATGTGTAGTGTTGTGTTTATTGATATAAGTCTATATTGGTTGTCTTTAAATATTTGTCAAACAGCCTAATTCTCAGAAACACTTGAAACTCTCTATCATGATTTTCATTGTTGTTTTTATTTACAAGGAATATATATATATATATAGAATAGATGAAAACAACATATTATAATGATGATGGGAGATAATATTACAACTATTATTATCATAATACTAATATTATTGAACTATTGTTAGCAGCCATCTATTGTTATTATTAAACCATGGGTATTAGTGAACTCTGTGGTTATTGAACTATTGTTATTAACATAGATACAGATACATGTATGTGTATTAATGTGTTGATTGTAGTAGTAGTATTATATATGTATTATATCACTCCTTCATATCAATAACCAATTAGTAAGAATATGAATAAATACATTTGATTAGGCTATATGGATATCATTATGTTATTTAAAACTTAACATTAATTTTATAATAATTTCATTACTTATAATAATTATTCCGTATAAACTAAAAATACTTATAGTATATACTTCCCATAAATTTTGTTGTTGAACTAATCTCAGCTATTTTGAATAATTTAATGATTTAACTTTAATTGATCTATATTTTTAGAATAACTTATAGGATATCTATAGATATGATCAATAACTTATGCATATATATATATATATTTTTTATAATAATCCCCAGTAATTATATGGCTTATAAATTCATATTTTAAATATATCTATCAATAAAAGTCTTCTACAATCTACACATATGAATACCTACTATAGATATTATTAGAAAATATTTATTCAGAAGCAAACACAGCTAAAAGTCTGTATTAACTGGTATACTAGCTGTAGCTAGTGATATAGGAATGCAGCGTTAAGTTACTACCAGTATAAACTTGGGGTGCATTTTTTGTAACGTCCGAATGTACCGACTTACCAAGCTAGCAAGCATTTTTTGTAACGTAACGGCGTCCCATCTATATTCTTATACATGTAAATGCAGATGGTACGTTGGTACGTTACAAAAAACGCAACATCCCGATGTACCAACGTCCCATCTGCACAATGGAAAGATGGTATATATTATGGGTACATTTGTTGTAGACATACCAACGTACCATCTGTATTAATTACATGTATAATTGCGGGATCTTCAGATGGTAAGTTGGTACGTTGGGATAGTACGCCGAAAATGTAGTACCAATGTACCATCTGAATTTATTAGTAAATGAATACAGATGGGATGTTGGTATTTTATAAAAAACGCACCCTTAGTATTCGATATATACTCTTGACTATTGACTATAGTACTCGACTTTAAGTATCACAATCAGCACCCCGTGACCTCTAACACTCGACCTCTGCGTACAGATCACCGACGAGTTCGAAGGTTACGACAGCGACCTGTTCTCGATTCCGTCGCACTACAAAGATGACGTGGAATCCGTGCTTATCCCGAACGGAATCATACTGGACAGGTTACAGCCCACCCCAGCTAGCTCTAGTCGTAAGACTATTCAGTATATTCCTTATGAGACACGCGACGCCTAACTTAATATCATCATACGTGTAGGATTGATAGAATGGCTATGGACATCATGCAGGAACAAAAGAAGCATAAAGGTCCTTTAGTGGCACTATGCGTATTAAAAGGTCAGCATATATTCCTATACTCAACACTTATACCTATACTTATACGCTTATATACCTATGCTTATTATCATTTATTATATGTAACGATAATCATGATGAATAAATATTATTTAATAATGAATTTATTATTTTAATATTTATTTCATTTCGTTAAATCAATTCATCGTCGAACGTGATTCATATTCCATTAATATCCATAATAGTTATATTTACAAAATATGTATAAATATTATCCAACATTGTAATAATAATTATTTAAAATTATGATATTTTGAAAAATATAGGTTTTGATTACAAATTGTACGAGTATGATATCCAGTTTTAATAATAATATTATGTCCACCATTATATTCGCTAAGTTATTAAATACTTTGTGTGTTGAAATTAAGAAACCAGCCATATTATCGTTACCTAATATCACCTATAGGTGGCTACAAATTCTTCACCGACCTGTGCGACAGGATCCAGTCGATATCGAGGTATGACAAACAAAGCGTTCCACTGATCGTAGACTTCATCAGAGTGAAGAGCTACACGGTTAACCATCAGTAACTAGACTCTCCGGTATTTAGTTGTATAGAATATTGTTAAATTGATATTTTAGTATGTAATACATATATGCATAATTAATTTGTTCTTATATTTTTCTGCTAAATTACATTCATCATAATAATATTAGCAATTAATAAAAAAAATTTATAACAAATTTGATAAATAAATGTATATTTCAATTAAAACTCTATTTATTTTTAGAGGGAAATAAAGGTGACTATATGAGAAGGGTATGGAAGTAGAAGTCATTTAAATAATGTGCCTACTATATATATACTATTATAGATTAACTTTTATTCATGGTTATATATTAAGTAATGTCGTAGATTATCAAAAATTAAGAAGTGCTTCGCAAGCTGAATTAACATATTTAGGCTCACAGGCTATCAGCTGATGTTACCAGCTTCCTATTGGTAGGGGAGATAACTCCATCATCTCATTATAACATTATATTCGTAAAACTTATTATTTCTTTTAGTTTATAGAAAATTTTAATTTATTTATTAATAATATAATGTTATTGTTATTGTCATATATTATATAATTTAATATAAGTAAGCAGTACTCTTGTAATAAATTTCTTGAAATTACTACAATTACTACAATAATTCTTTAAAATATATTATATTATCGAACTTGCACGAATTCATGAATTAATAAACATATATTGTATATGATTGTTGTCTATAGTTGTTCATGTAATATTTAAATTAGCATAAGTAGCCTGTCATAGAATTACATACTATCATTAGATTTAACTAAATATATTGTAGGAATATTTCACATTATTATATCAATTAAAAATAAATTACATTTTAAATACAATAACGTATGAATAAAAGTATATATTAGAATTAAATGATAATTACGTTAATACATCAACACAGAATATGGAATCATGCGGAAACATCCAGATAATAGGAGGGGATTACCTTCAAGAGATCAAAGGAAAGGTTTATACCCTATAGTGTTTCAATATATTTAATCAAAATAGAATTATAATATATATATATGATATATATATAATTGTGATATAAATATTAAAAATCTAGATTTAAGTTTGCGGTAAAATGCAAAATTTTCTTTAATTTTAAATATTTTATGATCTCATAAATAGTTCAGTTTAAGGAAATAGTCTAGTACAAATGGGTAACTGCAGTTAAGCATGCTTGCTTGTTTGGAAGCTGACATGAAATACACAGTAATATGTACACACTATTGTATGTTCAACTGTTGCAAACCATTAACTACATTACTATATTTAAATGCATAGGTAATAGCTATATCATAGACATATACTATACATATTCTAATTATATCTGGTAAATTCAGCTATTGATTTTATTAAATTTAGATAATTTATTTATTAAATATATATATATATATATATATATATGTATATAAATATTCTATTGAATATACACGTATTATGATTGAGTGAATTATCATACAATTAAATATAGTTTTTTTTGCATAGATTTCTATATATCGATATTTTATTATATAAGATATATTGCGTGTAAGTGGTGTACCCCTATCTGTAGAGATATAGCTATAGCATATATCATATGTACTTGTATTACTTCACATACACTGCATCATCTATACCGCATACAACGTAGCGATAGTGATGATGATATTAGTATGTGGAAGCTCTCACAGTAGGTATATACATTACCCAACACAGAATGTGATCGTCATAGAAGATCTGATCGACACGGGCAATACTATGGTGAAGTTGTTGCAAGTGCTGCGAACCTATGAACCCGCAGACATTAAAGTTGCTTGGTCAGTACACCCGTTATGTGCGCAGGTAATGTAATATATCAATAGTGATGATTTAATGGTAGGCAATACAGATACAGTACTATTAATAGATTTGTACACATTTAGAAGAAAAACTATGTTCTACTAAAAGAATGCTAACTTCTTCATTATTTATTTTTTCAATACAATATTTATCAATTTGAAATATAATATATTGATCTATATAAATATTTATTTTTGTTTACATATTACGCATAATTCATGGTAAATTATTATTTTATTTATAAATATACTTTGTATATAATATTCAATACCTCACCCTATAATGTATATTTCATTTCATGTCACACATATATTTGTTAGCTTAATGGTGAAACGAACTCCAAAAAGTAACGGATTCCAGCCAGATTGTTAGTATAACTATCAACACATATATTCACTGTACATTAAGCTGGATCAATTTTTAAAGATATCGCTTATATAGCCTATTAATCTATATTTTAATGTTGGCAATGTTTCTGTCACAATGGTATACTTTTTATTTGTATAGGTAGTATTCAGCATGTGTCGGAGCTTTTAAAAATGCCTATAAATATTTGTATATAGAAAAAATCCCTCTATTTAATCAAGTGACTCCATTTATATTTTATATAACCCCAAACCATTTACTAATACAAACGACAAATACCCACATATATAGATATACTTAGCTATTATTTATATCTTAGTGATATAAATAATAACTATAAAGTTATTTGAAGATGGCATATGGCATATGGGTACTATATAAGATTTTATATATTGATGTTATTATAATAAAATTGGTATCGTTGGAATTCTTATCAAATTCTATAATATGAGTCATCTTATTTTTTTAATTTTTATTTAAAAAAAGTTTGGTAAAAATTATAAATGTTTTAGATAGAAATTATGAATGTTTTAATTTATTTATAATACATATTATACCATAATTCAATAATGAATATTTTATAATTAAATTAAAAAAATATATTTATTATATATATATATCTATATAATTATTTATAGAAATAACAAAATTATCAGTATTTCTGACCAATATGGGGAAAATATCTAAAATTTATATGGTTTATATTTTTACAAAGCTATTTAAATTCTAATATAAGTTGTATCTTGGTTTTTACAAATTTACAAAAGAACAACAATTATAGTGCAAACTAATAATTTTACAAAAAAAAGATAAGATGTGAAATATATTTTTAAATTTCTAATAATTTAATTGTAAAAATTAAAAAAAAACCAATTATAATTATTAATCCAGTCGATTAAAAAAAATTCTAATAATTCAAAATCTTTTTTTTTCAAATATAAATTATTTATTATATTTTTACATTAAAATAGTGAATAAATAACCATATTGTATACTATACATTACTTTTTTCTTATTTAATGTAATAGTACACTCATATATTTATGTTTATATTTTATTATCAATATATTTTTAATTAAAATTAAAATAAATTGTATTTTAATAAAATTTCCTGGAAAATCGAAAAAAATTATTATACATATATTTTCTTATACAAAAATATATGATTCTGACTAGTTACAGATATAACTACACACACAAATGTTAATGATGATAAATCGAAGTTTCAAAATATCTCCTATTTCCTATGTTAAAATTCCTATCTCTTCCATGTTAAACTTTAATAAGGTGACGCAGCTCCAATAATTAATTAAAAATGTTGTTGTATTCAATTTGTTAAATAACATATATATTTATATATATTCATACAAAAAGAAAATAGGTACAATTTATAAAATATCTACCGAGCTGACCCGGCTTAGTGTAAAAAGCCACCATACATAACTATTATTCACAACCAATACAGTGTACTGTACTATCTCTCGCTTCCATTATACATCTCTTTAATACAGTTACAGGATTCGAAATTCCGGACAAATTCATAATCGGGTACGCCCTGGATTACAATGAATATTTCCGTGACATGTCGGTTAGTACTATAGCCTACTTCTATTGTTTAGTTATGTTATAATCATCTCTATATATTGTGAAGGTTTCATTACTATTAAGTTCATAAGAGATAATGTACTGTATTATTCACATACTTATACTTTATTATTATGAATTAATATATATATTATTTATGATATATTCATGATAAAATAATAGCAAATATATTACACATTTCACCATATGGATTAAATCGTGAATATATATATATAATGATTATTCTTCTCTCTAGTTCTGTGAAATGATTATTTGATAACAATTCTTTATAATTTATATTAATTAATAAATACATTTTGTCCATATATATGCATTGAAATGCCGATAATTCTCTAATATTATAAGTATGGCTGACGTTTGATTATATAGATAGATAGATAATATTAGTACTGATCCCCTCCCCTCAATATACAGCACATCTGCATTATAAGTGAAATCGGACAGAAGAAATATGCAAAATAATGAAGAAATGTTTTCTTATTTTATTTCAACAATAACGCAAACAATACAAACGATAACATGTGAATAAATTAATTGATTAGGCATAATGTTGTTTACTCGTTGTTTAGGTAGTGTCTTGTTGTTCAAACACCGGGTAACTTTGCATCACCTGTTCCCATGTGGTCTTGCCGAGGGATAACTTCTGAATCAGCAGAGGGATATCTTCCAGCTACAGTGGTAATGGGCGATACAGGTTAAGTTAGGGGTTACGCATGGTATTCGCTAGTGTGTATAGTGTTGCGGTCGAAGGTAATATTTGATTATTTAAAAGTGAAAGTGCTAAATTAAATTCAGCTTAAATTGGACAAATACAATGAAATGTTATATAAAGTGCAAGTTCTATGTATATTATATAGCTAGTGCGAGTGCTATTTATAGTACGTAGAGAGCTAGTGCGAGTGCTATTTATATAGTACATAAAAAGCTAATGCAAGTGCTATTTATATAGTGCATAAAGAGCTAGTGCGAGTGCTATTTATATAGTACATAGAGAGCTAATGCAAGTGCTATTTATATAGTACATAGAGAGCTAGTGCAAGTGCTATTTATATAGTACATAGAGAGCTAGTGCGAGTGTAGATTAGATGTAATAGCAGTCCACACGCTTGTTATAGGGTAACCTTAGCTCTGATCTGCTTCATGGAATCTCTCTCTCTGAGTGTAGCGGTGGGGGGTTGAGCGTTCACCGTGTCAAAGTCTATAGTGATCGCGTACGATATCGCTATCTGATCGGTACGGGCGTACCTAACAGAGTGTTATGTAATAGTGGTTAATATCACTCTGATACATAGTAGTTTAGTTTTGTTATATTTTCAGTATCTATTTTTTAAAGTTTAATTTATTTTTTAATTATTAATTCTTATTTTTCATTCTACTTTTACAATAATATGATAATTTATTAACGTATATTAATTTAATTTAGAAAAATTATTGATAATTTATATATAAAAATTGTCAATCTGAAAATAATAATAAAATTATGAGATTACAAATATAATAAATATATAAAATTGATATTAATGTAATACTTTAGTAAAACATAAAATCTATTTTAATTATTGAAATTAATATAGAAAAAGAAAAAAAGTTAAATTTAATGTAAATATATCGAAAATAATTATAGATTATAAACAGTAGTATGCAGATAGATAGCGCCACTAGTATAATAACCTCCTGCCGATGGAGCCACCGGTTGCGTCTACTCTATAGGATATGTCGTGTTCCGTCAGCGATAATGCTATGTGTATGTAGGTAGTAGAGTGAAGTAGCAATGGGGAGGGAGGGAAGTAGGGATAATGCTGTGTGTGTATGTGTATGTAGTAGCAATGGGGAGGGAGGGAGGGAGGGAGGGAAGAGGGATAATACTGTGAGTGTATGTGTGTCTGTATGTAGTACAGTGTAGTAGCAATAGGGAGGGAGGGAAGGAGGGATAATACAGCAGATATTTGATGGGGATGAAGGGATGAGAGAAACGTTAACACTAACACAACTATTTGATGAGGAAGGAAGGGAAGGAAGATATAGAGAAGTATCAACACTAACATAACTGTTTAACAGGAAAGAGGGGAGGGAAGGAGGTGAGAGGTGTATTAATACTAACACAGTTGTTTGATGAAAACATTGAATTCACTCTTGTTACTGATTGGCAGAATGGAACACTTGTACGGGGCGATCGCAGCGGGCAGACTGAGGTACTGATATTGTGTGCACGTTATTAGAGCTAGGGTGTACTAGAAGTGTGCACGTTATTAGAGATAGGGTGTACTAGACGCTGTCACGTTATTAGAGCTAGGGTGTACTAAACGTGTGCACGTTATTAGAGCTAGGGTGTACTAGACGTGTGCACGTTATTAGAGCTAGGGTGTACTAGACGTGTGCACGTTATTAGAGATAGGGTGACTAGATGTGTACACGTTATTATAGCTAGGGTGTACTAGACGTGTGCACGTTATTAGAGCTAGGGTGTACTAGACGTCTGCCAGTTATTAGATATAGAGGGTGATACACATGCAGACGTTATTAGAGGTATGTTGTACTAGATGCGCGTACATCAGAAGTAGGGTTTACTAGACGCTGGCACTTTATTAGAGGTAGGGTTTATTAGATTAACACACATTCTTAGATGTAGGTGTTCACGTTATTAGAGGTTGGGTCACCAAGGTAATGTCCTTAAAAGTAGTGCAAACTAACGGTTCGTTGTTCATCACCTTCTCGTATTCTAAAGCTGTGCTCCAGAATAGCGTACATTATCCTACCTATTCCGAAAGAGGGTTCCACCACTGAAGGTACTATCTAAGGAGGAGAATTTCACATTATTACTATACTATTATATATATATATATATATATATATATATATATATATATATATATAGGTAGATAGATTGATAGACAGAGTTTATTGAATTGCTATTAAATGAGTAAAAAGTAGAAATAAAAATAATAAGATTAATAAAATAAAACACAAAACTAATTTAGTAATATATTATACATGCCTTGAATATTGATAATGTTAAAGATAGGCATATTAGTTATATTGGACATACTAGGTAATTAATAATACTAGTAATATTATTCCCGTTTTTTGGAAATGTAATTTTATATATAATAAAAATTAGGTGTTACTCAACTTAAATATAATACATATTATATGTAAATCTAATATTTTCTTAAATTTATATATATTAATATATAATTATTGTATAGTAAAATTTCTAATATTTATTAATATGTCATGTAATTATAGAATGTAATTAATTGATCTTATAAATAATACCAATCAAAATTATTATATAGTAAAATAGAAAATAAGATTTATTAAATTGAAAAATTAATATTAGTTACTTTAATTAAATTTATATGAAATGAGTGGATATAAACGTGAGCTAATACATGACACATATATCTTTATCTGTATAACGTATTACCTCTTCTACGTAAGTTTTCTTCGTGGATCTCTTCACCGACAACATCGAAGAGTTCAGTTCGTATTCCTTATCAGAAGTGGCTAACTTGTAAGAACTAAGTGAGGAGGGAGAGAGTGATAGTAAGCGAAGGTGAGCTTTTGTTAATAGTTAGTGAACAGTGAAACAATCAGTTATGTAAGTAAAGGGATGTGTCTAGAGGTGACAATTAGTGAAGGGGGCGTGTCTACCAGCTGTGTAAGTAAAGGGGGGCTGACTAGCATTGGTAGTAGATGGCGTGATTAGTGGTGAAAGTTAGTGAAGGGGCGCGGCTAGTTATGTCAGTAAGCGAAGGGGGCGTGGCTAGTTATGGCAGTAAGCGAAGGGGGCGTGGCTATCGTACCCGCCATCTTTGATGTTCGTCTCCACAGTACACAACTCTTCGAGGGAGAGACTCTCCAGTGCCTTGATGATAGACTTGCCCTCCTTACGGAACACTTTACCTACGGCAGACTTGTTAGCGACCGCTTCTACTACTTCCTCGAGTATGTGAAGGTCGTAGGGTCAAGGTCGATAATACTGGTAATGCGCTTATCTCCGGTTTACTTTCGTAATTAACGATATTAATTATTAACTAGTGCACTGCATAGGAATTCAGTTATATTTTTATTTAAAAAATAAATAAATGTATTATATATCAATTCATTTTTAATTCCTAAATATAATTATCAATAAATATGAATTCTGTTAAATAAGTGATCTGTTCCGACGTAATAAAGGATATCGGTTCCGGAAGATTCTTCTCGGCGACCAAGTTTACACCCGAAGCTTTTGAATGTGACTGAAGGTCGAAACATGACCTGTCCGCACAGCCTACACATTCCACCCATCCCTAGTTATGTAATAATGGGGTTAGCTCTCACGTGTGTGGCTAAGATGATGGTGGTGGTGATGGTGGTGATGTTAGTAGTGATGATGATGGTGATGATGATGAAAATGATGATATGATAATGATGATGATAATAATAATTATGATAATGATGATATGATAATGATAATGATGATGATAATAATAATTATGATAATGATGATGATAATAATAATGA
Organism: Osedax fenrisi; assembly: GCA_964019155.1. Classification (NCBI taxonomy): domain Eukaryota; kingdom Metazoa; phylum Annelida; class Polychaeta; order Sabellida; family Siboglinidae; genus Osedax; species Osedax fenrisi. The sequence goes on along the minus strand of OZ025241.1, from coordinate 68,239,279 downwards.
TGATGATGATGATGATGATAATGATGATGATAATAATAATGATGGTGATGATTATAATAATGATGATGATAATGATGATGATGATGATGATGATGATGATGATGATGATGCTAACATAGGAAGTCTTAAGCTCAGCATCCCAGCAATCTTTAGCATAATGAGCCATTTCGTTGTTCATGTGTTGTCTGAATCTTATCTTCTTTGGGTCAACGCCCACCTGTCAATGAAGAAGGGGAAAGAGGGATATATAGATATCGGGGGGTGAATATTGCTTAAATAGGCTAACCTTCACTAAGAAAAGATAAACTCTGCCCATAAAGTAGGCCAAGGTTTGGTTGGAAATCAGCCCCTGTGAACATAATGTACGATATAAAAATAATAATAAATGTATGGAGTTTAAATGTTAATTGCACTCAATGGATTCACAACGAAATAATCGGTTTCCACGATATATTTGTCTCATAAACGATACCTATACATTTAATTCATTATTGTGAATATGATTAATGATAATGAATAATACGAGTGTACTAGGTAGGGGCGCTGCAATAGGTGGGGGACAGGGGGGGATATGTCTCCCACTTTAAAATCTAGGTGGACCTCATATGTATTGGTCCCCCCCCACTTTTACCACACGACTTATTTTGATCGGTTGGTTCCCCCTACATACACCCCATCGTTCCAGCGCCCCCTACATACACACCATGGTTCCAGCGCCCCTACATACAGACCATCGTTCCAGCGCCCCTTACATACACACTATCGTTCCAGCGCCCCCTACATACACCCCATCGTTCCAGCGCCCCTACATACACACCATGGTTCCAGTGCCCCCTACATACACACCATCATTCCAGCGCCCCCTACATACACACCATCGTTCCAGCGCCCCTACATACAGACCATCGTTCCAGCGCCCCTAGTACTAGGATAGGAGAGACGCGCGACTACAGCTGCTAACGATGTCGACGGCTTGTTTGATGGTGTAGTTACGCGCGAGTTTGCCGTCCATCTGGTAGGTGGCGCTGTATAGAGGTAGCGCTATGTCCTCGACCATGAAGAACTTGGGGTGATCTTTCTCGGCGGGGTCGTGGAAATGTTCTATCTCAGCCATCTGGAACTCTCTGCAGACAACGGCGGTGGTGGTGGTGGTGATGGATAGTTAAGTTTAAACTGTTTTAGTTCATACTTTTAAATTAATTATATTTATGAAACAATTATACAATATTATACAATTATTTTATTATCTTATTTTATTATTTACTTTAATGTAATGGATTGAAATATGATAACTTATGTTCATGAACAGTATTTTATTAGTTTTATTAATTTTGTATTATTTAATTGTTTCATTTGCTAATTATATTACAAAGAATGTTAAACATGAATCATTATTATTATATTATTACTTTTACTAATATTGTAATCTGTACATGAACATATTGGAGGTATCAACCAAATAAAGCCTAGGCTTTCACTGATCCTCCATAGACGTATGATATACATAGTATGTCGTATATCTATAAACTGATTTCATTCATTCATTCAAACATGAGTATATAGATGAATTTGGATATCTATTGAATACAAAAAATTATTTAATTATCTCTATTAGTTTTTTATCAGTAGCGTTTTCGGTAGAGCTATAAATAGCATGGTGTAGATGAACTCCAGCGCCTACCCTTAAGTGCGTTATGACTAACAGTGTATAGATGTACGTGTATTTATTTACATATATATATATATATCGTACAGTTTTAAATGTTAATATTAACATCGTAAAATTTCAATAATAAACGATTATGAAAATGAATTCAACTCGTGTATTATGTAGCCGCCTTAATGATTAGTGTGTTCTCGGTTATTTTATTTTTTAAATTTGTTGTTATTTATTTTAATATATAATAAAATAAATAATCCTTATTTCATTTATGAAGATATCATGTTTAATACTAAAATAATATTTTCACAATTGAGAATTTTAATACAAATAATATATTCTCATATTTTAATATATCTATAAATTATTTTTTATTTTAATATGCTTTTGCAAAATAATCATAATATAATTGATCATATATAATATCGTTTTCTATAATTTAAAATAATATTTTCACAATTGAGAATTTTAATACAAATAATATATTCTCATATTTTAATATATCTATAAATTATTTTTTATTTTAATATGCTTTTGCAAAATAATCATAATATAATTGATCCTATATAATATCGTTTTCTATAATTTAAAAAAATTTAATATTTATTTGTAATATTGAGATCAAATATTCAGCTATTCATCTAAATTAATAATAAAGTAAGTAAAACTATTACTGAATATTACATAGTCAGTCTAAGAACTCAGTTAGAGCTGTCTACATTTCACAGCTGTATTATATTAGCGTATGTTATGTATGTATAATGTATATAGATATCACTCTGGAATGCCCCTTATAACTGGCATTGTGGGCAGGTATGTGTCAATTTACTGTAAATGATTCATATTTTACTGTATATAATATATATATATATATATAAAAGTACATATATGTATATTTAGCAACATTCATTATGATGATGACCTAGTATAACATGAAATGTAAACCGAACTCTAATAAGACCGCTTCTGGGAGATATTTCATTTCTAAACGCCATTCCTATTTGTGCCGCGGAGAACGGCAGCTTTCCCTGGTTGAAGTCCAGCAAGCGCTTGAAGTTAACGAATATGCCTTGTGAGGTCTCGGGTCGTAGGAATCTTTAATGATGATTTAATAATAGTGTGTTAATTATGTAATAAATAATATGAATATATGCATTAATATTTATAAATATAAAATATTTAATAGCAGATTTCCTTTCCTTGCATATTACCATGCCATTTTTATATATTGATTTTAATTTACGAATTTAATTATTCATAAAATAACTTAAATAATACAATTCATATTTATGTTATAAAATAGTCTGCTATTAAGAGTATTACATGAATATTAATAAACCTTAAAATATGAATTTTAATAAATTATCCACATGAATGGGTAAAATATCAGGATAAAATTATAAATACACCAAATAGAGTATTAAATAACAAATACAAATATACATTTGATTCCATCTCTTGTATCAATAGATACACATACTTATACTCAATAGACAACAACAACTGATGGTAACTACCCTTTCATGTATCCTGAAGGTCCTATAGAGGTCGCGAACATCAAGTTGAACTCGTGAGGTTTGCCAAGGTCGTTACCGCTAACAGGCGACTTTATGTTGTACTTGATGATCACTTCTTCCATGCCATCTATGCTCATTGATTCTATCTAGATGTGAGAGAAAGAGTGTTAGAGTGTAGGAAAGAGATGTTACTAGTTACTCTTATAATTATTGAAATGCTTGCATAATAATTATTTAACCATTAATATCTAAATAAGTGAAATTATAATATTTTATTTTAAATAAATTGATATTCATAATATTATTATGATGACAATAAAAGTAATAATACATTATTAATATTATAAACAAAATTGTATTTAATAATATTGCATACATTGAAACTTGAGATAATGTATAATGGATAATAATATATGATTTATAATGGATAATGTAAGATTTTAGTAAATGATTCTAACTTATATTATTTTTTAAAGAATGATTTTATTTTATTGAATTTTCAATTGGAAATGATTAATACGTCAGTGAAATATTAAACAATTAATAATTATAATTAATGTTTTGAATTTGAAATAGAGTTTCTTTTAATTATCATAATTTATAAATATATATTAGTTAAATTATATATAGATATATATTTCTAATAGAATATATTATAATTATATTTTAAATAATAATAACGTATTTATTTATGTTGCTGTAATACTGATAAGAAAAATAAAATAATTATAATAATTAAACAAAAACACAATCATTCAATGTTATAATCAGTAATTGTTAAAAATAATGAGTGTTGTAAAGTTACCATAGGCAATAATGAATTGATTTCTTTCTTTAATTCAGGTTTAGTTTTCTTATCCATTAGAACTTTCTCGAAGTGAGCTGTTTTAATATGAGGCTGAGTATTACAGGGAATTAACTAATAAACTTCAAAAGCTAACTTTACTAATTCATATTTCTGCTATATGATTCTATATGATTTAGTTGAAATTATTAAATTAATAAATGAAACTAAATAATATTTGTAAAAAAAATCTCAACTAGAAGGAAAATATCTACTTTAAGGAGGTTTACACTAGAATAATAACATGTAAAACCATACGTATTCTTAGAACAATTTAGAATTTACACTCGATAATTTTAAATAGTTGCAAGACCACTTTTTAACCACGTTTTAATTTCCACGGCATAATTCTAGTGTGAATACCTCTTTAGTTGACAATATTTTAATAATTAACTATTATTTAAATGTTTATTAGAAGAAATGTTTAACTATATTTATTTAAAAATTATATAGTGTATACAATAAATATATATAGTCTAGATTTTAATATAAGTAATATTTGTTAACAAAATACATTTAATTATATATATATATATATACATACTAGTCATTAATAATATATATTAGATAATTTGATACAATTAATACTATTAATAAATAGATAATTCTTAATTATAAGAAATTTTCAAAAAGTAAAACATAATAAAATGGTACTTAAGTTCATTATATTTCATCTAAAAGTTACAGACTATAACTGTCATGGAATATAACTAAAGATATACGGAACATTAGTAGAGGCACTAACCTTCGATTAGATGATCGGTTCTAAAACATTCTCCAGTCTTTGTATCCTTGACCATGACATCGGCGAACTTATCGACGTGTCCACTTGCCCTATGCGGAGAGGGTAAAGGTTAAGGTCAAGGTCGCTAAAGAAGGCAGTGGCTAACTTTAGAACGTGTTCAGGAGTCATTATTGAACAGTCGACTTCCAGCATCTGCTCCTCCATGACGAAGTGATTACGCCAAATCTGTTTGGGAACATGGCAAATTTTGGAGTCGGAGATAAATTATAGTAATAATTTATTAGAAGACATTTGGTTTTCTGTTTATATTATATATATATACTTGTTTCTCCTAGGAGGCTTCAAGGCAATATTGCATATGTTTATTGTTCTCACCGATCAGACGGATGAAATACTTAATTTGGATTGTTGAACTATCGCAAACTTAATATCAAAGCCGCGGACGTAGTAATAACCTGTAGGATGTTAGATTTCATGGCACATCCCATTGGACCATAGTCGTAGAGTCCGGCAACACCTGATGTAATGATATGTAGTGGAAATAGTCACTCGGGTTATTAATCAGTATGTTAACAGATGGCATGGTAATGTGCTTAAACCACGATACATATTTAACAATTATTTAATATAATAGCAGAAATAAAAAATACGATTTTGATTGATTTTTTTTGGAATTATTTATTTGAAAAATTAATTGAATTGGTTTATTGGAAATATTAATTAACATTAAGAACACATATAGAATATAAATTTTATCAGATTTAATATCAATAGAATATTTAATTTTTAATAGAGACATTTCAACATTAATCATGCTATATAGCTGTATGTATATGTTAGTTATACTTAAATTTAGCAATTTAATATATATATTAATATATAATACATAATAATATGTTAACCTCCATAAATAGAAAAACTCATATCGTAGAAGAACTTTTGTTTCAACAGATCTTCAAGTTTAACTCTATCGATCATGTCATTCTCTATGGCAGAAGATAATTCCAATACCTTTATATTATACAAAGTAAATATACTATAATGTATATATATATATATAATTTAAAATTATTAATTTTAATTGAGTTATTATTAGAATAGAATCAGTATAAACTTAAAAATTAAAATGGTATTATTATAAATATAAAATATAATAATAATATCATTTATAATATATAATATATTTACTTATTATAACTTACTTAAAAATTACTTAATTACTTAATAGAGAATTTATGATTCACAGAATATATATAATATATTTACTTATTATAACTTACTTAAAAATTACTTAATTACTTAATAGAGAATGTATGATTCACAGAATAAATATAGATATAAATACACTAATAAAAAAATACATGCTCAAATTAACAACCTCATCGTATATATATATATAATTATGCACCTACAAGTGGTGGCAACACCTATGATAAGTGCTAATAAACCTTATTATCATCATCGTCATCGTCGTATATATAATGATCTATATAAAAGACGGCAGGTAACCTTGTCCTCCAGCTTCTTCTTGCGTAACTTCAGCTCTGTGACGGCAATCTTAACATCGTTAGCCGATGCTTTGTTCGCTTTAAGTTCTCTGACGCGGTCTCCCTAGGAACAACGTCAATAGATATATTACAACCCACTCGTAGTGAATGATCGCAAATCATTATCATTATAAATGTATTGAAATGTTAATTATAATAGTTATAGTGAAAAAAAATATTTATATATATATATATTAAGATATACTTTGCATTTTTTCATAATTGTACGTTAGTTATACAGAATTGTAAAGGCACGATTAATTAATGACATAACAATGTTATGATAACATATTTAATATAATATTAAATATTATATAATTTTTATATAATCTTTATATAATCCTTATATAAAGAAGAAAATTATCTGTAAAAAATTGTACTTACGGGAATTATATGTAAACATACTATATATTATCAGATTAATAATAACATAATCGTATAATAGTGCAAGCTACAATTATATGAAAGATATATTTTAATAACGCCTACCGCAATAAAATATCGCCACATCATAATCAATGATGATCCGACTGCATATATTTAATAGAAATAATTCGGAAAATATTCTATTGAAATAATTGGACACATATATTCAATAGGAATACCTCAACACATATAAGCATTTAACCAATATTATATTGTGATGGGTGTCCAAATTACAACCTAATTATATGAATGTTTAAGATTATAGCCACCTAAAGGCAATAATTAGTTAGGTTAAAATATATGGGGCACTATACGATATGCAATTATAAAATTATGATATTACTAAAAAAAACAATATTTACTTGGTTACACTTAATTTATATAAACTCATTCACTATAAAATATAAACACATAAATGTATACATGATCATGTACAAATATGTATCAATGTATCAATACAAATGCAGATTCATATAATATATTAAACTATAGTTATTTACTATATATTTTGATATTACTAGCGCCCTGTATAAACGAACAATACATATCATTATTTACAAATGTTTGCTTTTAGTTTAGATAAAGCGTGTTTAAATGGAATTATCCTGAAGAAGGCTTCCGATTATTTATTTCAGAGTTTAAGATAGGCGGTACTTATATATATATATATATATATATATATATATATATCATTCAAATACATCTGTTACACATTATTGCACAATTTTAAATAATTTGACAAAGTAAGTTACTCTGAGTAACTCGTATAATGGGTTACTCTGATAGTAACCGATTATACAATATTTTATAGTAACACAATATTATATAGGCTCACTTCGGGATATAATGCAGCTAAAAAAAGGATTGTACTGACGGTAGGCAAAATAAAATAACTATAAATAACAAAGTTCACAACTCGCAAGGTGTGCGTCGGTCGAATACATTATTTGCAGTCAGATACTATTAATGACTTTTTATAAGCTCACTTTGTCACAAAGTTTGTGATATAATGCAGTTAAACAAAAAAGAAGAATACAACTAAACCAACTAAATCAAACAACCCAACAATATCAATTATAAAATAGGATGGTACTCGTACTCGTATGGTTATATATCATATATATATATATATATATATATATATATATATATATATATATATATATGTGCCTAGTTTCATGCGGTACCCATATATAATAGAATATATCATATCGGTCAGAATATTTTACATTATGCAGTAGTGCGTAACAGATGCATTTGAGTGATATATATAAGTAGCGCCTATATTGAACTCTACAATTCTAAAAATAATCGGCGCCATTCTTTAAGATTCACGATTTAAATTGGCGACTTTCTCCAGATAGTAACTGGAGAAAGTGATTCCAGTCACTAACTGACTTAGCCGAATTAATATATAGATCTCAAAATATAAATAATATATTAAATATATTAATACATTAATAATATAACTTGTAAATAAAACTAATTACCTGTTCTTTAACTGAGAGTTGTAAAGGTTCTAAAACTTCTAAAACTTTAGGATCATCCATTTCTGAACTATAAAATTTGCTTAATGCTAAACGTCTAACTTTACCAGAAAATTTTTGTGAATAATCTTTAAAATATCCCTTATTAAATGCTTGTAAAAATCTTCGTTTTTTACTTATTGACAATGGTATATTGCTAATAACTTGCGAATATTTTGTACAGTTTTTAAATAAAATATTCGAGAAAGATTTAATTGAAAAAATTGACATGTCGCAATATTTTCCAAAGATTGCAAGAATTATCATAGACTATAAAATGATTCTGTTAAATTACGTGTATTGGTACTCTCATCTGTAGGGTAATTTTATTTTTATGAAGTCATATGACTATGAAGTTATATGGTAATATTACCAGGGTGTTACTCCCTGATATTACCAAGACCTTCTATAACCTCCGAGGTTATAGGAGGTCTTGTCATTACATTCCATCCATAAACTTAAATGAATTTGTCAACCGAAATTACTCTAATTTCCTTCTAGGCCATCATATATGTATACACAATTATATAAGATAATTTTAATACCTATTTTAATGGTCGATATATATAACTATAACTCACGGTAGTTATTGACCGGTTTATATGTTATGTATTACCAAGAACTCCTATAAGTTATATGATATATATAACCTCGAGGATATGGGAGGTATTGGTATTACATGCATATACTTATAGTTTATATGTAAAATACAAATATATGATTACATGTCACAGTTGTTCCAGAGTCCAGGATTGTATGTGTTAAATAGAAGATAAAATACTTTATATCAATATTAAATTAATTGTTATTATATATAGTTATTTATATTCGTTCATATTAGTCCCAGTATACTATGGTATATATATATATATATAAATATATAGAATGTATACATTCTATTTAGAATAATAATAAACAAATTTTCTCTTTATATCAGAACTATAGTTCTAAATTATAATTTACTTTTTTTAAGGAAAATCATAGCCCAAAAAACGATATCATTAACTATATTATAATATAATATAATAATTAATTAAAGGATAGATATATATCTGTATATATTGGTCATCTTCATTATATATTGACCAGAAAATAATATAATTATATTATATTAATAACATAACTGTATTAACTTCATTATTTATCTAACATCTATTCACCACAATAAGGATTTGATCATATATGTTAATTCCTATGATAGTATACTATGGGCTAAAAGTTTAAAGTAATGTATGTCACATTATATCAACTATGTCATAAGTAATGCTCATATTACAATAAGAATACACCTAGCAAACATTAATAACCTCATAATAGCAGAATAACAGCATAACAGACTATTTAAAATCCTCAAATATTTACATTGTGCCATTATGCTGCTATTATGTTGCCATTAAATGTCTATCAGGCTGCTATTATGAGGCTGTTATGTTGTTATTTAAAGTCTATTATGCTATTATTATGCTGCTATTAATATTAAAAGTATATTATGCTGCTATTATGAGGCTATTAATGTTTGCTGGGCATCTTTATTATTCAGCTTTCAGATCAGTATTCTAAAGTAGGATTGGATATCCCTTTTTCGACAGAAGTTAGATTAAAACAAGTAGGTATGTATATGTCTACTTTATTATGACCTTTTCAATATATTATTTAAATAAATACTTTAAGAAATGAAGCTTAATCATATTTAAATGCTATAAATAGGAGGAAATCAAACATGTAATCCAAAGTTTACTGGTTATATTGATCTGATAGCACTACTAGAACAACATAACATAAATAGTAATATTATTTCAAGATATGGAGCAGAGGTAATCCATGAGAAATGTAAGATTATTGTCTTAAATGCATTGACAACTTAAATGGAACCAGGGAACCTGGTCCAGTGTGGGTATGAGAACTAATTTAAAGATAACGCTTTCACATATTTGGTAGTAACTTATTGCTTGATAGAAAAAGCAAAACATATTTCAAAACAAGAATGGCAATAGAAAAATCATTACTGGTGAGATTAGAGAATATATAGAAAAGTAGAAATATTGGTAAATTATAAACCCATATTTTAAATCTACAACTCCCTCGCTTTATTTATAATAAATATATAGTTGCAAAAAATGGACGTTTATGGAAGTATTGAAGAATTGGCTCACTGAATTTGAAGTTAAGCGTATAGGAGAACATATCATTGGAATATAGACAACTACTCCGACTATCACACAGAGAAAATAAGCACATGTATAACAGAGAAAATAAATGTACTGATTTATAACCATGAACAACAAAGGTTCAATAACGTTTTGCAACATGTACAACAAAGGTACACCAGAAAAAGAAATAAATGAGCTGATTGGTCAAGTTTCATGGCATCATTCATTGGCTATTTAATATTGCTGGGTTCTGTCGAAAGGAAATAAAAAGTAGGCAGAGCTAAGATAAGCTGGAAGGAAGGAAACCTGCATTAGTAGTCAAGATTGTATACTATTAAACTGTTGAAAAGAACTTAACTGATGCGATTGGAATAGGTGCAGTGCATTCATCTTAAAAACATGTTCCTGCTTAACTAGACATAGGACAAAATAAGTAATTATTTTCATATCTATATATTCATATTCCTATTTTAATTTTCTAAGTAAATAGATATATCTATGATCTTATAAGTATAACATAATAATAAACAAATAACCTAAAAATAATATTTTAATATTAAACTATTATACATTTGGATTCTATTTTAAAAGTTATTTTTAAATTTGTTATGAATTAAGAATTGTAATCAAACTTTAGAACCTATTAATATATAGAATAATCAATAAATTAATTAACAAATATTTATATTTAACTATCTTATAAAACATTTGACATAAGATAATTAAGTTAAATTTCTATATAGAAGTTACTTATAACATAATAATTATCTCCTCTGATTTTATGTTTTTACCAAATGTATAAATAAATTTACATTTCAATTTACATAGATTATGGACTACATAAATTAAAAAAATAGAATTTGTCCTCTAAACTAATAATCATCATAAATATATTCTAATAAATAGATTATTTTAATAGATAAATAAAATAAAATATAGAATATTTATCAAATATAAATTTTATATATATATTTATATATATATTTATATCACCAATAAAAGTTACATAGTTATAGCACATCCTAAAGGGGTTTGGTTATACTAGGGATTATATACAATACACTATTATATTACAAATATTAATCATACAAATAATAAAATCAAATGATATATCAATTTATTGGCATGATAAGGGTGTTAATAATGTAAGTGGTAATGAGTATTTAGGTACAATTAGTCTATCTAACAACGATAACAAAACTACTAACAACAACACATACGTATAATATTTCATATTATATATTAATGATTCAAATATAAAAAGTATCGGAAACGATATAATTATATAAAATAATTATAATAAAAATATTAATAAAATAATTATAATAAAAATATTAATCTTTCTTAATTATATTACTCAAGGTATTGATTGATTGATTGCAAAATAATAGAGGATCATATACACTACAAGTGCATGTATCCATTACATGATGGATCGTTGCTCCAGAATTTTCAACACTTTATCGACGTTTAAATTTGAAATTTCAAGTTGTTTTTCGATCTCAATTCTGGTCTGAAAATCATAATTCGTATTATATAATTATTGTGTAATCGCGTCATTTGATTAGTGAATTACGCCGCGTATTGCATAATCGCGTGCTTGAGAAACTAACGCTAGAGGCGTATTCTAAATCTTTAACGTTATCCAGATTAGTCAACACATTGTAATAGGCCCCGTAGACTCCCGCTTGTATGCATCTCAGAGCCACCTAATCATGGTATTAATGAATATCTATTAGTGATGTATCGAAATGTAGATAACAATAAAGATAAAACAACAATAAGATATACTTTATGACCTGGAAAGCGAGTATTGATTAGAGATGTTTATTATCTATAAAGTTCTTTTTAATTGTGAATTATTTCGATACAATCGATAACTCTGGCTATGTAACCAGCTGGTTTCTTGATTACTAAAGACAGAGTTATAGAAGGGATCATGCTATAAAGGCGGCAACACGTATTATATGCTCATTTACCATTGGTCATCCACTTCATTCATACAAAGTATATATATATATATATATATATATATATATATATATTAGTGTTGCAACCGGACCCTCATTTCCATGTATCAGTATCGTATCAGTTCAAAAAATCAAAGTATCAGTATCGTGTCAGTATCATACATAATTTTTTTAAGTATCAGTATGGTATCAGTACTAGTGTTAACAATTTTCAGATTTTTCACTCATTCGAAGTTTTCGTATAGTAATTATATACACTTCGAAGGTTTCAAATAGTATTATTTTTGTTAAATCAAGTATTCAAAATTTTTAAATAGTAAAATTATTCATTTTGAAGGTTTCAAATAGTAAATATATTCATTTCGAAAGCTTCAAATAATAAATACTAGTCGTACCCAACCTGGCATTGCTCATTTTTTGATTATTTGCCTATCTATTATTTATTAAGTATAGCTATTCCTATTCCTTTTTTTTAAAACGGGTATCAGTCCGAGTCCGAATACCAAATGTATCAGTCCGAAATCCAAAGACCGGGTGCAACGCTAATATATATATATATATAATACCACTTAATAAAAGACTTAGTCAATTGATTATTATTTTCAATATACGCACCTATATTATATAAATAAATATGTCTATATATATTATAATATATTGTTGATTAAAATATAATAGTGACATTAACTAACGAAAGATAAATAAATAAGTATGTGATACCACGGAATCTTTGTCCAATGTCATAAAATTGTAAGCAATTTTTATAATTATCAAAGATTTTGCGAAGCAAATATGGTTCACTCCCTATCTATCCTATGTAATTATTTTAATATAGTTATCATATCAACCACTAGATAGATACACATGTATTATTATAAGTTATATTTACTATTAATAATTCATAAGATAATTAATCTAATTATCAGACTAATATACTTTTAATATTATAATATATCAATTATATTTAAAAAAATATATTTTAAAATTACTACATTTTCACGATATTGACAGTTTACATGTAAATAACAATTACTGAATCTATCTACTTATGACCTATACAAATTCGATACATTTTTATGAATTTACTTTTAATATCTTCAAATAATATTTTTACGGAAAACTTATTTATCGATATTATCCGAATTTTTATATATATCTTAATTATAATAGGGTATTTTTTTCTCGAATATACATGTAAATATATACGAAATCTAAAAATAAATTGTTGCTCTCCAACCCGTCGTATTTAAGCTAGTATTGTTTTTATTTCAATAATTCGGTCGAGTGAACCGAAAGTCCTTTTCTTCGGAAATCATTGTAATTATATAATCAATGAAACCGGAATTAAAATCTAAATGTCGCATTAAGACACAAACTTAATATTATAAAGTTAAGGTCATATTATAAATTGAAGGTCACATTATAACTTGAAGGTCACACTATACACGAAAATCGTATTAAAACCTGAAGGTCACATTTGCAGTTCATATTGCAGATGGTGGCAAGTTCTTCGATAGTGGGCCAAAGCGCGTTAGTGGTGATCGCTAGGTCTTTGGGTGTCTCGATGGCAATCTTTAGTCCTTGTTGCATGGCTTCGAATCTGAGCGCTTTCTCCTCGTCGCTTTTCTGCGGTAACTTTGTGGCCGTCTAGTGGTCAACGACGGCATTAGTTCTCTAATCATTGTATCATATAAGTATACAAATATATTGTTTATATATATTTAAATGGATGGTTATCATACAAAATATTTGGTCAATATATAAAATATATGTTTATATATATATATAATTAATATATATATATATATATATATATATATATATATTAATAATTATTCGCAATTGCACATAGTTAGTAATTTCGTTACTTTATTAATGAGTTTCTAATGTTTCTCAAGCTTAATCCTTTCCTGATACTTAAAGTATATCTGAAGATAGTACAATGATACAACTAATGTCTGTAAGTAATATAATAAGGATATAAAGAATAATAAGGACGTAAAGAACTATTAGGTGATTTTTATAATTGAAATTATTATGCAGTATAATTTTGTATATAAAATATTTTCTTTTTAATATTGTTATTGCAGCTTCTATATTTTCTTGGTAATCTACTATATAGTTTCATTCACATGAATATATTAAACTATAATCTGCATCATTGAGATATTATTGTAATATGTATATTAATTATTAATATTTCATATACATATAAATAATTTACACATAAATTCTCTTAATTAAATTGCATACATAAATTGTATACATTTTTGATAAAAATATAAATTTTTGAAAATAATACATTTAAATACATTTAGCTGCATATACACACTTTTAATAGAAACACAACTCATTAAATAATATCACATAAATAACAACACAAAAATTAGTAAATGAACACTATTAAATATAATTAAATATATATATAAAGAAATATTTTGATTAGCAAAAATAAATTTAAATTTGTGTATAATATTTGAAATCATTGATAAAATACATATGATTAGTTTGAACACATACATTAGTGACACACACGTCCACTTACCTCTTCCTCTTCATCGATATAAAACATAAATTCATCACTATTTGACTACGTTTTAAATTAGAGATCATTATTTAAATTTAGCATTTAATAATTTATATTTGATGGATATATACAATTTATTATTAATATTATACGATTTAATATACTAATATAATACTATTTATCATATATAGAATAATTAATTGTATATATATATATATATGTATATATATATTAATTATCTCTATAATTATTTTATAAACCACAAAAGAATTGAAAGCATCTGTATCAGCGTCTATAAACTTGCATCTCTCCTTTTGACCTTTGTACAGTGTATCGATGATAGTTCTCATTTGTTTGTCGAGACTTTCGTAGCGTCGGTTACCGTACGAGAGGAACCCTACCATCGTCGATAGGGCATTTCCCTATGAGGAGATATTACTATATTACAAATGGCATGCAATTCGAGTAACAATTCTAAGTTCGATTAAAATATATTCCGAAATAAAAAAATTATAATATTAATACTAAATAAGTTAGTAAATAAAAGTACTCGAATATGTGTAAATAATATTAATATAGAAGTTTGGGTAATATTGATATTGTAGGGTACGTGATGGAACGTAGGGCTAAACCAGAGTGGCGACGAGGGCCGCTACACTGCCTCCCCCTGGTGCCGAACATCTAGATCCGACGGTGTCGACGAACTGACGTACGGACATCGTAAGCAGGGGCTCGTCGTTTGTATCTTCTATCATGTATCTAGCGGGGTGTGGGGGTGAGTATATACTGGTGTATGTATGTGTATATTAGTTTATGTGTGCATATATATATATATGTGTGTGTGACTGTGTTTATGATTGTGTGTGTGTATATAATTGTGCATGTGTATATGTATTTATGTAAGTGTGTATGTATGTGTGAATTTTTAATTGCGGGTATATGTATTCGTTTATGCATGTGTTTGTGTGTATGCGTAATTATAATTATGATAGTTTTTAAACACTTAAATATATAAGATATATTTAAGATATATGCAAGCATGTATACACTGTATACATGCTTGCATATATGTAACCCGATCATCAACAATGTAAAACTATTCAACATACGTATATTGGTAAATAACAATAATTATAATAGTATAGCGAAATTTAATATTGACGAGATGCCTTCAGCAACTATGTATTCATGTGGAAAGCAAAGGGATGTTAATCCTACGTATTTAAGTGAAGTCATATATGTTATTTTCAATAACAATTTTAAATGTTTTACAAAATATTTATATGTATCGGGGAACAATATATATATATATTATAGATATATATATATCATACATTTATGTATATGTTAACTTTGGGAAATATTAATAGAAATATATATATATATATATATAAATATATTTCCCGGAATTTATTTCTCATTATTTACTACAATAATAATTTTTTTTATTATATAATAACAAAATATATATCCTCTATTAAATAATGTATATGTATTTTTATTATATATAATAAAAAAAGTCCATTTCATTTAATTTACATTTATACCTCAATATAATGTCTTATCAATTCTATGTTAAATTTTCTCTAGGAATAATTGTATAATAAATGTTTAATTTTTTAGATTTATTAAAAATAAATATTCACCTATTCGAAAATATATGTAGAATTCATAAATTACACTCTCACGAACAGGCTAGGCGTATGTGTATATGTTATAATCATATTTATAATTTCATATTGTGAATATTATGAACCCACATGAACGCACATGATAAACACTATTATGTGATACTATATAATAGCTAGGGCAAGACGTATATTCTCTTACAATTTTCGGTTTACATCAGTTATTAACTGTGGGGTTTATATTGAAATTGATGTTTTAAAAATGTTAATTATATTATTAATGTTAAAGATATCGATTAACTCATAACATAAAAACTTATACTCGTAGACCATAGTATAGTTCGATAAACCATTAATCACGAAACAAATGTTTAAATACTACACGTAGGCTATTAAATCATACGTGTACGCATAACTGTAGATTAAATATCTCCATTGAGGCGCGACTTACTCGATGATGCGTTGTTTAGGAGTGAACAGTCCCAATGATGACAGGCCCATCTTGTCGACGACGAGCCGAATCTTCTGATCGTCGTCGAGTATGAAGAGACCGTCGCGCTTCATGTAAAACTCAGCTGCATCCAGCAAAGACTTCAGCGGTACTAGACCCACTACTTGAGACCCGCACACCGTTAGGTTTAACTCCTGTGAGGTGGTGGTAGTGGTGATGGTTAGCTTTCGGTCGTTATGACGGAGAGAGAGAGAGGTAGACATGTGTACAAACTAGTTAAATATGTTTTGTGGTGGGATGTATCATGTAATAAGTGAACTATATCGCAAATATCTGAAATATATCCATTGTAAAATTAAAAGTGTAGAGAAGTGATTTATTAAAATATAAAATTATAAATAATATGATATTGAATTTAATTGTTACTTATCTTTACTATAATTACCAAATTTATGATATTCAGTAGTAGTATTTATAGTGGTAAAAGTAGTGGTGGATATTCTGGTACTATTATCAGTAGAATTAGTAATGTTAGTGGTAGTAGCAGTATCAGTATTAATAGCAGTGGTCATAGATTTAGCAGTAGTGATGACAATAGTAGCAGTATTAGTAATGATAACGGTAGCGGTAGTAGCGATAACGGTAGCAATAACGGTAGTGGTGGTTGCGGTAACGGTAGCAGTGGTTGCGATAACGGTAGCAGCGGTTGCAATAACGGTAGCAGCGGTTGCAGTAACGGTATCAGTGGTTGCAATAACGGTAGCAGCGGTTACAATAACGGTAGCAGTGGTTGCAATAACGGTAGCAGTGGTTGCAATAACGGTAGCAGCGGTTGCAGTAACGGTAGCAGTGGTTGCAATAACAGTAGCAGCGGTTACAATAACGGTAGCAGTGGTTGCAATAACAGTAGCAGCGGTTACAATAACGGTAGCAGTGGTTGCAATAACGGTAGCAGTGGTTGCAATAAAGGTAGCAGCGGTTACGATAACGGTAGCGGCGTAACCTCGGCGTCCTTCTTGATCTCCTCGAACACGGTATGAATGCCGGTGACCTCGAAGTCTCCCAGGTTCACCGTAACCTGGGCGATGTTAGACTCGTCCAGGTACCAACCCATAGCCTGTATCTGGGTGAGACGACCGGGCTATGTAGACACGTATGAATGAATCAATGAATAATGAATACTATTTATTTTACTTGTATAATATAAATAAATAATTAATACACATGGCATGAATGAATCAACGAATGAATAATGAATAATATTTATTTTACTTGTATAATATAAATAAATAATTAATACACATGGCATGCCATTTGTATTATAATTATTATGCATATAATCATATGCATATGTATACAATATAATATAGTTGTATGGAAAAAGGAACCCTTTAATAGTGATATGCTTTCATGGGGTAGGTGAAAGGGAGGCAGTGTTAATATGCATCTGCATCTGCATATGCATCTACATTGTCTCGGTGCGGACATAGTGTTAACTTATAGTATAAAATTATATAATATATTTAGTGGAAACATATTATATTTAATCTTTGATAAATTAAATACTACATATGTGTATATTATAGATAAAATGTATGTATATTATAGATAACGTGTATGTATATTATAGATAACATGCAGAGCTGGGCACGATACTCAAAAAATATATAATAGATACAATTACAATTACACACTTTTTTCGTATAATAGATACAACTACAATTACTTTAAAAAAAATCATAGTAGATACAATTACAAATACATAATTTTCTTAATAGATACATCTTAGTAGATACAAATACATTATAATTATATCAAATATATATATATATATATATATATATATATATATATATTATATCATAAATGCTAAAATCTGTAGAGTTTATAACTCATGTATCAGTGTTGAATTTGATCATCGTATTATATCAGTAAATATAAGACTGAGAGCTAATAACAAGACATATAGTAAAATCAAACATTACGCTTGGTCAAGATTAAAGACAGACGTAGAAACCCTAGACACCTTTATTACAAAAGTGAAAAATAAATTCTAAGCTCTCAGGACACCATAGATTCGCTATCTTCTAGAAAAAGGAATACTCACTTTGAAACTTCATGTAAGGAAATTGCTGCTAAAGTAATCCCATTGAAACCTAAGTTGAAAAAACGTATACACTGGGAAACAGATATCTGTCAACATCGTAACATACTACACCAGGCAGCGCGATATAAAGAAAATCAACCGACATCAGAAAATGTCAGACATTTAAACGAAGCTCAAAAGTATCTTGTACAATCGTATTAGAAGGAACAAACATATTACGTTCAGAATAAAATAAGTGAAATACAAAATGCAATGTGTAACAAAAAATCAGCCTGGAAAATAGTAAATGAAGTTAGTGGAATAAATAAGTCAAACAGATAAAAACTTAAAACAATTTCTCAATAGTTTAAACAGTGGAAAAGAACGAATTAAACTATGAAACGACCATTTCAAGGAACTACTTAATAAACCATAAATTCCCACATCAAACGATGCAAGTAAATTGACAATACACTATGAACTAGATATCAAAAAATGCATTTTACAATAGATGAATTAAAGATAGCTACGAAAACCATAACAAATGGAAAATCTGTTGGCTTAGATGAAAATACCAGTTCAAGTATGGAATCTAGGAGAATGTCAAGAAATCTTACTAAACTAGTGCAATAGTGTATATTCTCAAGAACACATATACATATTGAATGAAGGATGCTTACTTCATTTCCCAAAAAAAGTAGTTATATCTATCACAAACTATCGGATAATCATACTAACTCCAATTGAAGCTAAGATATATAACCTGATGCTATTAAATAGGAAAAGACTAGATATAGATCCTACACTGAGAAAAAATCAAAATGTTTTCCGAACAGAGATCAACGACAGGAAAAATGTTAACCATTCGACGTATACTAGAAGGGGTATATACTAAAAACCTACCAGCTACTCTCCTCTTTATAGACTTTTCAAAGGCTTTTGATTCAATAAGTCATAATGATATTCTATGGTAAGATCGCCTGTTGGTGACACACCTTTCTTCGATATAACTATTGGAGTACTATATGGAGATACATTTGCACAATTTATATGCATTATATCATATAATTTATATGTCTCCACTATATATTGAAAAAATCAGTGGATATCAATCTACATCCAGGTTTCACTCTTACAAAAGAAAAAGCATTAGATACCCTCATGTACACATTACTGATATTGACTATGCTGACGATATAGCTGTAATAATTAATAGTCTGATAGATGAAAATAAACTACTAAACAAATTTGAAGATACGGCTAAAGATATCGGTTTACATATAAACTCAGACAAGACGGAATACGTGTGTATGAATCACGAAAACCAGATAAACATGAAAAGCCTACCAGGCCATGATATAAAACGTGTAGAATAGTTCAAATATCGAGATAGTTATATTTATTCAACTCAACATGACGTAATCATAAGAATCGGGAGTGCATGGGATGCCTTGAATAGCCTGAATATAATCTGGAAATCCAACCTTTCAAGTAAACTCAAAAGAAACTTCTTTAGAGCTACAGTTTAGACTATTCGTGTATATGGCTCTATCAATTGGACTCTAACTTCAACATTAGAGAAAAAAGTTGATTGAGCCTATACACGCATGCTGCGTGCTGTACTAAACAAGTTATGGAGAGACCAATGTTACAAATAAGGAGTTGTACAGCAAAATTCCAAGAATAACAGATACATACACGAACAACGACTGCTGTTCTCCATTCACTGCTGGAGAAACATAAGGAAGTAGTGAGTAAAGTATTACTCTGGAATCCATAACACTGACGACGCTCTTGAAGAAGGCCTATGAGAATATTTAGACCAATTAAGTCTAAATTAAGAGATGACACGAAGTGCACAAATGAATAATTACCGATATCGATGAATGATAGAGAGGAATGGAGGTAATGTGTAATGAACTGCTGAGCAAGCTATATATTTGTATATTATAAAGATAAATATTGAATTTTTTTAATTATTATAATTATGATTTATTTAGATTTTTTATGAATTTATTAGAAAATAGTTATATAAAATTATACAATTATAAATCAATTATTATATCAAATATATTATCAAAATAATTTCTTTGTTTTCAATAAATGTATATAATGGTTTTTGAGAATAAATCACTATATTTTTATATCATAATGTTTAACAATGAATTGAATTAAATATTTACAAGATATTTTATTAAAAATATATTGATGATTTATATATATTAAAATTAATTTATAATATGATATTATAAAATATTGATAAAAAATACATATATTATCAAATGATATATTATTTAATTAAATGTATTTGTATTTGTTTACATAATTGTCTTAGTAGATACGTATCGTAGATACTATTTATGACTAATAGATACGATTACAAATACTTTTTAATTTTTATAATAGATACAAATACAAATACAAATGTATCTACGATACTGATTTTGCCTTAATAGATACTGTATCGGCGATACTGCCCAGCTCTGATAACATGTATGTATATTATAGATAACGTGTATCCTGGGTAGTGTTAATAATCACCTTACTTGGTATTGTGTAAAGTTCATTTACAAAATGTATAATATATTTAGCAAAAATATTATATTATAGCTTTTATAAATTTAATAATATATATATATATAATATATTATATATATATATATACATAAACTATAAACTATAGTTTGTATAAACAGTTTTAAGTAGTACACTTACGCATAGAATAACATCAAGACGTATACACACTCGAAGATTATCCAGGGGTGAGATAACTATAGATATAGCTATATCTAGATACCCTATATAATTATGTTAGTACTGAATGTGGGACATCTATATGGTGGATGAGCTTAATAGGGGACATGGATAGGGTGGATAGGGTTGAATGAGGGGTATGGAGAGTAGATATGGTTGAATGGGGGGAGGGGTGTATGGATATGATAAGGGGTATGGATATACATGATAACAGTGAATAGGAATAGGAGTGTATACGAGAGATATAAACTGAAATAACACTAGTAGTAAAGAAAACATTGAGTGACTAAGGGTTTGATTAGTGTAGCAGGTCAGGTGGACTGTCATTTAATAAATTATGTAGATACAAGGGTTGTCTGTATGTTTGTACAACTTACTAAACTATAAATATAATATCCCGGATGGCTGATTACTTTATAAACAAATTTTTCAGTCCGAAACCGACAAATGTATGTTTACTAAAATAAAATAAATTCACTGACACCAACAGAGAGTCATACCTCGTGTTCCCCGCGACCTTGAGTACGTATGTTCAACGCGACGCGATGTGCCTGCTCCTTAGTCGACAGCATGTTCACGTTGTAGGCGATCAGAAACTTACGAGCTCCGGTCATAGTGGCTCCCCACTGCGGCAGGAACTCACGGGGACCGAAATCTGGAGCGATCGTCTTGAACTGGTGATGGTGATATAGATTATATCTTTAGTATGGTATCAGTTATTATAGTTATAACTATAATGAAATTATATAAATAGTAATTATTAATCAGCTTAATTTATATAATTAATTTAGATATATAATATATGTTAAAAACAAATAAACTCAAGTTTTTATATATATATATATATTTATATTATTGAAATTAGTTTGTTTATAACATATATATATATATATCTAAATTAATTATATAAATTAAGCTGATTAATAATTACTATTTATATAATTTCATTGTAGGAGGAGTATAGTAATGGAAGGAGTATTAGTAGTGTTGCGAAAATGAAATTAATTAATGAACAAATATAAAAAGAAGTGCAGATAATATTTAATATAAATAATTGATTTAGATATCAAATTCAAATTAAATCTTAAAATTCAAAATTAGGGGACCGATATATATTTTCATTATTGAATGAATGGAAAGCTCATATGTATGGAAGTTCCATTCTTGTGGAAAGCTCATACTTCATATTAGTGATATAACAATATAAGATAGACTTTATGGGTATGCTAAGGCATATTTATACATTCATGAGTGACAACAATAAATAAGATCTAAATCAAAATGCGAAGCACTGTAGAATGAAACATATAACATACCTGTTATTTATATTTACTATGTAATTATGAACGTAAACTAGATAATAAATGATTATCATTATTATACGTGAATAACAAACCTTCTCGTGTAAACCCTCGTATTCTCCTGCCCTGATTAGCGGTACCGTGGACCTCTCTTTGTTCCTGGCCGCTTCACCGTACAGAAACACTACAAAATAAGCGTCGTTAATGTGGGTTTAGTGATCGAATACATCGAGTGAATAATTATTAAATCGGTAGTAATTATTATATTATTAACAACTCTTATATTAGTAATAGTTATTATATTATTTACAAATGTTACACCACCATAATCAATAGTTACACGATCATAATCAATAGTTATACAATCGATAATAAAGACACGCGATCTCGATGGTAACACTACATAACATAACGGAACAAACCGGGAACATTGAGCTCCTCGGCGAGTCGTTCCCCAAACTCTTCGGCGCACCTGACGCAGTCTTGCATGGTGGCGTCGCGTACCGGTATGAAGGGGCACACGTCTAGGGCACCCAGACGAGGGTGTTCTCCTGCGGGGTTATTGGGGTGGCGATGATCCGGGTGGTAATAGCGATAGTAGATAGTACACCTAATGTGTTGTATTCAAATCACGAATAGCATTTATATATATTTAAAAGTAGTGATATGAGATTTTACAAAAGTGTAATTATTCTACAAAAAAAAGTCTACGAATATAAATAATATATTTATTTATATATTTAAATATAATATGATAAAACTATTTATTGATCATTTTATAATTAGCTTAGTAATTAGATATTCTTCCTCTATATTCGTCACTATCATGGGTTCCGTAACAATGGTGTATATGTAATACATCGGTGATGAGGAACTGAATAGTAATAACGGCCCCGAAACATCTTCTTACCAACTGAGAATTCAAGTAAACAATTTGTGGTGGCAGGCATTTATCACATTAATAATCATTAGGTACCTAATAATACTTATTATAATACTATATTTATTTTTTATATAATACATTAGTGAATACAGCAGAAATATACCTGAAAATTAAAGTCTACAAAATAAAACAAATTTTTTTTATTCGATATATCATTTAGCAACGCGATGTCATGGGGCCGATTACAATCTAAATCTGTGGCAACGGGGTAGGCGGTGGGGGGTATCATGGCATTAGTATTGTTCGTACCCTTTTGTTGCGACATGTCGATGAGCTGCATAGCGACCCTGGCTCCGTTAAGCGCCCCGTTGACGACGCAAGCCGGAGACCCGACAAATGTGTACACCGTCCGGTTGGTGGAATGACCCGGGTCCACGTCCAACAGACTGCAGCCGGCAGTGTTGCCGATAGCCTGCGCTATCTCCTCGATCACCTAGTCGCAATAACGGGAAAAAAATAACATGAGAAATATAATGGAAATAAAAAATAAAAAATAACGGGAACAAAATAAAAGGCAATATTTAAATAGTGACATATATATTATTATTAAAAGGAATTAATATTTATTTATAATTAACCTTAACCCGTACATCATATAATATATCATATTATAATGTATAATTTATATAATATATTCACAAGATATGTATCAACGTGTGAATGATAAATTATAAAAATTAACATAGATCAACAAAATAAAATATACAATTAATTATAAAAATTAATTTCAATCGCATATCGATTACTATTAATTTAGTTATGAATTAAATATGAATTTATATTAATAAATTATTTATGTATTTCATACAATATATATATATATATATATTCTTATTTATATTTATAATATGTACACATACATTTCCTCATTATAGTTTATACTATTAAATTGTGAAGTGCTCTTTACATATACACAAGGATTAATAACAAGCTAATGTTTACAGATTTATATAACGCATAATCATAGAGCAACGAGGAAATAAACCCATACACAGGCACGCATAACTCATCGCGCGCGCAATTAGTTAACTTGATTAGTATTCCAAAGTTCAATTATTTCACACATATTATTTATATTATATAAATTGTTGGCCGCCCATTATTAAAGTATGCGTTGTTTACATTGTAACCTAAGTGTTGAACCGATATTGCTATTAATACGTATATTGAGTATAACTATATAGTATTGGTGCGTGTAAATAAGTATGTGTAACTATATGATCAGTATTCAGATGTCACTAAAGTTAACGATTTATAAGTTAAATGAAATGTAAAAATTACAGGATTATCATATAATTAATATGTTATCAAAATACATTAATTTTAGTTTAAAGCATCACATATTTACATATCTTTATATATATATATATTATATAGTTACTAATTTGTATTTAAATAATTGTAGATTAAATTAATTTATATTTAGCCCAATATTTATCAAATTTTGTATTATAACAATTTCTGATCAGATATCAATCTTATTAATTTTGATTCTTATTATATTGAATATTTCATAATAGTAATCTATCTTAATTATGACAAAAAAATTAATTATATTATTAATATCCAAAATATGTTTCATTTTTTAAACACAAATTTACATTTTGTTTTATTACTCTGATATTGAAATTATCATTATTAATTAATTATTCCAACAAAATAATAGTGAATTATTTAAAATATCAGATGTATGCACTATACAGGTCAAGCTAATTCCTCATACAGTAGAATATGTAGACTACAAGATTATATCTTAAATATATTTAGAACATATCAGAATTAACTTTTTCAATTTTCAATATACATGTATATATATTTGCAAATACATATATTTATAAATAAGTAAAATAAAACAGGGATAATGAGAATAAGTAAATTACATAATAAATTAATTCAATTACTGACACCTAAAAGTTGCGTTATTATTAAGATTATTGATAAGATTCAATAAAGATATAGCAATTATACATTGTACAAACAAGAATACAATTAACAATATGCTGGGTATGATAAGTTAAGATGGACAATAATTATACTATCGATAATATATTCTATAATTAATATATTATTTTAACATATAATGTAGGTATATGTAGGTATATGGTAAATACACAAGAAAATTATATATATTTATATAGAAAGTTGATATATAAAAATAAAGATTAAAATAAGATACAAGGATAGTTATCTATAGATGTATATAAATGCATTATATATACGGATATGCCAGCTCAAATAACAATGCAATAGTTTATCGGCATAGAATTGATTTATCTGATATCGCGTACAAAGATACATCTTTTTTTTACTCAATTGATATAACCTCATCATATTGAGGTTATGTTTAGGTTACATCAAGTTAAATGATACAATGTGAATAAATAATAATATAACTGATGTGATTGAGATAATTATTATCTCAGATAAGATGTAAGATATAAGAAATATATATATATATATATATATATATATATATATATCTACATCTTACATCTTATCTGCGATAATCAATTAAATATAAGAAATATATATATATATATATATATATATATATCTACATCTTACATCTTATCTGCGATAATCCCTATCTCAATCACATCAGTGATATTATTATTTATTCACATCAGTGTATCATTTAACTCGATGTATAAATACGATGAGGTTATATTTAGTAATAAGATCCACTGAGATTAATAAAGAAGTATATCATATGGTTTGCTTGAGATAAGGATTATCGAACGGTTAGATTTACTATAATATATATATATATATATATTGATGTATTACTGATAATTTAATGATTATAAAATTAATCTTATAATACGTTTTATTTAATTTTATATTATTAAATTCTTTTGTAATATTTTAAAATCCCTATAGCTACACTGTTATATTATAGATACAAAGTTTTGGTTGAAAATTAAATGTATTTGAACAAGAGTATATTATTGTGTCCAATATTGAAAAGTTAACATATAAGTTATGTTATATTTAATAATAACTATGGTGGTATAAAAATAACGTAACATATTTTATATAATGTTTATATAACATAAGGGTAATTAAAATTTTATATATAAATTAATATAAAATTAATATATGAATTTTATAATAATATAATAATGATGACATCATTAATTATTAATTATTAATTATTATACTGATCACATTAAAGTTATATTTTTTTATTATTATTATTCATAAAAATAACGTAACATATTTTATATAATGTTTATATAACATAAGGGTAATTACAATTTTATATATAAATTATATAAAATTAATATATGAATTTTATAATAATATAATAATGATGACATCATTAATTATTAATTATTAATTATTATACTGATCACATTAAAGTTATATTTTTAAAATTAATATATGAATTTTATAATAATATAATAATGATGACATCATTAATTATTAATTATTATACTGATCACATTAAAGTTATATTTTTTATTATTATTATTCATTTCAACTAATATATATTATTATGTGAATATATAAAATGTATGGTCTGTATCGAATATGGCCCTCGTTTGTTTTTAGTAGAATTTATGAGGTCAAATTTAAATTACTCGTAACGGTATATTAGTGTACACACATGATAAATTTACACGAAGAATGAAATATAGTATATATTATAAGATATATAAAAATTAGTTGATGTTATAATTTTAAATTATATAGTTATACATGTAACACATTGTGAATTTTAATTAGGAAATCATAATCAAAACAAACAGGGTTTATATTCGATATTCTCAAATTTATTATAAAAATATAGATAAGTATCTAATCATTATTATATTAAAATATTCAACGAGTTTCCGAGTGAAAATATTCATAAAATAATTTAAATATTCTAAACACAAATAATAAGTTATCTAATAATTATAAATTATTATGCATGTATATGCATGAGAAAATTAATTATAGGTCACGTATCTAATACATTATTTCAGTTATCGTCGTGATGATAATCATGATAATAAAGTTAGTAAGTTACTAAATTAAATTTGGTAACCGAGTTATAATAC
The DNA here is from genome assembly GCA_964019155.1 of Osedax fenrisi. NCBI lineage: Eukaryota > Metazoa > Annelida > Polychaeta > Sabellida > Siboglinidae > Osedax > Osedax fenrisi. Next base: position 68,211,158 of record OZ025241.1, on the reverse strand, counting down.
TATTATAGTCTTGAAATAGCTTTACATAATACTTTAAATAGGTTACTGTAAATAGCCGTATATATTTATATATAATGATATACAGATATATACATATATATATATATATATATATATATATATATCTACGCTTTATATATGAAATCTATATGGCTGTTTTCTGAAAATACGGCTATGTTCGGTAAGAACCGTAATTAATGTAATTATTCGTGTAATGATTATATTATATATATATAATATAATTTAAAAATTCTATAAATTATAAAGTGAAAATAAGAGAAATACATTATTAGTTAATCATGAGAACATATACAAATATATAATTATAAATTTAATTTATAATTAATTTAAAATTAATAATATTTAAAATTCAAAATAATAATTATTAAACTTCTTTTCGTTGTCCTTCGGAGAAGTTTGGAACGCATTCAATTATTGCACTATCCATTATTAGTCTTAGTTCAGATTATACACGGTATTCATCAACTAATGAAATAATGATAATATGAAAGCTTATCTTTGAGTGGATTCAAAGTTCAATTATATTGAAAGCTCTTGACAATCATTTATCATATATTATTTATGTATCCAAGGAAAATATTTATCAATGATAAGAAGGCAATTTTACATGATATGGAACTTTCATATTTTATTCCCACAAAATATGTTTAATGTAATAATATGTTTGAATAAATATTCTTAGATTTTGATAGTAGGTTTCCTATACTATAGGTTACAATTTGTTCGTGTTGGTATAGTTATTAATTACACTATATATATATATATATATGTACTACAGATAACTACTGTTTCATATAATAATTACCTATATTATATATGTTATAGTTATTTACATATAATAAATAATTTATAAAATATAAGTGTTATATTAATATGTATAGTTATTATATATAAATTGTATATAATATAATATTATATATATATGTATATATATATAATATATATTTAATTATAATATTTAATATATATATATATATATATTAAATATAATATAACATCATATAACCTCCTATAACCTCGAGGTTATAGGATGTCTTGGTTATTCGTTATTTTAGAAAGTTAATCTTCTACTCGTATTAATTATAATTCTTATATAATTCTTATATATCCTAATTAGTATGATTTATATATTTAATAAATATATATTAATTGCATTTACTTATAAGTTATATCTTTCTAATTATTCCTGTAATGTGTATTAAGTCAATTTCACTTGTGAAATTCCAATTTATAATCCTATTGATAATCGACCAAGAAGTCCATTATAATACCTACTTATTGAGCCATTATGATGAAACCAAATATTGTTCCTAAAATATCCTGAAGAAAGTTTACATAACTTCGAATATGTGGTACTAATATGTCTATTGGATTAATAACTGAATCATGTATATGTTATAATTGGTATAGTATTAATTTGTATATCATTATAAAATTATAAAATAGTTGTAATTTATTTAATTTATTAACTAGTTATTATATAACCGTTAATACCAATACCTCATATAACCTCGAGGTTATAGGAGGTCATAACAATTGTTAATATGCAGATATTTAAAGATGAAGTTCGTATAATTTAAATGATGTATATGAATTATTAGATTGAATATACCATTCTTACTTGTGTTAAGAGCTAATTATCATTAATGATAATAACTAATGATAAAATCTAGTAATAATAGCTAATGATAATAGCTATTATTTCCATTTTAATGTGACCTACTGTATGTATACCTATAACTTATATAATTATAAAAATAAAAGTATTCTTAGTATTTAGGTTTTATATCGACATAAGTCTGTATTTATTTTAATTTCAGAAAATGTATCCTTGCATATGAATACATACTTATAGCCTAGATTAGAATAATTTTATAATATATACGACATAGTAACATATAATATATATATATATAGGTGAATGCCTGTAGCCAGGAATTTTAGCTAGGGGCCCCACCATATTTAAAAACTATATATATATATAGGTCTATATTCTATAGTCTATAGCCTATAGTCTATATTGTATATATATATATATATATATATATGGTCTATAATTTAGTTTTATAGGAACATATCATCACTAATTATAAGTAGTACTGATATTATAGGATGACACATATAAGTATAATACAATTAGGTATTGTATATTTAAAAAATAACAAAATAATTGTTAAAGGTTTAATTTGAAATACAAGTTTATAGTATAAATATATTTTGTTATTGATATTTGTAGGTTACTTGGTTTAATTGGTTTAGTTGTATCCTAGAAGCTGCTTGTTTTTGTAGCTGCATTACATCATGTAACATGTAGGATATGTTCATTGTACATTGTCCTACATGTTCATTGTACATCATGTAACATATACCTACTGCCTATACACATTTTTCACTTTTAAAATTTTCCTTTTCAACTCAGCTCGTCCTTTTTGATATTAACCCATTTTGAATACCAGTGAATCTGAGAAAATAATGATTTCAAGATAAATGCATTCAAAGTTATTTCAATACTCGATTAATATAATGGTCTTTAAAATTTATGAATCTGCAATACAATAGTGTATATAAAATATAGTTATGTAATATACTACCTATGTATAGCTAATAGCTATACATGCAGTATACTAAAACATACAGTTGTAGGTGTTAGCCTACATTGTAGTGTTCTTGTAAATACCCATTTACAATAGCTAGTTGTTCTATGTGTTATTTATCTTAGGTTTCATACAATTTGTTGAAAACATAATTTGTTGTATCATTGGTGAAGTGTATTTGAAATGTAAAGGTATTATGTTAGTTATTTTTCAGAAGTCTATTCATTTAGTATAATTAATGATATTATTTTAAAATACTTCTAAGATCACCTGAAAGGCGAGACATTTAGGTATAAACAAATTATAAAAAAAAATAAAATAAAAGATATCAACAAAATCGTAGGAGGTTGTTTAAGGGTTATCTATTATCAAGAATACATTGATAGAGTATTAAATACAGATTAAACATGTAATATACATTATTTAGAATATAAGATATATGTATATACAATTAATTAGTTTTATTTGTAATATGTTGTAGTATATAAATTATGTGGATGATGTAACTGTATTTATAAATACACTATAGTGGACTGGATAACATGCAACACTTATTATACGATTATATATATATATATATATATGTATATATATATATATATATATATATAAATCGAATATAGTGATTGCTATAACAGGATACATGAAAGGACAAATGTCCTCACTGCTACCGTAGTCGCCGCCGACTTAATTATGTATTTACGCCGTGTCAATATTTCGTGAACACGAAGATAAGAGAGCGAGCGACCCCTGGTTATTGTACTCCGTCATTCGTCCGGTCCTCCCCAGCTATTACGTAACAACCTGTAGTCTAATCTATTACGTAATCCGTAACCCCCGTAGTGGAGGGGGTGACGTAATACAACGTACACGTAATACACACGCAATATGTAGGATGTGAATTAGTGATATCATAAATAGTGGTAATAATAATGAATGGGAATATAAATTCGTATCTATATATGCATATATGTGTGGGAATGCTCTTTGCAAAAACATACACGCACTGCATACCAAATAACATATACATACATAACTTCTGTATAAATATAAAATAAACTTCTTCACATAACCTAGGTTATAGTAGTAGTAGTAGTAGTAGTAACTACTACTACTACTACTACTACTACTACTACTACTACTACTACTACTACTACTACTACTTATCGGGTGCATCTTTCGGGTGCATCTTAAGATGTGTAGCTCTGCGATCAATTGTATATATTAATGGGTATATATGTGTATAGAATTGGTATATTAGGGTATATTAGGGTACTACTAATACTACTACTACTACTACTACTACTACTACTACTACTACTACTACTACTACTACTACTACTACTACTACTGAATGGACACCTATAACAAATTTCTTAGGTAGTTGAAATAGGTCTCTATAGGTGTATACAAGCATATATGTGTATTTAACCTAATTTTAACCTAATTAACCTATCTATGCCTACTAGTAAGAACTCCTAAATTTCCATAACATACCATGGCGGATGTGTAAATTGACACACTCGTGACGTCACTATATTACATAATACCATGTATGACGATAAGTTGCTATGGCGATCTCATCACTAAGGACATTGAACATCGATACGCGTACAGTATTGTTATTGTTATCAAATGAATGGCCTGACGAGGCTCAGGTAGCGGGTGCATCTTAAGATGTGTAGCTCTGCGATCAATTGTATATATTAATGGGTATATATGTGTATAGAAATGGTATATTAGGGTATATTAGGGTATATATGTGTATAGAATTAAACTAGTTATTAGTTGTGTGACTCAATGGGAGATTTCGTGTAGCCGAGATGATATTGGGATGCCCTATATATTACGGATATCCGTAACAATATTGTTATGTTGGGGTTGTTTGATTTCATTTGTTTGGTTTTGTGTTAAACGGTTTGTTAGCTGCATTACATCCATAATTAAGCCTAAGTAAGCATAATACAGCCTAAGTGAGCCACAGTAAGCCTGGGTGAGCCTAAATAACCCTACGTGAGCCTAAGTAATCATAGCCTATGATAGGTAATCCTTTAAAATGTATATAGTGTATACTACATAATTAATTATTTAGTAAATATTTTGTAAATACAATGTATTAGGCCTAATTAATATGTAATACACATACAACACAATCCAAGAGTTCGAGAAGGGTTACGATCAAAAAGGACGAATTGAGTAGCAAAGGTTACATTTTAAATGTGAAATACATTTATATAGGCTCATTGTGGGATGTAATGCAGCTAAAAAAACAAGCAGGACACAACTAAACCAAGTAACCCACAAATACCAATACAATATATACATATATAGGTATACTATTATCAAAGATTTTGCGATCCTTCGGAAAATCTTTGCTATTATTAACTCGTATTTCAAATGTAACCTCTAACCCCCAACTCGTCCTTTTTGATCGTCTCCCGTTCAAGAATACCAACTATATAAAGAAAGTGAACACATAAATATCTGTATATCGATTGTGAATACACGACGTGTAAACGTTTATTACGTAATACACGTGTACCGTAGATATACGTTCTAGATTATCTTAAACATATATTATATACAAGTATAATATACAATAGAGCATTGCTAATATATTCATGAGCACAAATAATATCCAGTTTAATTCTATAAATATATATGCAGAACAAAAGAGACACCCGCCACCCGCGCCCATCAATATAAAGAATGATAACTTTCTATAGATGCAGCAACAAGCCACGCCTTTAATAACACATAAATGTGAGGCGGTATGTATCAAATATGGCCACCGTTTGTTTTGATTACTATTTTTGAGGTCAAATTTAAAATACTTGTTTCGGTAGTTCCTATATGGCTCACTAATGTAGGTGATTTTTAGATAACCTAGGTTATAGCTATGGTAGCTACATGATAAATTAACATTACTATTTAAAATGTAGTATATCCTATAATATTTAATATATTATATTAATTATTTGTTATTATAATTTTCAATTATATATATGATACATCTAACTGATTTTGAATTTGACCTATGAAATCGTAATCAAAAAAATGTAGGGTATTCGATATTTTCCTGTGAAGCGTATAGCACATAGCCACTAAGGAATAGTTTATCGATGTGGCGTGATTAAAATACTACATTTGTATAAGTAAATTAAATAATGGTGAATTTTAATATTAATCTTATAATGTAAAATATATTTATTTATTTTATTTATATCTGTGTTATAGGGGTTATAGGTTGTTGTTACTTAGTTATTGCCCATTTGTATACACAACAACATCATATAGGACACATGTACACACCATATAGTTGTATTTATTGTAAACTATACATATAATGTACACATACACACACGAATAGGTATATATAGGTATATATATATATTAAACACATGTTAAATACTATTTCCAAGATATATGTTCTTGCTATTTCATTTAAAATTATTTTATATTGTGCGAAACTAGGGTTCATGTATATTTAATATTACTATCCTTTCCTTTTGACCGTTTCCGTTACGCGTGTATAACGTAATTTATACCCAAATAATTTGAATTAAATATCAATATATTGCTTAATTTATTATTGTTTTTAATTTATTATAGGTAGCCATGGATAAAAAGGACAAATCTTCGGTAACTTATTTAAATAACAAAAACATTAACATAATAAGTATCTATAAATAGTAAAAGTAAATTAAAAACAAATAAATTTGAAATAACTTTATCGGTTAAATTAAATAATTTATATATTTATCAATTTATTTATTAAATTAATTAATATATATTTCCTATGAATTTAAAGTTATAATTATTTATAACATAAAAGTACCCATCTAATCATATTGTTATTATTTCATAGGTTATAAAATTATAATAACCTACAACTAAAATAATAATTTTAGAATGTGCATAATTTATTTTATAATTCTATTATTCCTAGATATAATATTTATAATAAATAACCATTACTCAATGGAAATGCTTACTAAAATCACATACCGATATGATACCACATGCCATAACCACTATTATTTTGTAATATTGGAATATAGTAACATATTTGTAAATTTTCAATAAATTGTCATATTTTTTTTTAATATTTTATAAATTTATATTAATTTACATTAATGCACATAACTCTACTTTATTATGAAGGTTATATAGTTTTACCAAATACAAATTTCAATTCAAAATAAATAATATATAAATAATATTACAAAATTATATTTGTAATATTATTTCAAGTAATTAATTTGTATTAAATAGTTATAAATCGATTTTATAAAATCTGATCAATATATTTTTAGCAATAATTGTTGCCATATTAATTTGTTATACTAATTCATTAAAACCTTATAAATAATATTATTTACATTATATTAGGTTACTTATAGTTTACTTAATAAATTACCTATATTTTAAATTATGATTAATATGAACCAAATAAATTGTGAAAAGCAATTATTTGTTTGAAGTATCAATTGAGTGATACAATGTATCACTGATACATTAACATTGAAACTTTATATATTTATAATTATTATATGTAAATAATCCATAAAATATAATTTCAAATATTAATTTTACATATAAATATTTTTTAATAATATTATTAAATTATATAACATCATTAGAATAATAGACAAATAAAGTATACATATTGATAACAAATTTCCTTCTAATAATATTTATTTTAATATTTAATTTATAATATTTATAGGTGAATTCACATGAAAATTCTTATACAACCGAAGTGGTAAGTTATAAATATATAATTAATATTGAAATTAAATATAATGGGTTTTTAAAATGTTTCCTTATGTTTAAGTTTATTATATTATTTAAATTTCAATGAGAATATTTGTTAATTAAATAACTAAATTAAACAACATATTATAAATTGTCATCAATTATTTACATTTATTATATCCATATTATACAGTCTCAAGTTTCCTATGGATCTGACGTTAAAGGGTTACTATTATATATTTATTAATGATTTATATTGCATGGATAATTTTAAATGCATTTTTTAAATAATAATTTAACAATATAATAACTAAAATATACAAATATTTAAACTTAAATTATTTTTATATATCACCAATGGTTAGAAAAAAAAACATTTATATATCATATACATAATAATAATATTAAAACATTACATAATAATCTATTTAAATAATAATTCTATTAATGAGGTTTTCTATCTATGTTTAAAAAAAAGTTAAGCTAACTTAGCTTACTTGATGTGATCGTTTTATTTTATACCGGCTAATTTTAATAATATATGCTGAATTTAGTTTGATCGAATTATTTACATTTCATAAATTATTCTCTGATTTTTTATTAAATATTCATATTTTATGATACTAAATATTTATATTAATATATATATATATATATTAATATAATATTTTATATTAAATTAAATTAAATTTGAAATCAACATGTATAGATTAATGAGAGCATTACAATTAATTTAATTTGATTACACTTAATTTAATATGTACCCTGTACCCTGTATATGAATAAGTGAAAACCTTGAATTGACCAAAAATTCGATCAAATATTTTATTGAAGCTAGTGGGATTTTAGAAAAATAATTTGATTATTTTTTAATTATTAATAACAATATTTTTATAGTTTTATATTTTTACAATACATTATATTCTTTCGTATTAAATATTTCTTTATTTTACAGGGTTGACTACGAAACTGACGGTTATATATTATATTTTATACTTGAATATTTGTTATATATATTGAAATTTATATTTGAGAATACTAATTAAAGTTTAATTTAAAACTCATTCAATATATTACATTTTTCTAATATAATATATATTATATATCAAGTTTATATATTAAAAATCATTCTTTTAGAAATTATATCAAATAACGTTTATTTTATTTCTATTTAATTAAATTTATATTTTAATATATTTAGTTTTAGTTAACTTATGGAGGGGTGTAATAACAAAATATACATTTATCAAATCTAATATATGGAAATTTATATTTGTATATAATTATATAATTTAAATAATTTAACATTAACAGTATACAATATTATAATATAATATTAATAAACCATAGAATCAATTATATAAAATTTATATTATAAATATATTCAATAACGTTAGTTTATAATAAATATTTTAATATTATTTAATTCATAAACAATTTTAATATTGATTATAATAGATAATAAAGGAAAGAAGCCGAGAAATCGTAAAGTAAAATCTATTAAAAAGGAAGCCCCAAACACCGAACATCATGATGAAAAAGACGAACCAAGGGCAAAACTTGTTCCTTCTGAAATTATGAAAATCGTTGTGGACGTTAGTTTATTTTATCAAAAAAATGTATAAATTGAGCGACGACAATATAAAAGATTAAATTCTTATTTTATAGGAGGTAATGAGTACCAGAATATTTTATTTAATTAAAATAATATCATCAAAAAAACTTATAAAATCAGCTACAAATCAAAAAAGTACTAGATTATCTTATAGATATTTCATCACAGATATCCATGAGAATGAATTAACTGTATTTTATTTTTTTAGAACATATTACTGATTTTTTAATAATGTAAATATCCCATATAGAAAATAGTTTATTAAATTAAATATAATATTTTTATATATCTTATATTATAATATTCTAAATACATATATATATACATTATGTTTATTTTAAGAAAAATCAATTAAATTTAAATGAGTTTTTTGCATTTTAATACTGAAAAACCATACTTTATACCATAAACCATACATATTATTATAATATTATTATATAACAATTAATTATTATTTTTGAAAAATGAATTTAAAATGAATTCAAATTGTAAATATGCAAACCTATTCATATTATATAATATTTATGAACATTAAAACATTAAAAACCATGATTTTGTTGCTGTGGATTAAATATATATACATCATTTCAATATATGCTATTTTGTAAATAGATATGGAAAATTAGTTAAACTGTAATATTTTGGAATAAATTCTAAATAAATCTGTCAGATACTCTGGAATTATATTTTTTTTCTTTATACCAAAATCCGGCTAAAATCATTCTCGTGGATATTCATGACGAAATATCTTTCAGATAATCCAGCTACATTTTGATGTGAATGTAGCTTTATAAATCATATTATTATTATTAAATAAATTTATGTTATTTAATGACTACGATTAAATTATCAATATTATATGAAATAAATAATAATTCAAAATTATTGTATACGAAAATTCTTATATTTATAATTGTATACTAATTATGGTAGTCTTAATGGAAAAATAAATTTATAAAATATCTTATTTTTGTATATAATAATAAATAATTGTTTAAAATAAATACAGAGATTGTCGTATTTCATGTTTTTATGATTATTTTAATAAAAAAACTATACTAACATATTCAACCATAGCATGTATAGAATGTAAATATACTCATGTTTATAGAATAGAAATATACTAACCTTAATGAGTACCTGCCATCTCGATTTAATATGTTAACATTTCTAAATAATCAGTATAACATAATGTACATGTTTTATTTAGTATTTGTTAAGTATATATAATTTTCTAGTATTTATAAAAGGGGTGTCCCACTACAAGAAATGCAGGCAACTTTCCGGAAATATTGTAACTTTAAATCCATTTTCTATCAAGTTGTAATGGGATACCCCATATAAAGTTATTATATTTCAGACAAGTTACCTGAAAGTAAGGGGGTTTCCCACTAAAATTGTTGTTAACTTGATAGAAAATCGTTTTAAAGTCAAAATATTTCCAGTAACTTGCCGGAAATACTTGTAGTGGGGTACCTCCTTAATACATATAATAGACTATATTCACTATTATATAGAAAAATGATAAGATTCTGTGTATAATATACATTCTTTGTTAAATTGTTAAAATAAGCAATATTTGTTATGATTAATGAAATAAATGAATTATTGAACGATTTATTTTAATAATTTAAATACAATTAAAATTATTGTATCATTATATATATATATATATATACAAAATTTATGATATATATTTACAATATAATATATACAGAGTCGAAACGTAACATAGTATTTAACTGGTATTTATCGTTGACAGCCTAATGTTCCGTTTGTTTCTGCATGTCGACGAGGTGTCGATAAAGATAACATATATCCGCCGGGAATAATGGGGGCTCTCCGCAAATTCGGCCACAGTAGAACAGCGCTTCAGTGGTGTAAGTTTCTATCGCCGATTATTACATTAGAGTCTGTTATGTGTATTAGTTAATTACTTCAATTCACTTTTCTATTCAGAATAATATACACTATAATACTATAAGTTTATATATTATTAAATATTAATAATTTAATAAACAATATTAAGATAGTGTTCAAAATAAATTTAAATATATCTATAGATAATAATTATATCAAATGATAATCTATTGAAATAAACACCTATTAAAGGAGGTACCACTAGTGATACTATTGATAATATTTGTATTACTTTCACTCATATAATTATTCACATCGAAATAATGTGATGTAAAAACTTTAAATATATATATATATATATATTAATAATTATAATTTATATATATATGTGATAATTTTAGTAAATAATTATATAGACATTATTTGTGAAAATTATATTTGAATCTAGTAAATTGATATAATATCTAAGTGTATTTATATATATATCATACTAAAAATACATACTTCGTATTGATGTTTTATCTGGATTGCGTAGGGCAATTACTGGCTTTCTACACCGTGTTCTATGTTGTACTAGCGGCATTCTTTCTCGTACTTTTGAATTTTGTGTTAGTACTTACGAATAATCTATATATTAATGAATGCTTGAGTTTATTTTAATTATATTTATGAGATTATTTAATAACATAGGTGTTCATTGATAAGCATGTATTTTAATATTTATACTTTTAACACATAGGTTGATTACTATGTATATATTTATATATTACTATATATATCATAATAATAATCATTAATAATACATTATTTTCAATAAATAACTATATTCAGTGAACTATGATATTTATATACTTTACATATTAAGGAATCTATGTGATTTTTATATATATATACATTATCAGTGTCAATATATGTCAAAATTTACTTTATTAATTAATATAATTAGTTTAAATTTTATGATTACATATCATTTTTACACTAATGATTAAAATAATAATAATTGGGTAGGTTTATATGAATATTATTGTGTATTAAATAGCAAAAATCAATACCATTTTTTTGAAAGTTTTGCTTTCAATCACTTTATAACAGATAACATAATTTTATAAAAATTTGTTTAAATAATTAATTTATTAAAAAATGAATGCTTAATATTTTATAAAATCTAAATATACAAAAAATATAAAATGCTAGATAAAATAATATTATATTATAATAATTACATTTTATTTATGTAAACATGTTTATTAATAATATAGTTTAAATTATAATTAATTATATTAACTTTAGTTTTTGAATATTATTATGGATATATCGGTAACTTATTAACTTTTCATTCATAGATTTTTAACTGGGATGGATGGCAAACCCTTCAGGAACCTGAATAACACCCAGATTATAATATATTCCCCAGGTTATCTAATGTTTACAATTCAATTATATCACATTATATCATATTTAAACTACGACTTCGTCAACAATATTCTTGTTTATTTTATATATAAGATAGGAATTGCATATCTTATTCTTGTTTATAGTATGCATTAAGTTACTCTCTTATTTTGCGAACCTATTACATATATGTATACTACACATTGTGTAGCATAAACAAAACGTACGATCGCTACCTCTGCAGTTATTTTATGTACTCCGATATATACTTTTCAGAAATATATTTAATTATATTTCATTGATATACATCTTTGAGTTAAAGATATTTATTTATCCGTAAAATAATAATGTATAAATATTTTTAAATTGTATTTCTATATACATTTTTATTAAAAATACTATTTTATTTATAAATTATGTTAGAATTCAATGATTTTTTTTTATATTTAAGTCGACATTCATATTAATACAATGTGTCTTAAATTATATTATTAATTAAATATGATCGTATTGAAATCATTGATTTAAAAATTAGGTTCGCATTGATTTTTGTATCATATTCAAATTTGTACTCCTGGACCATGATGCAATATGATAAGTTCAAGCGGAAACTAAAAATATCACAAAATATGCTTTAGGTCTCCTAAAGCATATTTTTGAGACGTCCTTTATATGTAATATATATTAATTATTTATTTATAAAAATAAATACTATATTTATATTGATATATAGTTTAATTTCATAATTTTTATAATTAAATAATTTGGATATTATTGATAATATTAGAAAATAATATATTTGTCATAGCTTAATTGATGTGTACATATTTGATATTTATATTTGGATATTATTGATAATATTAGAAAATAATATATGTGTCATAGCTTAATTGATGTGTACATATTTGATATTTATATTTTATATTATTAAATTTATTTAATTTTTTGTAAGAAAGAATAACGTTGAAATATTTACTATCGTCTGGATATATAATATAAAAGAATTAGAAAACATTAAAATAATACTAAAACATATTTTGTGAAATGGTTATTTTACGTTTGAGTTATTTTATCGCATATTGGTAAAAAAAAACTACTTATTTGTCTAGTTATATTATTTTTATTAATTTATATTTGTATTACATTTAATTATTGAATTATTACTTACTTCAAATTCACAATAAATATTCTATAAATTGTAATTCACATTATTATTATATTTAATGAAAATTCACTATTAATTTGAAATATTCACATATATATATTATGATACATAACAGAGATTGATGATTGATATTTTATTTATGCAAATAAATAGTCGAAAGTATATAGTATAAATATTTGCTAACGATAACATACATTATTGAAATAAATATAGAATAATACGAAATTATAAAATTAATTTTATATGTAATATATAGTGATAAGATGCTATTATATCTATATTAACCTATAATATAAACTCTAGGAATGGATTTCAAACCGGAAATCTCTCATGAACTTCGCTTCAAATCCAGTAATCGCATGGTTTCTTTCGAATATTCCCTTTCCGATGAAAAATCCTACATAAACAACGTAAAAGAACTGAGGACCTTTGTCGAAAGTAAGACTCATTCGTAACAATTAGTGACTACTTCAACGTAAATACTAACGTAGATATCAAAGGAAAGCCTTGATAGCTAATTAACATATATTCACGTTATAATAATTAATTATTTCAGTATCACAGTTAAATTAGTGTTAAGTGGAAGAGAGACATCCTCGAGGTTTCATGTAAAATATAGGGACATGTTTATTTTAACAATAATTTTTTTATAATTCTGTTATATATATATCAATAATACTCAGTTACATTATAATTACCATTGATTATTTGTTAGTGTTAATATTTCTATACAATTTTCATATATATACATTTTTTTCAAGTACTATTTATTTTAAATACTTACACATTTTTTTATATATATATAAATTAAATAGAAATATATACACTCTAAAATAATAAATTGTATATATAATGTTAGTACATTTTTTAATATTTGGATTTTATTATTTAACATTCTTTGAGCAGTGACTGAATCATAATAATATTTGCGTGTATAAAACATGCGACCATGTATTTTGTAATATTAATTTATGATTGAAATATTCAGTATAATTATAAAAAAGTGCCTAGTTAATAATTTAATGATATAATTTTTATAGAATTTATACGTATTGTATATTTGAATAAATACATAACTATTCCTATATGAATTATGCGTCAGGCATACAATACTATAGATCCACTTAGTAATATATTCAGTAAGCGATGTTAATATAACTATAACGATAACGACAACAATTATAATAGACTATACGAAGACGAATATTTTCCATGATTGCACACTGAATAAAGAGGCTACTTGTATAACTGGGTAAGTTAACTTAGGATGTGATTTTGAATGTATCAATTGACTATCGTGTATCGTCAGTCTATTTAACCGACTGTCCTGCTATAATACCCCATCCATAGAACCACATTCAACTGATTAAGCCTATTCACAAACAAAAAAGAATTGCGATCGATGCCCCTATATGAAAGTAGCGTTAACCCTAAGACTAATATGGCTTAATTTAATTTTAAAATTTAAAATGCTACGCGAAAATAGGGCGTATAAATATACACCCTACTGTCGACTACATTTTAATGATCGCGTGAGTTAATCAGGCTATATAGATAACACGTATACCGCGTGTATTCGTGTATGATATCTTATGATCGATCGCATATCCTATCAGCCGTTAATATAAGCAATCATTCTCTAGCGTTCTATATTTGTATTACTCTTATACGTCTCTCTTTTGTACTCGATCACTAATTGTCAATAATCGAATTAATTCTAAATAATTAAAATTGTACGATACTAAATATTTCTCTATACTTTACCATTCCCTTTCGCTGTATTACACATGCGTGACACGTGTACTTATCTATATTATACTGGATCAGAAATAGATTAACATTCGACTTATGATTATACCGACTGCTGAAATAAACTTTTATACAATGTAATATTATTGATTGTTAATCAGAATTAATGTAGAAATAGAATACATAATTGATTAAATACACATTAATAACATTTGTAAACACTGAATTAAATACACATTGCATTACTAATTAACGAATTAATACACATTACTAAGTTGAAATTACTAAATTGAATTACTAAGCATTGAATACACATTAATAAATAGTGAATTTTAATAATTAAGAAGACCACATAGTGCCACAATGATTAATTAACTTCACACCACCATCAATAGTTTGGGAATGTGGAAGGACTGCTGCCCTCTAACGCACAAAGGAACTCTCGGCTGGGATACCGGGGAACCTTGCATTCTGCTAAAGCTAAACAGGGTTTCTACTAGTTATATAAATTTTGCAAACGTTTAACGATACGATTTTTGTTATATGATTTTTACGGGCTCTGAAATTTGTTAAACGAACGCGATACGATATTCAAAAATTCAGGAATTATAATTGATGTTCATTTTCATCACTAGTTACTACTATCCTCGATGGTTGCAATATTTTCACTATTGAATCAAACGAAATTTCCCCATAGTTTAGTAATAATGTTATTTTATTTATATATACTGTGCGAAAAATAAAGCTCATTTTAAGAAAATAATAGGTGAATAATCCTTTAGATGAAATAAAAACACAGTGATAGTATATTCATACTTATTATAATATACACAAATTTTTAATAAATAATCATTATTATTATTATCAGTATAGAGTTCTATTAGTAATTAAACATCGATCTTCATAGGAAAGTCATCAATAGATTCGTATTACGATGTGATCGTTTGATCACCAGATTCTTCAAATGAAAACATTATAATCCACGCTTACATATAGGAAACATTTTAAAATTAATATAGGCTTAACTTGTCAAACCGAGAATCTCAGCCCGGCTGAGATTTAACACGGTGTATGGAGATGTGGCTTTCCAATTGAAATATATAGTATCAAATTGATTACAGCATTTTTAATAAATATTAGTGATTAGACTATTATGATTACTCGATATTCGCCACTAACGAATATATTTCAATATTATCACCAAGTTTACTCGTGTATGCATACTTCTTATTTTTATTACTATCAAATGATAGACTAATTTATAATTCATCTGTGAAAATAAAACATATATAAAACATAGATTTATCATATTTTCGAAGATAACAAATTTATAATCTTTATTCGCTAGTTAATTGATTAATTATACAAATGAATTTAATATTTATTAACACTGAATAAATATTTATTTAATTGAAAATAATAACTTCCTTGACATTAAATATGAACAATTTATATATATTTATAAACTAACTTTATTTTATATTCATATTTAGAAGGCTCGTGAATTAATTAAATTATATATATTTAATGTGTAATTTGATCTAAATAATATTTAGTCTCTCATATACAAACTTCCTTGACATTAAATATGAACAATTTATATATATTTATAAACTAACTTTATTTTATATTCATATTTAGAAGGCTCGTGAATTAATTAAATTATATATATTTAATGTGTAATTTGATCTAAATAATATTTAGTCTCTCATATACTATTGTCACATATATTGTTCTAGATTTACGGATGGAAGCCAGAAGGTGATATTAAAGTGAATTGTGAAATGAGATATAAGGTTTTGTGTTACTTTTCATTGTTAAAAATTAATATTAGATGATAGGGAGCTATATTTCAGGGTATAGTGTATTATATTGTATCTATGTGAATACATACCTTATATCTATTTATAATTCAATATTAAATTAATTATGATATTCTAATATTATAACAGTTACACATATTCAGTATTACTATTGAATTACTATATACTAGTGTACTGTATTACCGGTAGACAATAAGAGATATACATCTTATTTGAAGCTATTTAGAAGTACAAAGAAACGTAATATTTGTATCTATAATTATTAAATTACAATTGTATTGGTTTAAACCAAAAAAATACTTCAAATAAATAATTATTATATATTTAAATAATGTTACGATACATATTTAGGATAATTTGGAAGCTTACTCTATAATTTCGACTACATGTAATATTTACACATATAATAATAATAACGGTGAACTTTTAATACGTAATGTATATATATGTATATGACAAAATACTCGCCAATAATTTTACAATCTTATATCTGTTTAGCTTGGTCATAAGAGATATGATAAAGTTCCTACGAAACTTACTGATGTATTTCCCGATCAGTTCTCTGGAAGTTGCTTCCCCTTTTGCAGGTTATTAAAATTCAATTTCATCAACATACCGATATTCAATTTCATCCGCTTATATATCTATGAATAAATTCGCTTCAATACTATTTCTGAATAATATATACCTATCGTGAAATCCATAATTGGGTAATGTGTAAATTTAATTTATCGGATGAAAAATCAATAGAATATATTTAAAAAATGATATTAATATTAATTGTCGTTAAACTTTATAATAAAAATAAGATAATTCGTTATACATATTATAATAATGTATGATGGATGTTTATCACAAATATTATTTTAATAAATTTATATTATTTATATGAATTATTAGTATTACCTAATTAGTAGAATGATCGGAGTTGATATTTTATATGCAGGGATGTTATGCTTGTAAGATATAGGGATGTGAATGTTTGTGAGATATCATGTAAATAACATTACTGATAATCACCCTATGATTTGTGAAATATATTATAATGATATGTATAATATATTATGTAATCAATATAATATGATATGTAATCAATTAAAATATAATATATTCAGTTGAGAAATTTTGACTCGAACATTACTAAGATCTAATATTTATATACAAATATGTATACATATAAATTATATTTGTCTATGGAAAATATTTTTTGGAAAATATATTTTTATTAAGATTATAATATATTCCTTTGTTAATTAATTTTTATTTAAAATATAGCTAAATTTTAGTGATGTAAATAATGTTCATTTTGAAAAGGATATAATATGAACATTATGGATACCAGATATGAGGATATTTAATTTTCTATTAAAAAAATATAGAAAATTTATTCTAATAGAAAAATCGATATAAAATTAATTTTCTTAAAAAATCTATTTTCTTTTTCGCTAATCAAATATATATATATTCAAATCATATATTAATAAATATTCAAATCGTATATTAATAAATTTAAAAATTATATATCTCTTATACAAATCATATATTATCCAATATATAATTCACAGCAAAGATAAGGCTCCTTTGCATCCGATCATTTTTGTGAAGTTAAGGAACATTACCTTAGATAAAAAGGTTTAGTATGAGTTATATAATTATTTATTTATTATCAATACACATATATATTGAATTTAAATATATATTATATTATAAAATAAATCATTTAATATATATATAGTTATGATGAACTCATTATAAAACTTATTATTATTATTTTAAATGAAATCAAAAATATAAATATTTACATAGTAGGTAATATTTATATAAAATTTAATACATTTTTTGAATAGCAATAGATTTAAAATTAAATTTGCTTAAGCAAATTGGAACAATAAAAATAAATTATATAGAATATTATGCATTTTTTATATATTAAATTTATTTTTATAATACAACATCTTAATTATTTAATTTTATTTGGGATAATAATTATGACTAAAATATAAAATGGATAATATTATAATATATTACACAATAATTATTAGATTAATATTTAAAAATCTATATTATAGTAATATAAAGGATTTTTCTAAGGAAAGATAACTTTTACACAAAATTATGTAATTCAATTTTGAACACAAAATATGAACTCTCGAAATCGAGCTATGGCTCAACCACATTTTGACAGTTTCTTCCATTCACCACAATCCATCATCACGGATCGTATTTCATAATTATGTTATTCATAATGTAAATTCGATCAAACTATACATTTTTAAAATGTAAAATAATTTCAATTATTATTTATATTCCGAAAAGTGTTCATTCCTAATATATAACAAAGCAATAAGATATGTTGGTGTTAAAATGGCCTATAATTTAATAGAACGTATAAAAATCGCGTTAAACTTAAATCTATTTCAGTGTTTTCTCTACTACTGCTAACAGAGACATTAGTTACTGTTAAAAACTTTGCATAGATTTGGAGGGTTATATATTTGATAATCTCTTAAATTATTAAAAAGGTAAATATTTGAAAATGTAATTATACAATCAATCACAAATTTATAGTTGTATTTGTAATTTTTCTCAGTTTTTTATTCAATGATAGATTATACTCACTTAGAAAAAATAATTCCATATATTGTTTCCCCCCAAAAATGGTAGTTGCTTGTTTTCATGATATAAAGTAGTCCTAAATTGTGGAATTGACCAAATAATGAATATAAAATAGCTCTAAATTACATAGCTTTAAAAATAAATATAAAAATTTAATTTAATTTTACCAATCATTTTTATTTAAAGTATTAATTTTCAGTAATATATTTTATAAATCTGTCATCTTAAAATATGTATTATATTTCTAATAGCGGTCTCACATTAATACCGGTTTTCATTTTTCATCCGTCGAATTTCAGCCCTTCGATTTTCATCCTACAGATAGATGAATTCTGATGAGAGCCCTACAATCAAATTTTATAATATTTTATATTACAATATTAAAGTTGTATTATTTTTATTATTACCCAATTTTGATAAATTAATATACGTATACAATTGTTTTAAATATAATTTAATTTAGTATCTGCTTTAAAAATTAATAGTTTTGCGCAATGTTTTAATAACATTTAATAATATTATTAGTATAACCAATTGGTCCAAAGTTTTTAATGGTTTTATTTATCTTATTTGTCATATTGTCATTAATATATTTTACTATTATTAATAAGAAAATGATGATTCATCGAGGTAATTTAATAGTTACTTAAATAGTTTATTTTTTTGCAACAAACTATATATCATTTTAAAAATAATATATTAAAGTACTTATTTTTTATAATACAATTTTTAATAAAAAATATATTTATTTTAAAAATCATATGTCTTTATTATTCGCCGGCCCTTAAATTTCCTGAATACATTTTTATATGCATTTTAAATTTACTATCTCAATTATCATAATTTATAGTATACCTACTTTAGTAAATATAAACGTAGAATTTAATTGTATATATTACAAAATATGTATAATGGATTTTTTATAAATAATATTTACAATTATATCTCATCATTATAATACAATTGTACTGTGGTTTTATTTTTAATCTAATTCAACTAATGAAGTTTAATATAGTTTATAAATATCTCATATAATATAGAAGTATTTATTAATATATATATAATATTTAGAAATAAAATCAATAATGACTTCAGTAATGATCATAAATAACACTATGTTATATAATCTTCTGTTATATAATCCATTAATAATTGACCATTATATTAACATATTAATAACTAAACTGTAATGCGCACACTATCCTGACAGGCGCAGATATACTGTGAGGCTCACGACCCTAACATCGATATTCACAAGAGAGACAGGCAAGGAAGCATCCGCTTTGAAATACTGATCACTAAATAATCGCAGCCATCGCGCTGTTAAGTTTTATACAACTTAGATATATTTTTAAAAGATTTCAAAATAAAAAGTTCGTTTAATGATGCTTTTTTATTTCAATAAATTTGTATACCGATATCATATATATTAATATTCAAAAGTATAAATTTGAAATATTTGCTAATAATAATACGTTATTAGTATAAACAATTAATAATATATATGATTTAAAGTTTGGGCTATACTAAATAAACAATAATAATTTAGAGAGCAATTGTAAAGGTATAACGCTTATCATAAATGAATATTCATGTATGGGGCGGGGCTTCGGCAAGTATACTGCTATTAAGGTGAATTGAATTTCTGGCGTCAGTAAGGCATGTGTATTATTAACAAATTATAATTAAGGCTACATTTAAGACTAAAATATATATAATTTGTATTATAGTTTAGGTCATTTTAGATTTTTAAAATCAATAATAAATTAGTTATATACCATGAGTAGATTGTATATACTTAAATGATTTTTTTATAACACAGCATATCCATCTATCTATTTATATGTACATTTTTATAAATAGAACATATCAGGTAAGAAATTACAATAACAAAACTTTAACTACAATATTGTATAATCAATAGTATTAATAATTAGAGCTGCCATTATACTGGTTATAGTTCCTGACAACACCCATATTTCTAATTATCCTCTACAGGAACCACTATAAATCTAGGTTAATTAAATTCCGAGATATAAGCTTCTAAAGTTTTGTTTGTAATAAATATTACATAATAATGTATATTATATTACAGAATATGTTTATAAGGCATACATAAGGTACTTATTATTAATTTTAAACGTCATATACATCATTTTAAAGATAATGAATTATTTTTAAAGACAATAATTTGTTATAACAAACTTAGAAAGAAAAGAACTCTTCCCCCTTTAAGATGAATAATGATAAATGTGGAATAATTATTATGTAATAGTGACATATCAACTAGATTTGTATTTAGGTCTCAATATAATTAATCATTCATATATATATATCATAGATTTATAGTTTACCATAACAAATCTATGATATATATATATACACACTAATAGGAGTCTCATCATTGGAGTATATCATTTCACAGAGAATATACCAATGTGTTAATGTATCTTTAAATATACATATAATAGTGGGTACGGGTACTGCATTCCATGGATTAGTAACATATCCCTATTTGAACTCTTAGGGACCACATAATGCATGATGAATATACATATAATATACACATTATAATATCAATACTTAACATAATATAGAGCAAGTATTTAATGTTGATGTAAATGTAATATAATGAAAGAATTACTATTAGGATACTGGTAATAATCTATTATATATATATATATATATATATATAATTATTCATACATAACCTTTATTTTAAAAGTATTTTAATAAAATAATAACAAGTATTTAATGGAATAATGAGTATAATTACAAAATTCCTATACAAAAATATAAGGCAAAGTTTGTAAATTTTTTGAAAATAAAACATGAAGTTTGTAAAATATTTGAGAATAATATACAAATTTTATTATATTTTTCATTTTTATTTATGATTAAGGAATTAATAAAAAATATACTCTTACAGCTATTAAATACTCTTCTTTGGTTCATATATATTTTTATTTCCATAACCATATATTATAATTTTGTACGTAATAAAATCTTATATTCTAAATTTATATTGATTAGTGTTTTTTGTTGTTTAATTAATTATCTATTTATAATACATAGTTTATACTATCTAAAACTTTATAGTAGTAAAATAGTTTATTTCAGAAAAAAAGAATACAAATAAGAATATTTACAAAAAATAAAATAAAATAATATCATTTATTCCATTGAACATAGGATTAAACCTACCATTAAGATTAATAAAATAATAATTATATAGATAAATGTAAAATTCAACATATTTTAGTAATTTATATTTTTAAGAAATGATACAATTTTATATTAGGTACAACTTATTTAATATTTGATATAATATACTATTTTAAAGAGATTATTATGAAGTAATATTATTTCTATATTTTATTAAATATGATTGTTTTATAAATTTTACTTATTCATTAGTATTAAGTATTTAAATAAATAATTAATAATTATAAAATATATATTGTCATTTATTTATTTTTATTGAAAAAAGATAATTTATTGTAATATATATCATTGGATATTGAAGTATATTTAACAAATATTAGATATTCTTAAAGAGTATTTTATTATCTTTAAAATAAATATAACTTGTAATGTTAATAAATCAATATGTCATGTAGAAATTTGTATTTGAAAATTTATACTGCTAAATGTAAATAATATATAAAATATACAAAAATATTCAAATACTATATTGTAGATAACTTGTTGAATAATTGCTAAAATACAATATATCTTATAGATTATTATTAAGTAATAAAATTACTATAACTTATTAAATATATATGTATTATAAAAGTACACTTTTTATATAAAATAATTACAAATTACTTATTGACCTTAATTTTTTTCAATTAAAAAAAAAACATATTGATTGTAATAATTAGCATTGGCTATTTAATTATATTTAAAACTTATAAGATATTATTAAAGAGTATTTTATTATCTTTAAAATAGATATTACTTGTAATGTTAATAAATCAATATTTCATATAGAAATGTATATTTGAAAATGTATACTACTAAATATCAAAAATATACAAAATGCCACAGCGCTATAACAACAGGATAGCATTAAGGAAAAACATATAAAATAGATAAATGTACTTAAATTGAATTTAATTAATATAAATTGATATACATATTTTACATTTAAGATACATATTAAGGGTTATATTATATATATTCAATGACAAATTACTGAGGATAGGTCTGATAACACCAATTAACCATAAGCCTCTGTTTATTCAGTTAACTAATATTGAATGATTCAATGAAATACAAAATTATTATTTTATACTAATACATTTATTCTAGGCTTATATATATATATTTAAAATAAACCTTATATTTTGTTTTTATTATAGTCTCCAGATCAATAATTTTTGATTTGAAAATTTTTGATTGTTGACTAAAAATTGTATTACATTCTGAAAATTATGTAAACATTTTGAAAATTATTTGCTAAAATTTCTCAAAGAATTTTCGAAAACTTTTGAAAATTATTTGAAAATTTGGTTTACTAGGTTATATGAGTATATACAATATACATTAACACATTTGTATATTCCTAGTGAATTGGAATTCTATCATCAGTGTATATATACATATATATATATATATATATTACATAGGGTCTATATAAATGGTTAATCTTAAGTATGTTAATCTATTATTATAACTATACTTTTTATAGTGATCTATGTGAATTTTACATGATTATATATTGACCTATATTGAATCCTATATGATTGTTATTTAACAATACCAAATAAAAAAGTATTATTAATAATACATTTATATTTCATATAATTTATGATAAAAATATACATATGTTCTTTGATAACAAACTGTAGGTATAATATCATAGAGCTAGAGATAAACTAATTCTATGTAGCTTTTCTCTCTAGCTCTATGTATAATATATACAAAAGAATGAGTATACATTACTACTTGGTAATACATATACTTAATTATACATACAATATATATATATATATATATATATATATATATATATATATATATATTTATATATGCTAATATTGTATGTATATACACACACATATATTCACATTACCAGAATAGCTCAGTTGCAACTAAACCATGGATAATGCGTCAGACACACAATCAGTAGGAGTCAGGTTCAAGCCCAGTTGTACTATTGAAATAGGTTTTAACATAGTATTTACAAGTGATAATTTATAATTATGTATAAATAAATGATCAGCTCTCGTTATAACCGTGAATTCCATAACACGAGAAGGCTTCGAAAGGACATTAGAGCCATATATGTGAAAATTCATCTAAATTACTTGATGGAATAAAAGGTCTCCACTAAAATAACAATAACTATACACACATACATAAGATAGTTAATAAGTGCACATTTTGCTTCACATAACGGTAATATGGATATATTATATGCATCCGAGAGCACAGAATATATCACAAGGATATCGACATTAAGCATCATGACCTGACTCAGGGATGAACATTGATAACTGATTCTTCCTGAAAAAAGAATGTTAACAGGTCTATAGGGTGTATGAATTCTACTCAGTCCATCGCTGCAACTTCTTTAATAAATGTTGAAAAGATAAATTCATGGATAATCGTTGACAATTTTCCAGGCAACCCTATGACTATTATATCATCATGTTATAGAACCACAAATGTATTCGAAGAAACAGATGTAGCATATTTCTACAACGATATATTTGCTTTCAATCGTTTTGTACTAATACATAATATCAGGTTATTTTAACTCATATTTAGGTAACAATGAAAACAACATATACACATATAATCTAGCAAAAAAAGAAATGGATAATATCTCGAAAATCTTATCAACGAGAATGGATTAACATATTTTATATACATTTTCAAAAGTAAATGGAAAACTTTGTAAATATACAAATCCTTTAGGCAATAAAGCCCAGTTAGACAATATTCTAGTAAATTAAAATTTGTTAAACAATGTAAACAACAATGATGCCTACACTACATTTGAAGGTGTCTCATCAGATCATCGCATCATCACTACAAAATTCAGACTAAGCCTAATAGAAAATAACATAAATCACAAAGTCTAAAACTATTAAACTGGAATGAACTACATTGCAATACAAATTTGAATTTGCTACTAAACTTAGAAATATATTTGTAGCATCAATAAATAATTATATATATTGAACAAATAATAGAAGAAATGCATTTATAAAAGATAATTCGGAAACGGTCAATGATATAAGTCCATTTAATCCACACAAAAATGAATGTTAAATGATATAATAAAGTGATAGAAGAAAAGCGAGATCGGCTGATAGAATCGACTATCTTAAAAAATATGAATGTTGACACTCAAATTACTGAGTGGTATAATATTGCTCATACAAATAGTGTTGTTACCTACAACGAAGATCAGGAAAACTACGTACAACAATAAATAGAAGTTGAGAAAGCCCCAGCTGAGAAAAAGAAATCTGTATTAGTAGCATTCATGTTTCCATGTATGGAAACTAGAGTTATTAGTGGAAGAAAGATTATAAACAAGTCTAAGATTAAGGCTATCAATCAAGAGGAGCGAATAAAGGTAATGCCACTTTGCAATCTATTAGGTAAGTCGTATGTAATTGTCATAAAATAAACAATTCAGATAATTGATCATCAATTGGCTCCCAATTGCGGACCTTTAAACCTAAATGAATTATAAATCATTTTAGTAAAGATAAATCATAATAAATCCTCATGTATCTGTGTTATAAATGTTAAACATATACCTATAGGTGGATCCACTGATTCGAAGCACAAATTAGTATAGAGCAATGAATAATAAAGCAAGTATGATAATATATTGTCGAGTTCAGATATAGCCATAACCGTTTGATATACCTTCGTATCTTGAGATCTGCTGGAAGAGGAGCAATATTATAATCATAGATTTATAGTTTACAAAGGTAATATCAGGGAGATATATCTATATATATATATATATATATATATATATATACCTGGTAATATACAAATCTATGAATGTCATGACACATAACAATACTCTATAATATTATAACACTTTAAGTTATACCCTGAGTTATACCCGGAGTTATACTACTATATTATTTACTAGTATTTCCTGCCTATTATTCCCACTTACATATCGTAATTACTTTTAGCAATTGTCTTACTTCTATACTTAAGTTACTACAAACTTTCCAATTATAGTAAATCCATACACCGACTCTCTGCCCAACTAATTGGTCGCTCACTCAAAGCTCCTCTCCCCACAACCACCCCCGAACAATTACTACTCCTCTTTGACAAATATTTCAACGATAAACTTTCCATCACCCTTTCTACTCTTCCCACCCCTGTCATGCCCACCACTCCCATCTCCTTTCCCTTCTCCCTTGACAAATTTGAATCTCCCCCACTTGATCAAATCATCTCCCTTCTCAAATCTACCTCCTCAACCTCACCCCTTGACCCTCTTCCCCTCCCAATACTAAAGCAGATAACTAACACTGTTGCAACTCCCCTTCATCAAATCATTTGCGGTTCACTTTCTTCCGGCTCCGTCCATACCGATTTCAAAAAAGCAGTCATCACCACTATCCTTAAAAAGCCCCACCTTGATTCTCTGTCCCCCTCTAACTACCGACCCATCTCTAACCTCTAAATCCACTCTAAGATCCTTCAACGTGTTATCTCCTCCCAACTTATTACATACCTTACAACCAATAAAATCCCCAACATCTTCTAAAGCGCCTACCTCCCCCACAAATCTACTGAATCCGCCCTAACCCTCATTACCTCCGACCTACTCTCTGGCCTTAACATCAATTGTGGCACCATACTCGTCCTTCTCGACATTTCCTCCGCTTTCGACACCATTGACCACAATGTCCTAATACACAGCCTCTCCGCTATCTGCATCACCGGCATTGCCCTTAACTGGTTCACCTCCTACATTACCAACCGCTCTTCCTCAGTCAGGATTAATACACACTCTTACCCCTCCCGCTCCATAACCCACGGTGTCCCCCAGGGCTTTGTCCTCGGCCCACTCCTCTTCAATATTTACCTCCTCCCCATGTTTGACATCTTCACTGACTACCCCGACATCTCCCTCCATACTTACGCCGACGACCTTCAACTATATCTTAACTGCACAGACTCCCCTACTTATGCCCCTGACCGACTCTCCTCCTGTATACAGTCCATACACCACTGGCCTACCTCCAACTCTCTAAAACTTAACCCCACTAAAACGGAAGCTATTTTTCTCCACTTACCCCTACGCTCATCCACTCTCCCTGAACCACGCCCCATATCAATCGACAAAACCTCACTCCCTACTCTCAAAACGTCCGAAACCTTGGCTTCCATCTTGATACCACCCTTTCCCTTGACTCCCATCTTATACATATGCACAAATCCATCCACTACCAGCTACACTGCCTCCGCTTAATCCGACGCTTTATCCCCCTCCCCATCGCTATTACCATTGCCTCCTCCTACATCATCCCCCTATTCGACTATTACAACTCCCTACTCTTTAACCTCCCTGAATATAAACTCACCAAACTACAACGACTCAAAAACGCTGTAGTTCGCTGGGTCCACTTACTTCCCCGTCGTTCTTCTGACTCCATTATACCTCTCCTAAAACAACTACACTGGCTGCCAGTCCCCTACCGCATACAGTACAAACTTTCCCTGACCATCCACAAAGCTATTCACCACAACTCCCCTGACTATCTTGCCTCCCTCCTACATCTACACACACCCATCACTTCACTCCAGACCCGTTCCTCCAACACCTTTATCCTTACCACTCCCCATCTACACAAACTCCACTCTTCCAATATACGATCCTTTGCCCTCTCTGCCCCTTACCACTGGAACTCCCTGCCCAATAACCTACGAATAAACACATCAACTCCCTCCTTTAAACGCCACCTTAAGACTTATTATTTCTCCCTTGCCTTCCCTCCCACTCAATAATTCTCTCCCACGGACGGCCGATTGCTAACGCACTGATGCAGTCCATAAACCAAAAAAAGTAAAAGTAAGTAAGTAAGTAATTGAATTAATTCTTTTTGTATTTATTATTTATTATCGTTACAAGTTTAAATATTACACATACAATCAAACTAAAATAAATATTTATAATCATTGATTTCTAAGATAAATAAAGTGATATAAACAAGTAAATAGTAAACATTTAATTTAAAAATAATTAATAAAATAAAATGAGAATACACATATTACAAATTAGTGTTATTTATTTTATTAGTATTTCAAAACAAGGTATTATATAATATAATTAATGATATGATTTAAGTAACATGTATTATGTATATATTCAATATTAAATTATTATTACAAACTTTCAGATAATGCAAGTATTATTTCATTATTCCAATTTGTAGAAATGAGTAGGTATGTTGATATATATATACACACACATACACATATATATAATTATGTATACATAAACAATCGGCTCTCGTTAAAATCCTGGATGCCTTAAAATGAGAGCGGCTTCGAAGGGACATTAGATCAATATGGTTATAAGTGAAAACTTCATCTAAGTTCCTGGATGGGATGAAAGTACTCAACCAAATAAAAATAACAACATATATATATATATATATATATATATATATATATATTGTATATAATATTTATTTAAAATATATATTAAAACAACACACAGTAATACACACACGCGCATTATACTGTGTACTGTGTAGGTATAAACCTACTGTTGTGTCACACTTCGTCGCACACATACATACATACATATACACATACACACACACATACACACACATATATATATATATATATATATATATATATATATATATATATATATATATATATATATATTTATATATAATTTTTTATTTGATATTCGTATAATACAAACTTATTTTATATAAGATGATATAATTATTTTCACAAATATCAACATTTCATTAACATCTTTATTACTTATTTATTTAAATTTATTTAGAATACTTAACTAATAAGCTAAGTAGGCTAAGCATACTTCCTTACAATGTATACCTATATAAATTTGAAACTAAAAATAAATCTATATAGGTATCTATTAGTGCTGTAAAATTTCAAATACTTGGTTGTTATCGAGAACTTCAAATCTTAAAATTTGTGTTCTCGAGAACTTCAAATCTTTAACAAAATATCAAGTTCTCGAGAAATTCAAATCTCTCATATTTAGGTATGTTCTCGAGAACTTCAAATCTTTTAATAATATTTTAAAATAAGTTAACGAAGACAAAAATGAGATATTAATTAATTAATTAACTATTATTAATAATAATAAATTAATTAATAAATAATTATTATTAATTAAATTAATTATTAATTATAATAATTAGTAAATAATTATAATAATTAATAAATAATTATAATAATTAATAAATAATTATAATAATTAATAAATAATTATAATAATTAATAAATAATTATAATAATTAATAAATGACTATAATAATTAATAAATAATTATAATAATTAATAAATAATTATTATTAATTAATAATAATAATAATTAATTTATAAATAATTATTAATTAATAAATTATAATTGAATAATTAACAATAAATAATTATTAATTACTTGATTTATTGAATACGTTACTATTTATTAACTTAATCTAATGATATTCCTATAGGAATATGCGGAATATACGTATTAATTTTTAAATATTGTTATTAATGGATAATAAATCAAGAAAACGGTGTACTTGATAACATTATTCTATTTTAAATATATTATATAATATTATATCATATATGTGGTATAACTGATGATCGAATTAATAGTATCTATACATTTTAATGGATATTTTAAAATAGTTGAAAGAAACATATTACCTAATTATGTTAATCGATCGTTACCCGAACAATTACCCGACATGATACCCGAACCGAAACTAAATTTAAAATAAAGATTTGAGACCATCAAATCTTTCCAAATACCCGAAAATTAAAGATTTGAACCGAACTGAAAAAAAAAGATTTGAAATTTTACAGCACTAGTATCTATACGGGTATACCCTTACATTTATAAATTATGAATTTTATTTAAATACAAAATAAATCAATAGGAATACATGGTATAATACCTAAATAATATACTTAAAGTATATATATATATATATATATATATATATATATATATATATATATATACATACTTTATATATCTTATAAGAGTTATAAAGTTTAAGTAAATATTTTATAATTATGTTTCGAAAAAGGAAATCATTAATAGAAGATTACTTTTAGGCTATGCTGAGGTATGTTTAAACTATTATCACATATGAGAATTCCCTATTTAACAAATTGTATTTAGTAAATGTTAATGAACTAAATATGAAGTATTATTGTTATTAATACCTATATATATATATATATATATATATATATATATATATATATATATGTATATTCGATGAACGTTACGTTAGGAATAATGATAACCACGACAACGTACTAAGGGAACTTGCGCGCAGATTAAATGATAACTTATTCGGGCCTACGAAGTACCACGGAGATTTAGTGAAACTACGCAGAATTCACGAACAAAATGTATTATTTATACAACAGTGTATACAAATTGAGTACGGTTTATAATTAAGATAATTTGTCACTCATATATTCATACCATATATAAATTATTTATTATATTTCGTAAGTTAATACATGGAATTGATTATTTAGTTTTAATAACTTAATTATTAATTATTTACCTACATAAATAGTTAAATCGTATATGAGGAATAAGCTACCATGGTGGAAAATGCAATTACCTAGAATCTACATCATAGATAGAATACGATTTAGCCAAGAATTTCGAAATAAGAGAAATTATCGTTTAAGAAAAAACTCTGCAGGTTTGTGAACTCCTATTGATATCTTTACTATTTACATATTATTTAAGTCGTTATTAAGTAGGGAAAGTAAACTAATACGGACACTTTAACAATAAATGGTATTAACATTTTATGAATCATTATTTTTATTCAAAAATTACAATATATTAATATTATATGATTATAGATATTATTGTAATTTTAAAATGTTATTTAATCTTTTAATTACATAGATAACGAGGGTATCCGTATTCGGTATCCATGTCCGAATACGGAAACCCTGTGATATAATACGGATACCCTATATACCACTAGATAAACTATATATTATTGATGAGTCAATCAGACAAATTACAATTATATTATTTATAATTAATTTGATTAATTTCAATTTATTATAATTTAATTAGTTAATAATTTATTTATTATTATTATTTCTTAAATAATAATACAATTTAAGTATCTAAATAATACAATTTTTAGATTTATCTTTATTGATGGTATTAATATTATAACGCACGCTATTTTTATGAATATCAGAATAGTTCATACGCTGCGCGCTGATTGTTTATGGTGTCCGTATTAAGACATATAGAGTGTCCGTATTAGGAACTTATATGACCTCTAGATATATAGCATATATGCTTATAACTTAATTAATATTTGATAACAAATATAGAAATTATATATGTAATTTTAGAATGTTTAATTTTGTAATAATATAATGTTATATTTTATATCGATACATTTGTATATTCTTGAGAAGGTTTTAAGTTGACATTTGTTTTCATAAATTTAAAAACGTAATAAAAAAATCAGTTTATTGGATATATCAGCAATATTTAAATAATTATGAATATTTTATTAATAACAATTTTTATTTTAGGATTTATGGTTTCTGAGATACCGAGAGTGTCCGTATTCGGGCAATGTCCATATTCGGTTACTTTCCCCTACCCATTTAACGCGTTATCAACATATATAGGAATATAGACCATATATGAGAATTTTATTGCATTTCTTCTATTGACGTAAATACGATGATAATAAAAAAGTATTGAGAAATATAAAAATTATAAAAAATAATTCATAATAATAATAATAATTATAACGATACAAATATTAATAATGATAATGATAATGCTAATAATGATAACAACACATCGTAATATATAGTACACCAACACACATGTGTGCGTAATACTGCAGTAATACCCTACTACCCTACTAACCTACTGCCTCACTAGTGTCCAACTCGTTCGCCCTGTACCAAGCCCGCCTCTCCACCGACGTGCACGTAGACCCCACGATGGAGGTACGCGAGCTTAGCCGTAACGTTAGCTCTACGGGCATGAAGCTGTGCGGACATACCCGAGACTGTGCCCGTAGCAATACGAAATGGTTACTCGCGCGCTCACTTACCTATATCATACATATGTCATATATACTGTATATATACTGTATAAGTTATAACTGTAAGCATAGCTACTGATCAGTAGTAGCAGAATATAAGACCTCACCCCCGCATATTCATCACTATTTGCGTATTTTAATCGCGGTTTTTATAGATATAGGTTATAGATATAATACGTCAACTATTTACGAATACTCGCAAATTAGAGTTTCGAGCGAATTATCGCACGAATTATCGCACAAATTATTCGTAAATGTGGCCTCATGAGGATCTGTAGACTATAGGGCGGCATTTACGCGGATTTAGTAATCTCGAGTCAATTCAGAAAATTAAAATAGTTCTTAAAATAATAATTACAAGTGATGCTATATAATTGTGTAAAACAATTGATCTTCTACATATAACACAATATTCTAATTAACATCTAAGTTCCTGTATATGATGACGGATTCTACAATTCAAAATATTAATAACATATATATATGTTATTAAAATGCGTAAGCAAATATTCGTATATCCCTACCTTCCTCGTATATAGTATACTATAGTATACTATATGTAGGGATATACGAACATTTGCTTACGCATTTTATACGGGATTGTTCGTATCGGTTAAGATATTTCGCTGTATTGCGTGATGGAGTGGATCCGGAAGATTGGCATGAATAAGTACTCGAATGTCGAATTAATCTATATCAACCTCGGTGTTTTAATCGATCGCTGAGGTATATTATTATAGAATATCTTACCCGGGAAAGTAACCTAATACGGACACTTTAACAATAAATGTCTTAACATTTTATGACTCAATATTGTTATTCAAAAATTAAAATTTATTAATATTATATTATCATAGATATTATTGTGATTTAAAATTGTATTTAATATTTTATTCATTAGATAACGGGGTGTCCGTATTCGATATTCACCCATGTCCGAATACGGATATCCTGTGTTATAATACGGACACTCCGTATATCACTAGATAAACTATATATTATTGATGAACCAATGAGATAAATTACAATTACAATATTTATAATTAATTTTATGAATAATTTAATATAATTTAATTAGTAATTAATTTATTAATTTTTATTATTTTATTAATTAATAATACAGGTTAAGTATCAAAATAATAAAATTTTAGATTTATCTTAATTGGTAGTATTAATATTATAACACAAGCGATTTTTATGAAAATCAGAATAGTTACATGCTGCGCGCTGATTGGTTATAGGGTGTCCGTATTAAGACATCCAGAGTGTCCGTATTAGGGAATTATATTACCTCTATAGGGGAAAGTAACCGAATACGGACATTGCCCGAATACGGACACTCTCGTTATCTTAGAAACCATAAATCCTACAAAAAAAATTGTAATTAATAAAATATTCATAATCATAAATAGTAAATAAGTATAACATAATTATAAATAGTCTAAAAAAGTATTTTTTATGTTTTTATTATACAAAATATTGCTGATATATCCAATAAACTGATTTTTTTATTACGATTTTAAATTTATCAAAAAAAAATTCAACTTAAAACCTTCTCAAGTATATATAAATGTATTAATATAAAATATAACAATATATTATTAAAAACTAAAGCATTCTAAAAATTGTATTTTTAATTTCTGTATTTTTTATCAAATATTCATTAAGTTATAAGCATATATCTAGATGTCATATAAGTTCCTAATACGGACACTCTAAATGTCTTAATACGGACACCCTATAACCAATCAACGCACAGCGTATGAACTATTCTGATTTTCATAAAAATCGCGTGCGTTATAATATTAATACTACCAATAAAGCTAATTCTAAAAAAATTATTATTTAGACACTTAAATTGTATTATTAATGAAAAAATAATAAAAATAAATAAAATTATAAATAACGTAATTGTAATTTGTCTGATTGATTCATCACTAATATATAGTTTATCTAGTGATATATAGGGTGTCCGTATTATAACAAAGGGTGTCCGTATTCGGACATGGGTACCGAATACGGACACCCCAGTTATCTATGGAATTAAAAGATTAAATAAAATTTTAAAATTACGATAATATCTATAATCATATAATATGAATATATTGTAATTTTTGAATAAAAATGATGAGTCATAAAAAGTTAAGTCCATTTTTGTTAAAGTGTCCGTATTAGGTTACTTTACCCTATATGCTTATAACTTAATTAATATTTGATAATAAATATAGCAATTAAGTATATAATGTTTAGAATGCTTTAGTTTTTAATAATATATTGTAATGTTTCATATCGATACATTTGTATATTATTGAGAAGGTTTTAAGTTGAATTTTTTTTTCATAAATTTAAAAACGTAATAATCAGTTTATTTGATATATCAACACTATTTTGTCTAATTAAAATATAAAAAATACTTATTTAGACTATTTATATAATTTTGAATATTTTATTCATTAATTTTTTTTTAGGATTTATGGTTTCTGAGATACCGATAGTATCCGTATTAGGTTACTTTCCCCTACTACTGAATACCGTGACTGAATAGTCATAGGGTAATAGGATGGATTGACGAAAACGACCCACTTAAAAAAACCAATTAATGAGCTTATTTTGCGTGTATTTTTTTATATACATGTAAGTTTTACGCGCATAAATAGGAAAATAATGGCTCGTGTATTCTTTTAATTTGGAAGATTTTAATTTTTAATTTTTGCTGCGAAAAAAATAAGTAATTCAAATGAAACGTATACGTTTAAACGCTCCAATATAAATCATGGCAAAGAAAAATAGAATTTTGAAAGTAATAAATTCAGAAATGTATATTTCCTTATCTTTATAATAATTGATCAACCTAGAAAGAAAAATATCTTTAAAATATTGCCATTATGTTTAACTAACAATTATTAGATATTAATATGAAAATAGTTTAGATATATTAATATATTACAATTTATTTGTATAATCAATAATACAATTACTAGCGAACAAAGATTTTGCATATATATGACACGATAATAGCAATTAGGATGAGATAACACGTGACTCGTTGACTAACATTGGCTCGTAACCTATAAGTCATAGTTCAAATTTAGGATTTTTTGTAAATGTTTGAAAAATAGACTTGAATTGACTCGATTTGAAAATTATAATTATAGTTATTACAGCTATTATAACTATACCAACTCTAGTAATATATATATATATATATATATATATATATATATATATATATACGTGTCACTATTGATACACCATGAGTGACGTGCTCGCTAACTATAGACACGCCCACAGCGTGGTATCCCATACCGAGGTAAACTGTTACGCTACTCCGGCCAAAAGCGTAGTGGTCCTATTCTACGACAATACACAAAAGGTCATCGGTCAGAGTATTATGGCCACTATGTGCGAGATATCGGTGTACGGGAGACCCTTACAAACCGAGAATAGTTAGTCAAGCTTTACCCCACCCCTAAAAGGGCTTTGATACTACTCTACCATACTATACTATATATATATAGAGAGAGAAAGAGATAGAGAGAGAATTATACATATTTATTATTAATCTTACCTATCGACATAAATATAATTAATATAAAACATATTAATTATACAGTATAATTTATACTATATCAGTTAGGTTATCTCTACTTGAAAATAACTTCGCATTACGAAAGAAAATAATATATCATAATAAAGACACGGCAACATTTACCATGGTAATACACACACGAACACACACACATGCACATGTACACACACATACACACCATTCTCACAATCTTCGGATGTACTAGTTATATGGGATACATCTTTTATAAAGTACAAAGAATCTATTAAATCTAAATATACGTCTTCTAAATGAAAATAATATAACTCACCAATCTATCCTACTATCTTCCTTTTAAATACTAGATCTCTTAAACTAATATTGACCTCATACTGGACTTATTGACTGATGACAAACCTGACATTTTATTACTTACGGAAACCTGGATTACTTCATGTGATATAAATATTTTTTCATGTTTTAACAATATTAATTACTTTAACCCTTCTTCCTCGTAGCGGAGTTGGCATATTAATAATAAGCCTATTGTTATAATTGAATCTACACATATTCATTTATATTTATCTGAATGCTTACGTTTAAGTGTTAAACTTTCTTCTATTAACTTTACCTTTTTTTAATGAATTTACTGATATTATTAATTCTATTAATACTACCAATTTTCTTATTACCGGTATTTTAATTTCCATTTTAGAAACTCTTTACCTCCACATTCTTCTTTTAGTGAATTACTTGATCTTTTTATCATTAGTACAACATGTACATGTTTGCAATTCACATAAGTGGCAATACGCTTGACTTAATCATAACTCATATTCTTAATAATGTTCTTTTTCTAAACCTTAACTTTATTCTCTTATTAGGTCCTAACGATCATTATTATTAAATTATCACTTATTGGCAATAATTTATTGAAACTTCATTACCTACATCCAAATCTAAAATTCACTATCGTAATCTCTCTGCCATTAATTATTATAAATTTCTCTCTGATTTATCTATATATTTGTCAATAAAAGTGCAATGAACAAGGCAAAGTATATTATCTACCAACATAAAATTAATGAATTTTCCCGGTCATATCATTATTTGTTTAAACTAACATCATATCTAATGGGCACTAGTAAGAAAAGCCAATACCCCAATATACCTGCTCACCTTATTTGTACCCAGTTCTAAAATCAACTTAATGGTACCAATTTAAATACACTTATATCTATAGAATTAAATATGGCAGCTATTTCTTCTCTTTTCTCCAATTATGATATACATATTTTCTCTTTACCTATAGTATGTTCCTTTACCAGTTTGTTCAGTACTTCTTTAACTGAGATTTTATCCTTACTAAACTCTTTTAAATCTACTTCCTCTATTGATCCTATGCTCCTTTCAGTTTTAAAAAAAACTTCATATTTGATTTCAAATCAACTACTATCTATTTATTCGCACTCTTTGATATATGGTATATTTCCGGCATATTTTAAACGATCTTATATAAAACATATCCTTAAAAAGAATAATGTTGATACACCAGTTTTAACTAATTTTAGATACATTTCTCAACTTTTTATTATGAGTAAGATTATCGAAAGAATTGTTTCTAAGCAAATTTTTAATTATCTTTCTGTCAATAATATCATTGACCATCATCAGAGTGCATTCAAGAAATACCATTCAACTGAAACTTCACTAACATCTGTTCTTAAATTTAGTCATTAATGATTAACTTACTACTCTTGATGATGACCAATGTATACATATGATTCTTTTATATCTGTCATCTGCTTTTGATAATATAAATCATGATATGCTTATGTATATGCTATATTCTTTAGGTATATCTGATGCACCCTATAGGGTACACGTATACTTTGGTTTAAATCTTATCTTATTAATAGTTCTTCCCCTATAGAATCTATAGACATTGGTGAATCGCTCTATTCACCTAATTCACCTACCCGTTACTTGTAGGGTGTCACGTTACTTGTGGATCGGTGATTGGTACTTTACTTTTTACTTTATATATTTGTTCATTATATAAAATAATTCAATTATTTTCTGATATATATTATCAAATTTATGCTTATGACATCCAGATTTATATAAAAATACATATTAACTCCAGCCCTGATTCTAATTCATCTCTTTCAAAGTGCAATAGTAATATTAATTTGTGGCTACTAATAACTTTTCTTCTTTTAAATGAAACTAAGACTGAACTAATAAATATTTCTCATTCTCAGTCCACATTTCCTCCTATGTCTGTAAATAATATTTTAATTTAACCTGAAAAGTTCATTAAAATCTCGGCTTTACTTTTGACACTAATCATAATTATAACAGGCATATATCTAATATATGTAAATTATCTAATTTAAATATATATAAAATTCGTTCTTTTAGAAAATGTATAACTAACAAATATTGTTCTATTCTTATTCTTATTCCTCCAACTCTCTTATTTTTTCTCGTCTTGACTATTGTAAATCTCTCCTCTGCTCTCTACACTCTATATAAATATTTAAAATTGATCGTATTATTCGTGATTCTACTAGATTTACTTTTAACTTATCTTATTCTGATTATACTACCTCTTTATCATCACTTCTTTACTCACTTAAATGGTTAACTTTAAAAAATCGTTGACTATTTAAAATTCTATACCTCACTCATGCATTAATGCATAATTATTAATTATGCACCAACCAATTTACCTTTATATCCTCTTATATCCTATTAATCATCTTTACTCTCTTAAGGGGGTATCCCGCTACAAGTATTTCCGACAACTTGCCAGAAATATAGTAACTTTAAAGGGGGTATCCAATTACAACTTGATAACAAATCGGTTTAAAGTTACTATATTTCAAGCAAATTGTCGGAAATACTGATAGTGGGATACTCTCTTTAGGTCTTCCTACTAGAGCTATTCGACTAAAAACTTATACCTATAACAACAATAAATTTGCAGGTAGATGTTTTAAATGTATGTCCCCTATAAATTGGAACTCCATTCCAATCAATATAAGGAATATTCAAAACCAATTTTAATTACATACATACCAAAATAAACCCACAAATACACACATTATGCATATACAAAAACACATATATGTATATAGAGGTAGTTGTCTCGAATATACATATATATATATATATATATATATATATATATATATATATATATATGTACATTTATACAGTCTGATAAATGTACAAATGGAATACGACCTTCAAATACATATGAACATTATTCTAAAATATATCAAGAATCGGTTATTTTCGTTATATATATTATTTATAATAAAATACAAATTAAATTATTTAATCACTAGTTTTATTTATAAATTTCGCTTCAACAAAAATAACATTATATATTACTGGACGTCGTCCACTGGACGTCAATACCCCTTAGCTATAACCATAGCTATACTACGGTATTATAAATTTTAAACATTATTGTAACGAGGCATTGGAAGAATACATATATATATATATATATATATATATATATACGGTGATTTATTTTATACACATGTGATTATTAGTTATGCTTGTGATAACATACGAATGATCGCATACACAATTATGTAATATTCAGATCGTGGTGATTAAACGTAGCAGGAAAACCATCAGATTAGTAATACTCGATCTATTCGGAGAGAGGCTCGACAAGATAGACAGAATAGTCGTATGGTTCGCTAGATCTCAGAAGGTTAACGGTAATATTTAGCCTGTGTATTCTGTTCTAATTATATTATTTTATCGATTATTTATTTATGTATTATTATTTTTTCTAAAACACAAATGAGAATTCTCTTTATTATATTTGTGTATACATAAATCATCTATCTGTCTATCTAATAGATAGATACTATCTATATAGGCGACATGTATTGTTATAAAGTGATATTTGTGCAGACATTAGTGACTATTTATAAATAGTATATATATATATATATACTATTTATAAAGTTAAATACTTGGTTACTATAGTAACCAAGTATTTAACTTTATAAATAGTCACTAGTATCTGCACAAATATCACTTTATAACAATACATATCGCCTATATAGATAGTATATACTATAATAATACTATATATAGTATACACAACACTCATCTAGCGCTACGACACGCATGTCATTAGATACACGTATTTAGGCATAGGTGTCACATATAGATATTTCAATATAAATACAATTGTTTATCCAAAGTCACATTTCCACTTATTTCTATACTTTCATTTTATATGTTGCACATGATTTATCTCTATATATAATAGTCTATATATATATAAATACTATAATAAACACATTTTATTATTTATATTATATATAGGTGTTTATTTTGTATGCTCGATTATGCATAATATTATGTTCAGGTTACATTTCCTACTAAAGTAACCTCTTCTCGACAATACTACCAGTCACATTCTATTTCTTACCAGGTATTTTTTAGTAACACTAATAACCCTATATTCAACAATTAATTTATATAAGATTTCGTGTTAACAATTACTTAATTATACTATAGTATACTATAATATACTATAGTATACTATAGTATCTATATCGCATCGATTATATTGATGACGTAACTCGATAACGTGGTTAAACAATGCATATAAGGGCTATGGAGGGTAGCATAGGGGTATAACATAGCATACGTATCTATCGACCTACCAAGATTTGTAAACAATATCAAAACTGAGATCTCTTCTTCAACTTCCCTCTGTCCGGTACTCCTAAACTCTACTCTCCTAAATATTATCAATATACATGCACCTACAAAAACTACATTCTCCCTGGTTCTCCAACGAACTTTTCATCTTCAAGAAGAGTGTTCGCAAATTTGAGAAGAAATTTCTTAAAAATCCTTCTACTGAAACTAAATTAGCTCTATCACTAACTAGAAAAATTACAAATCTACTGGAGGGTAGCATAGGGGTATAACATAGCATACGTATCTATCGACCTACCAAGATTTGTAAACAATATCAAAACTGAGATCTCTTCTTCAACTTCCCTCTGTCCGGTACTCCTAAACTCCACTCTCCTAAATTTTATCAATATACATGCACCTACAAAAACTACATTCTCCCTGGTTCTCCAACGAACTTTTCATCTTCAAGAAGAGTGTTCGCAAATTTGAGAAGAAATTTCTAAAAATTCCTTCTACTGAAACTAAATTAGCTCTATCACTTACTAGAAAAATTACAAATCTACTATATCTCGTTCAAAATCCATCTATTATAACAAAAAGATAGCATTGATCTCCTCCAATCCTCGCAAATTATTTAAAATAGCAAATAAAATTCTCTCCTCCAGATGAAAAAATCCTCCCCATTTTACCAAACACGTCACATTTTCAACTGTGTTCTCTTTTTGAAAAATTCTTTAAAAATAAAATTGCAAGCATTAATAATATTATTTGCGCATCTACTCAATCCTTACTCAATCCTACCATATATACTACCCATCATATTGACTCATTAAGCACATTCACTATCCATTCACTATATGAAGTAAATGATCTACTTATGAAATCTCACTGTACCTCCCCCACTGATCCACTACCTTTATCATTATATCACAAACTTTCACCCTTATTTTCTCCTATTTTCTTGGATATTATTTCTAACTCACTAAACTCTGGCCAAGTTTCACCCTGTCTTAAGACTGCCATAATATCCCCTATTCTAAAAAAAACAAAACCTAGACCCAAACTCATTTAGCAATTATCGCCCGATCTCCCACCTACCCTTATTAAGTAAAATATTAGCAAGAATTGTTTCCAAACAACTCATCGCCCATGTAAATAAAAATAATCTTTTCGACCCGTTTCAAAGCGCTTTTCGTAAGTGTCATTCAACCGAAAAAACTCTCCTCCGTATTACTGACACAATATTATCTACCTTAAATAGCAACACGTGTTGCCAACTAATCCTACTTGATCTCTCATCTGCTTTTGATACCCTGGACCATAACATATTAATCTCGCGACTTACTTTAATAGGTATATCTGGCTTAGCATTAAAATGGTTTACTTCATATCTAACTAACATAAATATCTCTATTATGATTGACATAATCTTACTCGCCTCTTTCTCCTCTTAACTACGGTATTCCCCAAGGATCCGTTCTAGCTCCATCCATCTTTTCTATTTATATCCGCCCTATTGCTGATCTAATTAAGAAATTTCCAAATATTCACTACCATATTTTTGCTGATGATATTCAACTGTTTACTTTTTTCCCTATAAATTCTCATAATACCATTAACTCTGAATTAAACGAGTGTGCTAACTCCATCAGATTATGGCTCCTCTCCAATAAACTACTAATTAATTCCTCTAAGACTACTGTACTCAACATATCTACTTCTGAAACTTCCTTTCCAAACTTTCTCTAAATAACATAATTATTTCTCCTTCTCATTCCTCCAAAAACCTAGGATTAGTATTTGATGACAAATTATCATTTAAGAATCATTTATCATCCATTACAAAATCCTCCAACTTTCATCTCTTCAGAATTAAAAAAATACGGACATCACTTTCCAGAAACCTTACTAAAACTCTAATTAATGCTCTTGTACTTTCCCGAATTGACTACTGTTCTTCCCTACTGAATTTACTTCCTGCTAAAGCTACTGCTCAACTTAATCGGATTATCCGTTCCTCAATACGTACTACTTACTGTTTAACTCGACTGGATCACTCTACTACAACATCTCATCAATCATCTCGTATGTGGCTACCCTTCTCCCTCAGGTGTAAATTACGTATACTATCTATAATCCATAAATAAATATATTCTTTCACACCTAGCTATATCTCAGATCTAATTAAAAAATATACTATATTATCTTCTCTTCGTTATCAAAATGCTCCTCTACTTATCTCCCGTAACTCTAGTAAAACTTCCCTAAATTCTAGAGCTTTTAAAAATTCCGGTCCAATCCTATGGAATTCCCTCCCTCCTACCATTCGTTCAATTAGATCCCATACAAAAATTATAATTCTTACTTCTTCTTTTCTTTCTACCCATAATCATTAAATCATCCAACTTATTATTTGTGTCCGTGTTATATTAAATGTATATCATTATTAAATTGTTATTGTATTATTATTATCTTATTATTATATAACACTATACTATATCAATGCAGTCTGTAGTATATAACACTACACCATATCAATGCAGACTGTAGTATATAATAGTCCTTTATATTATTTAGTATTGTTGTCCATGGTATATTGAATGTATATTATTATTAAATTATTATCGTATTACTATTATTTTATTATTATTTTCTTCCTGCACGAGCGAAGGGGTCTACATGACCCTATTTTAGTGCTAATAAACTTAATATCATCATCATCATCATCATACGGGGTATAACCTATATGGGGTATACCCCCAGTGTTCGTTCGCTATAGCTATATCTCTACGTATGTGCGAACATTACACAGCGAACACCGTGATGAAAGTGAACATTCCCAGCCCACGAGACCAGTACAACGTCATGTACCTACTGAACAATAATACTTACGGCCGCTATAAAGAATGCTCGCAGGTTAGGCTCGCTACACCCGCGCTAATAGTATACTGGTTTACTATACAACATCGGAACTATAGTATAGGATATTATAGTATACTAGGTTATGATTGGTATACACTCTTGCTATTAGAAAATCACGTTGCTATTCGATAAATTTTTTAGGGATTTGAAAGTGGGAGGGT
Source organism: Osedax fenrisi (assembly GCA_964019155.1). Taxonomy (NCBI): domain Eukaryota; kingdom Metazoa; phylum Annelida; class Polychaeta; order Sabellida; family Siboglinidae; genus Osedax; species Osedax fenrisi. The sequence continues at coordinate 68,166,927 of OZ025241.1, read as the reverse complement.
GGACAAATTATAAAAATAATTATTTAGTTGAAATTATATACGTAACAGACTAATAAAATGCATATACTTATTTATAATAAATAAATAGGATTATGATATAATTGATTATAGAAAAATCTAATTTATTTGTGTGCAAAATTTAAAAATGACGAAAATGGGAAAAAAATAATAGTGCACTGTTTCCATTAGGGAAATTGCCTACAAAATACCCCTTACAAATGTACTGGTATACCTATATCTATAGCTAGTTAAATAACAAGTGTAGAGTATATGGAATATATGAATTATATAAATATTACTTGCGCTTTATACAACATTTAATTATATTTTAACATTTTCAATATAATTTATTTCATCACTTGTATTTTAAAATAAAATAAAACTGGCAATTGCAGTATTATAATTCTACAGGTATATATATATATATAAACATTATACTATATATATACTGTAATATAACACATGCACATAATAATAAATACTACCACTACTACCGTTGCTAGGTAACCAGTGAACATATTCGTCTCTCGGCGACACACGGCACACCCGTAGTATCCGAGTGCATAGATAGCCCGCACTCCAGGAACATAGGCTCATCAGTGGACATCTCTATGTTCTCCGTCAGAGAAATGCACTTGCTGGAAATCGCCATCTTCAATAATATAAACGGTTACACACTCGTGTGCGCGCACATACACACGCACACACACACTCGTGTACGCACACGTACACACGCACACACACACTCGTGTGCGCACGTACACATGCACACACACACTCGTGTGCGCACACGTACACATGCACACACACACTCGTGTGCGCACGTACACATGCACACACACACTCGTGTGCGCACACGTACACATGCACACACACACTCGTGTGCGCACACGTACACATGCACACACACGCGCGTGTAGGTATACGCACAATGTCTCCTGGCGCATATCTATAGGCATGCATCAATTATATGTTTCAATTATTCTGGAACTCACGCTAAAATGTATTCTATATGTTTATTTCTAATTATAGAGATACCATTCCTAGCAATAATACCATACATATATTTTGTATATATATATATATATATATATATATATATATAATATGGTATTTACATTGCATAACATAGGTATCATAAAACATATGTAATATGCGAACACAATTAAAACACTGTTCGCCGAATAGTAATATTGATTATTTTATTGAAATAACGTAGTTTCAATAATTGTTTACATACAACAGTATAATATTGAATATATATATATATATATATATATATATTAATTATATAATAATGTATGCAGATAATATTTATATGACGAAATGTGTGACTCATGATATATGTCAACTCTATGAACAATATTCGTACTGTACGAGCAACCAGACTCAGGGTTAGTTATACTAACTTAGTATACTTATAGTATACATATAGGTATACGATAACCTCTATTATCACTATCCAAAATATATTTATTTATATATATATATATATATATATATATATATATATATATATCAACTGTATATGTGCATCAGTTGGCTAATGCGTCAGACACACAAGCAGCAAGACGCGGTTTCGAGCCTCGTCCGGACAAGTAAAATAGGTCTTAAAATAATATTTAGAAGTGATCGTATATAATTTTGTATAAATAAATGATCGGCTCTCGCTAAAAACATGGATGCCTTAACACGAGAGCGGCTTCGAAGGGACAGTGGATCCATATGGATATAAGTGAACACATATTAGTATTGTGGATAGGATGAAATGACTCTACCAAAATAAAATAAAATAATAATAGCAATATGTATATATAATCAATATAACCACGTGATTATATAAGATGACGTAATAATATATGTAGTTACGTAACACCCCCCACTCCGCAGATTTAGACGGGTACTGTGAGTGTGATCAGGGTTACATACTGTTATATAACACGACATACGGCTTGGTACGAAGCATCACTAATATGAAACGAGGCTGCATATGTTAGTATACTAATGTCCATTACATATGTTAGTATAATAATGTTAGTATTATAATGTCCCTTAAAGATAAGTCATCTAAAACATACTTATGATAATATTATTAATATTTATTCGGTTACAAACATTTTGATTCTAAATTTAATTTGTACCTACAAATTTTAATTATAAATACATATATAAAAATAGATGAATATTTATTTTAATAAATATTCAATTTGAAAGTAAAATTTAGTTGATTATTTATGTAATTATATGTAATGAACTTACTAAATATGCGGAAAATATTATAATAATAATCATTATCAATATTTATATAGGTTATTTAAAAATATAACTCTCAATATATTTTAATACATATGTATAACACCGAATCAAACCATTGCAAGTATTCATACTAATTCATACACATATTTAAATTCATATGAAACATAGATATATATATATATTATTATATATATATATATATATATATATAGATTATTTAAACCTTTTATCGTTATAATATATTGTCAATATAATATTAATTATTTTTCTGTTTATTTTATTATTATTTCTTACTACAGTTCAACATTTACATTTATTGATTGACTGATTCCTTACTTAAGTAAATATATATTCGAACTAGGTTATGGTTTAGGTCGTGGCATAGGTCGAACCTATATAGTCTAAAGTATACATTTATTTCAATAACGTATATTATCGTTAGAAAATATTTATACTTGGTATAAATATTTGTTAAATATTAACTGTACGTTATAATCATCGATATAAAGTAATTGGATAAGCAATTTAATGTAGTGTATGACTGCAGTTTAAACATACTACTAAATATACTTAGTTGCCTATAGGAAATTGAGAATTGAAAATTGAGTATACTCAATTTTAAATGATTATTATTTATTTAAACATACCTATTGTTAATTAAGATAAATTTGTATATCTAAAATTATATATTTAAAATACAACATAACAAAATCCTACTAATTTTGTGCATTTAAATTGAAGATAGCATACTATTTTATTGATATTTAAAATCTAAATCCATTGATATAGGTATAAGTCACTTCTATCTATTTCGACGAAATATATACTTTTTAATATTTGACATATATAATATGACTGATATCCAATAAAAACCACTGAAGCCATTTTGTTAATTTATCGATTAAAGTTCTATTCGCATATATATCGTTTATCTGCATTGTGTGGGTAAAAAAAAGCAACCGCTTATCCACTTTCTTTATATCGATGGTTATAACATACGTCATTGAAATAAACAAATAATGTAATATTTTTAAATTAATTAACATATATCTTTATGAATTTATCCGTATATTTGCATTGTTCGCATTCATTGTTGTATTTACACGTGTACATTATGACGTCATCAACAGCGGTGCACACAGCCCTCGTGATATACCTATCGCTGATATCGGCTACCGGCCTGTTGTTGTACTACGTGAAGCTGCGCAACACCAGGTTACAAGCGGCGGAGGTGCGGCTTCAGAAGATAAGCCACGCCCCCTGGCAGCTCGACGTCGTCACGCTGCTGTCGATAAAAGACTCGCTCGTGAAGACGGGCAGCGCGGTGGCGATCGATATGGCGAATATGGCGGATGATCTAGGGAGAGGGCGGAATAACGAGGGTAGCGTGGCGTTTAGTCTCCTGTAGCGTGGAGGATGAACGATGGCGGCTGAGGGGGATACACCGCGTTGATTAGATGCTATAGCAATTGTATACAATTAACTATAGTTAATTATAATTATATTAATTATAATTAATTATAAATAATATATTTATATATATTTATATATATTTGTGGTTGATTATAAATAATATATATATATATATATATATATTTTTTATGAATAAACTTTAGATTTACAATTTATTATCTTTAAGTATTAAATATATTGCATAAAAGTTACATTTATTTGATACAGTAAATACATATTTACACATAGAGTATTATTGTAAGTATAGTATAACAATAATTAATAAATATGTTTAATAGAAAATTACATTATATTCTTACAAATTTTCCAATATTATGTAAATGTAGAAATTATATTTAAATATTATATATATATATATATATATATATATATTATGCGTGAAAGTAATTTAAATATAGAATTAGTTTAGAGTTTCTCGGGGTGAATATAAAAGATGTGCTGCAATATTTGATAATTTACTATTTCATAATTTTATTCCAGTGTCTTAAGATGTTGAACCATATATTGGTTACACATATCATAGTGGTATAGGCTTGTATGCAAGTGGTATAGGTTGGTATGCAATGGTACCGCGACATTACATGTAATACAACAGCGTAATATATTTATATTTAAACGTATATATATATATATATATATATATATATATCTATTATACTAGAGTAACCACTCGTGTGTTAAGCTGAAGCCATACTTACGAATTTTCGCCACTATTAGAATAATAATCGCGGTTTTTATAGGTCAAACATGTTAAATTCTTAGATATTTGCGAATATTCAAAAAATAACGTTTATCGATCTAATATTCGCAAGTGTGGTCTATAGGCAGCAGCCTACTTAACCTACTTAACTGCTATAGTAACACCTTCACATCACTAAATCATATCACTTATATATATATATATATCTAAAAATATAGTTTGATATATTTGAATAATGTATAGTTTGACATTCAAAGCTATTATATATTTGTATAGTATAACCTATTTACAATTCCATTGCGGTATTAAAGGAACTGTCCTTAATTGGTTCAGTTCCTATTTATCTAATATACCTCAATGTATTACAATTAATATATATATATATATATATATATATATATATTAGAACAAAATACCCATTACATTTGTAGGTCCTCATGATATGCGATATGTCCACATGTTTTCTTAAGGTATACCTAAGTGATCCATCTGTTATTTGCATGCATATAATGAACAATAGCTATATATAGCTATTAATAGCTATTAATAGGTTAATAATAATTAGCTAACTATATAGTTGCTTTATATCGAATAATTTTAAATATGTTCAATAAGGTATTCGTATGTACATAGTATGCATGAATGTACTACACATCTTTACTACGCATGACAGTAGGTAAGGAAGAGGTTAAACTAACACATGCATATTACAGTAATCTATTACTAAAGTAATTTCGATAGATATCGAGACATTATTAATTCTGGTTTACGTCGGTAGTTTCGAGTTTGAATGTTAAGTTTGAGTAGAGTGACGTCTTTATGTTTATTTAGTAATTTAGTAAGTTTACTATTTACATAATTATGTCTATGTTTTCTATTATTGTAAACATTATATATTTGCATGATATGGTTTAAGAAATTAAATTAATTCCCTTGTCAAACATTTAGTATTTGTATCATGTACCGTTCGTTTTTCTCAATATTTTGTATACATAGGATATATATATCCTTTAATAAAGCATACCCGCGAAGTAAAGTAATCAAAGAAGATTACCACCCAACAAGTAATCAGATTACAATCATGGGGCTATGTATTGATTACGATCACAGATTTTGATTCGATTACAATCGTATTACAATCAATGATTACCAACTGATCGTGAATCTATGTTCACAATCATTGATTATAATCATATTACAATCACTGATTACCAACTGATCGTGAATCAATGTTAGTGATCAGTTAACAATCATTGATTACAATCGTATTAAAACCAATGATTTAGAAGTGTAGTTCGTAATAAAAGCTTATAGTTGCTTATCAATGATTGTAATATGATTGTAATCGTATTGTGATCAGTTAATCACAAATCATGATATTGATCAAACTATTATCTAACCACTATCACTGATTACTTTACTTACTGGGTATGCATATAAAGCATGCTTTATTTTTAATGAATTGACTAAGTTCTTATTTACTTTACTTCTGTGAATCGTGCATAGTAGGGAATCATTTCGCTCTCATGCATAACAAATCATCTACATTCTTCTCGTCTCAAATTTTCTTAATAATTTGCTAGTTGGTTTATATATATTATAGATTAATATTCGCCATCCAGTTATTTCTTGGTTATCCTATTCGTCTAGTTACTTCTACTTTGCCTTGTAATATAAAACGATAGCCAAGCTATCATGTCGGAATACATGGCCAAAATACTGGAGATTACTTCATTAAATAGTGACAAGTAGAGGTTCGTATTTACTATTCTGATTTTTAATTATTTCTTGAACATAGGTATTCATCTTATGCTGGCGATAACATATTCATGAGACTTCTATGAGCTTTACTTAACATACTTGACTCTTTTATCTTCAGAATTCATATTTCGCAACCGTATAATAATATGGATAATATCAGTGACTTGTATATGTTATATCTAACAAGAAGGTGACATTCTTACTAAGCCATATTGTGTTAAGTCTTACCGTAGCCGAAGTAGATTCTGCTGATCGAGAGCGAAATTCGTTTTCTAATGAACCATCGGATTTTAGCACTACACCAATATAAATGAACATTTGTGTGTATTCGAGTAGTGTGCCGTACATAAAGATTGTTGCATGTTCGTTGTTGCTATTAACCATAGTTTTACTTTTTTCTTTTCTGTATTTCATCCCTTATTCTTTCGAGACTATGACAAGAGTATTAGTAAGTTCTTACAATTTAGCGTTTCTGACTGAAATAAGATCTATGTCATCTGCAAATCCAAGATTATTTATTTCCCGACCGCAGGCAGATATAGTCGACTTATGGTTGTGAAGCGTATAATGCATGCATTTTTACAGACAAATGTTGAATAGAACAGGCATTAGTGGGCATCCCTGTATTATTCCAACTGTTGTATGCACAATATTGCCGATCATGTTGTTGAGTAGTACATCACTGTTTGAGTTAGCATGTAATGATTCTATTATTTGATAATTTCATATAATGAGCCACATTTTCCATGTAATTCCATATTCATTTTTGACACACTCAGTCGAATGCTTTTTAAAAAAAAAATCAATTTAGTTGTGGTAGAAATATTTATTATAATAAATATTTATAAATATTTATTATCAATATGTTTCTTCATAGTAATTCTGAAAGTGAGACTTTGTTCAATAGTGCCTCTTGATTTTATAAATTAAGCTTGCTCTTATGCTATTTTTGTTCTGATTGCGATATTAGTCGGCTTAGTATTATTCTTAAGAGTATTCCACTCGCATGTGGGATTAGCCTATAGCCTATAGCCTATAGCCTATAGCCTAACTATAGTTGTATGGTAATTGGAGTGTTTTTTGAGTCGCATTTTTCGGAATATTAATTATTAGTGAGATTGTAAATTGATCTGGCTATATTTAGTAATAGATATATTTGGCATATCGTTAACACTATGTTAATATATTGGTTATTCTTTCTCTTCTATATATAAAGTGTACTTTATCAGTTCACTTGGAATGTTGTTATTATCATGTGATTTATAATCCTTTAGTATCTTTAGCATATTAATTTCATTTTCAACCTCCGATTCTAGAATTGGATCTTCGATATCAGTATTATCATTTCGGATATTAAAATATAATGTGGTACAATGGGGGTAGTTCATTATAGTAGTATATCCATGTTTTAAATAATGATTCGTTTTAATAATACTTTTTCGCTTCGATTAATTATTATCATGTGTTTTTATAAATTAAAATATGTTGTTATCTATATTCATATTTTAGTTATGTATTAATCTTTGTTGATGAATGTATTGCTCTTCTCATATCACACAAGTCTAGAATGTAGTAGGTGATCTAGGGTTGTTTCTTCTTGATATTTATCAATACTTGTATTAGCCATTAAATGTATAGCTTTTTCGCTCTCTGAAAGAAGGTTATTTATATAAATTCGATCCTTTTTTTTCATCCATTGCGATATTTCAGTTTCGAGTTTTTTCTATATTCTTTTTTAATGACTGGACTGCATCGATTTTTTCTAAATCGTAGTATATTGTAGTACTATTGTTTCATTTTTATATTACCAATATCTAAATCATAGTTACTATTGATAATACATCCATGTTATATTCTTGTACTGGTTTAATGATACTTGATCTGAATATTTACCGAGTTAGAATATAATCTATCTGTTTATTTGCCACTTCATCTGGTGCATGCCAGATAGTTCTTCTTGAATATGTATGGTTATAAAGTGTGTTGGAAATAGTTAGTCTGTGGTTTCGACGAACTCGAGTAATCTTTATCCTCGACAATTTGTTATACCAAAACTTCATATAGTATTTAATCATGTGAAATACTTGTATTCATCTGTTTTAGCAAAGTCACCAATTACAACAATAACATCTATTTTGGAGGAATTTGATATAGTTTCTTCAATTAATTCGTAGAATTCATCTATTTATTCATCGATATATTCAGATATAGTTGCGTATAACTGTATAATTATTAGATTCATAGGTTTTGTAACTTCTTATAGAGATGATCCTGACTGGAACTTTTTAACATTTTGTATATATTCCGTGAGCTATTTTCTGACTAGGAAGCTAGCACCGTAACATTTTGGTTTATTTTGTCCTCTATACAACAATGTATGACTATGATCAGTGATTACTTCACTAGGTCCATTCCATCGCGTTTCTTCTAGTGACTAGAATATAGTCCTATTGGATCCCATTTATAATATTCTGTTTCTCTGCCGAGTTCTTCCAGTTTAAAACATCTTACAAGAGGTCTGATGTTCCAATCGTCGTTATGTTGGATGACATTATTATTTATATTATATCGTCTTATTATGTGTTTATATTTGTATCACCTGTAGATAATTGTCACTTTATTCAGGCATATTCCAATAGACAGCGAAGACGATGTTATCCCGGGGCACGAGTCACACGTAGCGAACGACATATTCGGTATTTGTTGTATTTCATGTTTTAAGTTGTCGTAGTTATTTCAGTAGGCAATTTATCTAGTTGCTTCCTATATACTCTACCAGATCCCTCTCATAAGTTTGGCCCATATGTTGATATGTTTTACTAGTGTTTGACGATTGGAGCGAAAGTATGAGAGTTAGGTAATATATTATTGTTAAATAAAATGGCTAATCGGATGAGAACAATATCATGCTATTGTTCAAAAGTATATGTATATACTCAGTTTTATTCCAAAAAATTGCCTCGCAACCCGGTACTAAGTTTCTACGGTTTAATGATCTATTGAGGTGTGTAATTTAGTTATCAATACATGTGGAGCGTGTTTACCATAAATGAGACTTCGCTCATCCGACGAATAATTGGGTCAATATCATGTAATGTTATTGTTATTGTTATTTTTATTTGGTGGAGTCCTTTCATACCATCCAGGAACTTAGATGAAGTTTTCACTTATAACCATATATGGATCTAATGTCCCTTCGAAGCCGCTCTCATGTTAAGGCATCCCTGGTTTTAACGAGAGCCGAACATTTATTTATACACAATTATATAAAATGTAATAACGATATTATTAATAAATGATGTACGATCGTGATATAAGTGTGAAGACTATTTTAATATAGCATTGATTGGAAAGCTTAGAGTTAGAGGATCACAATGTTCGTGTATATAATGTATTCGTCTAAGGCTCATTGGAGGTATTATTAACAATAGATGGGTGAACGCGATAAACCTCCAATACCAAAGGATGGATAACATACACCAACAGAAATATATTTTGGTAGACGACAATTAAATTAAATTAAATTAAACTATTCTTATTCATATCTTTACATATACAAACTTATTTATAAGTTAAAGTATAACTAAACATTCTCCAAGATAGGTGTATATTTGTAATCGTAGCCAACGTCAAATATATTTATATCATTTATAAATGATCTATTTGGATAATATCCATATTTAAAGATATTACATTAGCTAATAATTAAATGCCAGGTAATAATTAATGTTATTCTTATAATTCACAACTCTTTCATATACAATCGATAAGAATATATCTACTTTAATATCAATCCCTATTCATAATGTCTCTCTCTGTTCTAATAATTTTTTATATTCTACATGTACCCTCTAAACGTAATTCCACCAATATTCGAAATGGAATATTTTAGCTGTTAAATAAACTATCACATAATCTACGATCTTCTAAATCATCTCATTTTAATATCTATTAAAAATATACCCATTTATCACTAAATATTCCTAATCAATATTGAATATAATCAGTAATTATAAACATTTATTAATTTAGAGTAATATATGTATTATTTTTATTCGTTATAATTAGTTATTTTATTTGTTCGTTTATTTCATTTTATTATTTGCATTATACAATTTTGTTTTTCTTTCGACGATTGATTTCTCTGACATAAAAAGTAAATAAAATAAATTAAATTAAATGTATCCATTGTTTTCAGTGACTTGAAATATATGTTAGATAGCCTATGTAATAAATATTATAAAATACAATATTTTAGCACAATTTTATGTATATACTAAGCGAATTAGGTTTTAGTAATATGTATGTTACTTCACTGTCTATTATATTATTTGTGTTGTCTATATATTCTATTTATATATATATATATATATATATATATATATATATAATTATGTATATGTATCACTAACAGTGAAGTATGCAATTAGATATCACTTATTATAAAGCTATATGGATTACAGATCCATACATTTCAAAGAGTTATAACCAATTTATATTAATATTAAGAGTTGCAATCTTATCTGTATTAATTTTGATCCCACATTATTTAAGTAAGTATATATATGACCCTTACGGTGGAGTTTCGACGCCGATAGGGTGCGTCCCCATGTTGCGGATAGGGGAATGACCTCTATAGGGGGTTAGCTGCGAACTAAAATAAACAGCCGCGGACAAAACGACACACCTGTTGCCTTGCATGAGCCCATTGGATTGGGAAAGGCTAAGGGAGAAAACCCTGACAGAAACCGGGAACGAGAGGTTCTCTTAGGCGGTCACTAATCATTCTGTTTAGTAGCCGACACCTTTCACCTAGAATGTCCTTGAGCAAGTGTCTAGGTTAAACTGTTTCAAAAAAAACATATGAATACAAATACAAGAATGGCCCTCAGTCCCGGGCAAATAGAGGGTGCGAATAATCTCCCGGTTAGGACGGCTACATGGAACACTAGAACACTAATTGATAATGATACTATTTTGACTTATTAATAAACGAAATTGAACGAATGGAAATTGATATAATTGGCATAACTGAGACCCATTGGACAACAAATATACCTACGATATGGGAGAAAGATGAACACGTCATCATTCACTCACCACGACAAGACGGCATACACAAGCAAGGTTTCGCTTTAATACTGAATAAAAAACTAAGTGAGCACATGATTAACTATGAGTGTATATCAAGCAGATTATTGAAGGTGACCATAGAGATTAGACCAGATAGAATAACATACTTCGTTGTGTACGCTCCAGACTCTAGCTACGAAGATACATATGTAGAATAATTTTTTGGAACGTTACAAGATGAGATTAACATCCTTCCATCAAGTGAACATATTGCACTACTAGGTGATTTTAACGCATCAGTAGGAAGCCAAATGCAATACATCTGGCCAGAAGTAGTTGGGAGTTATGGTGCAGGAAAACACAATGAACGAGGTGTTAAACTACTTCAATTCTGTGTAATAAACAATCTATTTATAGCAAACACAATATTTAAGCACAAAGAAAGGCGAAGATACACATGGACTTCACCAAAACAGACAGAGATGCAAATTGATTTTATTATAATGTCTAAGAAACTAAAATCTACTCTTAAAAACTGCAGAACCTATAACTCTGCCGAAATAGGGTCAGATCACTCACTTGTCATAGCAAACTTAGTTATGAAAAAATCAAAAAAAATGAAACATATAGCAAAAAAACCACTAAAACGTTATGACACAGATAAACTGAAAACAAGGAAACATCCAAAAAGTTTGCTTCGATAATAGGAGATGGATTTGCTAACCTATTAGACGAGATGAGATGAGATGACTCCAGATGAATTTTACATTAAATTCAAAAAAATTGTACATACAGCAGCTGAAAAAGAATTCGGACATAAACGACATAACGAAATACCCGGTCTCTCAAGCGAGGTAAAATACTTATGTGCACAACGAAGAAGCGCTAAAATAATGATGTTACAAAACCATTTTAATGAAGAGTATACAAATAACTATAGAGAATTAAATAAAAGAGTAAAAGCAGAAGTAAAAAAACAAAAGAATAATAATTTAAGAGACAAAATATCTGAAATGGAAGAACATTTTAAAAAGAATAACACACATAAACTATTTAAACAAGTTCGTGTACTAGAAGGAAAGAGATACAGATCTATATGTGCTATGAAAGACTCCCAAGGTAATCTAAAGACGAAAAAGCAAGATGTATTGCATATCTGGAAAACGCACTTTGAGAAACACCTAAACACACAATTCAAACACGACGAAAATGCTCTGCAAGAATTTGACTCAGTAGATGTTAATAATGAAAACATACCGCCAATAACTGAACAAGAAGTTAAGTACTCAATAAAACAGCTAGCTAACAGAAAGTCACCTGGTGTTGATGGAATAACTTCTGAATTGATAAAAGCTGGAGGTGATATTATGACTAAAACATTAACAAACCTGCTTAATAAAATAATTGTGACAGAGAATCCACCAAATGACTGGTCTAAGATGATAATAACACCAATCCACAAAAAAAGGTGACAAACTGAACGCCGCAAACTATAGAGCCATTGCACTATTACCAATACCCGGTAAAATATTCTGCAAAATATTGATGAACAGATGCTCGCACATAATTGAATCATCAATGAGTGACTCTCAATTCGGTTTTAGGCCTGGTAGAGGAACCACGGATGCAATATTTATTATAAGGCAGTTGATCGAGAAAGTAAAAGAGCACCAAATACCGCTCCATTTCCACTTTATTGACTTTAGAGCAGCATTTGACACTATTTGGAGGAGGCACTTAGGAAGATGCTGCTTAAGATAGGTATCCCAAATAAATTTGTCGAGATAATCAAAAATCTATATGATAAAACAGAATGCTCCATAATAGCTGGAGGAGAACTATCGGACTGGTTCCCAGTTAATATTGGCGTGAGACAAAGCTGTATTATGTCACCAAGTTAATCAACATATTCCTGGAATATGTAATGAAGGGTGTTAAAATTGTTGATCCGTGATTTTCAATTAAACGAAAATATGTCTGTTGATATCAGATACGCAGACGATACGACACTCATATCTGCTGTATTCGAAAAACTGCAACTATCTACATTGGAACTTGAACAAGCTTGTCAAAAATGGGGTTTTAAGATAAATCCTCTTAAATGCGCAATAATGACACCAGATAGTAATGCTGAAATTGAAATCGACAACAACGTGGTTCCCAAAGTTTCCAAGTTCAAATTTCTGGGTAGTCTTGTTCCAGACTGCTCCTCAGATGTTCAACACCGAATATCAATGGCATCACAAGCTTTCGGTCGACTGAGAACGATATGGTCATCAAAAGACGTATCAATACATCTTAAAACTAGACTATACGGATCACTCATTCTGCCGATTGCCACATACGGTTCAGAGTCATGGACTACAAGACGAAAAGAAATAGATGCGCTACTAGTGTTTGAAATGAAATGCCTTAGAGATATACTCCGGATTACTAGATCTGGCAGACTCAGAAACACCATGACACGAAAGAAACTAAAAATAAGCGAGACGATAGAATACATCGTTCTTAAAGACTTCGCTGGTTTGGTCATGTTGTCAGGAATACGTCAACACTAAATTCCAGCTACAAGCTAGATTTCAACAAAAAGAGACCAAGATGACGCCCGCAAAAAGATGGTCTGATGGCATAAGGGAACAGTGCGGTGAGCGACTCTTAAATATAGAGAGACGAGCCAAACGACGAGATGCCTTCGGAAACTATGTATTCATGTGGAAAGCAAAGGGACGATAATCCTACGCATTTAAGTCAAGTAAGTAAGTCATATATATATTTAAAATATGATATACTTGTATTTATATTTATACCTAAATAATGAAGAAGAATAATATTTATTATTAACGTAACTATTATAATAATTATTAGGAATTAAAATAATCATTTAAATATTAATAAGATGAAGCCGAGAGTAAACATGGACACATATATTGGTCATACGTTTTCAACAGGAGGATTAACACCTAGAAATATAAAATTAAGGTAAAAATACAAATGTCAACCTCATAATATGTTACATAAATTAAACGATTTCTCTGAATATAGCAATATCTCGAGAAAATAATATCATTCTAAGTACACGAACATAACATAGTTCAGTGGTAATTCTCCTTGATTAATCAGCTGCCTTCGACACCCTTGACCATAATATCCTTATAAATCGACTAACTTCTATCGGAATCTATGGTACTGCACTCGATTGATTCATCTCATACCTAACTGATCGTTTTTACCAAATTAGTATAAACTCACTAATCTCTAAACCTCGTAAAGTTACTCATGGAGTACCTCAAAGATCTGTCCTTGGTCCACTCCTATTCAATATCTACCTACTTCCCTTATTTAAAATTATTGACAAATACCCCACTATAGACTATCACTCATATGCTGATGACATACAGTTACACTGTAGATTGATATACCCTAATAATGACATACATTTACTTAACAACTGCATTACTGATATACATAAATGGCTCATCAACAACTAATTATCACTAAACTGTCTTAAAACTGAATAAATGCATATTAAAACATCTATCACTATATTGATTCCACCACAAATTCCCATTAACAATCTGAGTATTTCTTATGCTAATAAAATAAAAAATATTGGTATATTAATCGACCCAACACTACAATTCAACATCCAGACTAAATCACTATCACCGTCAATTAACTACATACTACACAACTTACGAACAATAAGACCCTATATTAATTTTAATACTGCAAAACTCCTCACTACATTCCTCATTCTTCCCCGCCTTGATTACTGTAATTCCTGTATCTATGCATCCTTACAATCTATAATAAATAAACTCCAACGCCTTCAGAACTCAGCCACCAGATTTATATTCAACATAACTAAATATTCCAGACAACATATATCCCCTTTGAGAACCAAATTACATTGGCTGCCAATAAAATCCCGTATAATTTACAAAATTGCACTCACCATACAGTTAGCTACACATCATAACACACCAGACTATCTTGCCAACTTACTAACTCCCAACACAACTATTTACGAACAAAGACACATAAACAAATTCAAATTAAAAACTCCAGTTCTATTACATTTAACATCTTCCCAACATAAATCTTTCTCCATCCATGCTCCAAAAATCTGGAATGATCTACCTCACCATATCCGATCAATTGACTCAACTGTAACATTCAAATCAAAGCTCAAAACATACCTTTTTGCCCAATAATATATTGAAAGCATGTCCGAAAACTTCAATAAAGAAGTTCATGGAAGTGCCTAAACCAATTAGGTAACAGGTAACAGGTAACATATGAGAAAACTAACAATATTAGAAATGTATGGAATTGGACATACATATGATAATAAGAAGAATTTAATAAATTAAAGAAAGCTAATATCGAAAGCTTAGTATCGAAATACACTATATTTATATGCAGGTATTTATGAGTACCTAATAGTTTATTTTTTTAAATGTATCGTTTTCCATTTTCACCTCGTTTGAATAACTCCATTACTTAAAAGTAACTGAAACGTAATTATACAATATAAATGTAATCATAATAACTTTATCACAGTATCGTTATTTTGGCTACCGGAAGTGAATATTATCGTACCTAATGCTTCGATAAGTGATTCAGAATACATGAATTATGTTATAACATAGTTATATGTTATAAACATTATAACTTAAATATATTTAATATTTTAGTGACTTACGAGGTTAATATTATTCTTTGATAATTTCAATAATACATTTTATCGTTAGAAAATATTTATACTTTATACATTACATTATATATTTCGACTATATATTTGCTATCATATATACTAATTTATGAATCAATAGTTATATGAGAGTTTAGCAAACTAGCGGTAGGCTTAATTATATGCTAGATATTTTAATATCGAGAGAACATAGCTAGGTAGTAATTATTATAAGATATAATTAAAGAAAGATATTATGATTAACTCAGCATGAACGATGTCAGATAATGAATAGTTAGAATTTATCATATATACAAGGATACTTAGGAAATAGTTTATAATTGTAAGGAGAGTGACTGCAGTCACTATAGGCATGCCTAGTAATTTAGAAATTAAAGTTTATTACTAAATCACATAATAATTCACCATTGAAATAATATATATTAATCAGTTATGCATTATTACTTATTAATAAATACCAATTAATTATTATTTAAGTAAAACTGGAATGTATCAGACATTATCTCTATCATCAGTATTAATCTAAATTCATAAACATTTGATTTTTATTTAGAATACTAGGCCAACGTATTTATATTTATTTATACACATTTACTTTAAATTAGTACCGTAAACATACCTATATATACACTTTTTTAATTATGTTATGTAATAATGAAATATTTCATG
This sequence comes from Osedax fenrisi, assembly GCA_964019155.1. Classification (NCBI taxonomy): domain Eukaryota; kingdom Metazoa; phylum Annelida; class Polychaeta; order Sabellida; family Siboglinidae; genus Osedax; species Osedax fenrisi. The sequence continues at coordinate 68,150,281 of OZ025241.1, read as the reverse complement.
CTGATAATATGATTTATTTATTAAGTAATACTTATTTGATTAATATATATATATATATATATATATATATATATAAGTCGTATTCAAACATCCTGAATTTGATAAATCATATTCTTCTCGCATTAAATAATCTTCTTTTTACCTATTTTATAATATTTTCTATTAATTTAAATTAATATCATTTACAATAATAAATTTATAACTAAGTTATATTTTATTTAAAAATAAATTATATTATATTACATTATTTAATATAAAGTATTTCTATAAAAGGGTAACTATTTAAATATATATATATATATATATATATATATATATATATATATATATATATTGGTAAACATATTATTATAATAAATGAAACAAGCGTCGTTAAGTATTTAATAGTTGGTATGTAAATAATGAAGTACATTTAAGAATATGTTAAGTTTAATAAATTAAAATAATCTTGAAGACAAATTAAATAAATAATCATATTTTATAATATTATACTATTTAAATAATATTAAATATATATATATATATATATATATATATCAAGACATATTAGTTATTATTTTTTAAATATAGATACTATATATATTATATTATTTAAAAAGATGTATTTTAATTCTAAATTATAAATAATTAATTAGTTATAGTACCTATTAATCGAATTATATGTATATTAATATTATTAATTTAATTATAAAATTTAAGATTAAGTACATGTGTTATTATTTTATATAAATTATTTTTAATTATAAATGTTCATAATATATTTTCTACTTTAGAATAATAAAAAATGTATAATATAATATATAATTAAATAGATTATAATGCAATTCGAACCATTTATTCTGATAATACAGTATCAGCTTGATTTGCTTCTACTGATTCGGAGTTGTTGATAATACAGTGTCAGTTTGACTTGCTTCAACAGAGTCAGATTTGCTTGATGATACAGTGTCCGATTGATTTGATTCAACAGCGTCAGATTTTCTTGATGATACAGTGTCAGATTGATTTGATTCAACAGAGTCAGATTTGCTTGATGATACAGTGTCAGTTTGACTTGATTCAACAGAGTCAGATTTTCTTGATGATACAGTGTCAGATTGATTTGATTCAACAGAGTCAGAATTGCTTGATGATACAGTGTCAGTTTGACTTGCTTCAACAGCATCAGATTTGCTTGATGATACAGTGTCAGTTTGACTTGCTTCAATAGAGTCAGAGTTGCTTGATTCTACAGTGTCAGTTTGACTTGCTTCAACAGAGTCAGATATGCTTAATGATACAGTGTCAGTTTGACTTGCTTCAACAGAGTCAGATATGCTTGATGATACAGTGTCAGATAGATTTGATTCAACAGAGTCAGATTTGCTTGATGATACAGTGTCAGTTTGACTTGCTTCAACAGCGTCAGATTTGCTTGATGATACAGTGTCAGTTTGACTTGCTTCTACAGAGTCAGATATGCTTGATGATACAGTGTCAGTTTGACTTGCTTCAACAGCGTCAGATTTGCTTGATGATACAGTGTCAGATTGATTTGATTCAACAGAGTCAGAGTTGCTTGATTCTACAGTGTCAGTTTGACTTGCTTCTACAGAGTCAGATATGCTTGATGATACAGTGTCAGTTTGACTTGCTTCAACAGAGTCAGAATTGCTTGATGATACAGTGTCAGTTTGACTTGCTTCAACAGAGTCAGATTTGCTTGATGATACAGTGTCAGTTTGACTTGCTTCAACAGCGTCAGATATGCTTAATGATACAGTGTCAGTTTGACTTGCTTCAACAGAGTCAGATATGCTTGATGATACAGTGTCAGTTTGACTTGCTTCAACAGAGTCAGATTTGCTTGATGATACAGTGTCAGTTTGACTTGCTTCAACAGCGTCAGATATGCTTAATGATACAGTGTCAGATTGGTTTGATTCAACAGAGTCAGAGTTGCTTGATTCTACAGTGTCAGTTTGACTTGCTTCAACAGAGTCAGATATGCTTAATGATACAGTGTCAGTTTGACTTGATTCAACAGAGTCAGAATTTCTTAATGATACAGTGTCAGTTTGACTTGCTTCAACAGAGTCAGATTTGCTTGATGATACAGTGTCAGTTTGACTTGCTTCAACAGCGTCAGATATGCTTGATGATACTGTGTCAGTTTGACTTGCTTCAACAGAGTCAGAATTGCTTGATGATACAGTGTCAGTTTGACTTGCTTCAACAGCGTCAGATTTGCTTGATGATACAGTGTCAGTTTGACTTGCTTCAATAGAGTCAGAGTTGCTTGATTCTACAGTGTCAGTTTGACTTGCTTCAACAGAGTCAGATATGCTTAATGATACAGTGTCAGTTTGACTTGCTTCAACAGAGTCAGATATGCTTGATGATACAGTGTCAGATAGATTTGATTCAACAGAGTCAGATTTGCTTGATGATACAGTGTCAGTTTGACTTGCTTCAACAGCGTCAGATTTGCTTGATGATACAGTGTCAGTTTGACTTGCTTCAACAGAGTCAGATATGCTTAATGATACAGTGTCAGTTTGACTTGCTTCAACAGAGTCAGATATGCTTGATGATACAGTGTCAGATAGATTTGATTCAACAGAGTCAGATTTGCTTGATGATACAGTGTCAGTTTGACTTGCTTCAACAGAGTCAGATATGCTTGATGATACAGTGTCAGATAGATTTGATTCAACAGAGTCAGATTTGCTTGATGATACAGTGTCAGTTTGATTAGATTCAACAGAGTCAGATTTGCTTGATGATACAGTGTCAGATAGATTTGATTCAACAGCGTCAGATATGCTTAATGATACAGTGTCAGTTTGATTTGATTCAACAGAGTCAGATTTGCTTGATGATACAGTTTCAGTTTGACTTGCTTCTACTGAGTCAGATTTGCTTGATGATACAGTGTCAGTTTGACTTGCTTCAACAGCGTCAGATTTGCTTGATGATACAGTGTCCGATTGATTTGATTCAACAGAGTCAGATTTGCTTGATGATACAGTGTCAGTTTGATTTGATTCAACAGAGTCAGATATGCTTGATGATACAGTGTCAGTTTGATTTGATTCAACAGAGTCAGATTTGCTTGATGATACAGTTTCAGTTTGACTTGCTTCAACAGCGTCAGAATTGCTTGATGATACAGTGTCAGTTTGACTTGCTTCAACAGCGTCAGATTTGCTTGATGATACAGTGTCAGTTTGACTTGCTTCAATAGAGTCAGAGTTGCTTGATTCTACAGTGTCAGTTTGACTTGCTTCAACAGAGTCAGATATGCTTAATGATACAGTGTCAGTTTGACTTGCTTCAACAGAGTCAGATATGCTTGATGATACAGTGTCAGATAGATTTGATTCAACAGAGTCAGATTTGCTTGATGATACAGTGTCAGTTTGACTTGCTTCAACAGCGTCAGATATGCTTGATGATACTGTGTCAGTTTGACTTGCTTCAACAGAGTCAGAATTGCTTGATGATACAGTGTCAGTTTGACTTGCTTCAACAGCGTCAGATTTGCTTGATGATACAGTGTCAGTTTGACTTGCTTCAATAGAGTCAGAGTTGCTTGATTCTACAGTGTCAGTTTGACTTGCTTCAACAGAGTCAGATATGCTTAATGATACAGTGTCAGTTTGACTTGCTTCAACAGAGTCAGATATGCTTGATGATACAGTGTCAGATAGATTTGATTCAACAGAGTCAGATTTGCTTGATGATACAGTGTCAGTTTGATTAGATTCAACAGAGTCAGATTTGCTTGATGATACAGTTTCAGTTTGACTTGCTTCTACAGAGTCAGAGTTGCTTGATGATACAGTTTCAGTTTGACTTGGTTCTACTGAGTCAGATTTGCTTGATGATACAGTGTCAGTTTGATTTGATTCAACAGAGTCAGATATGCTTGATGATACAGTGTCAGTTTGATTTGATTCAACAGAGTCAGATTTGCTTGATGATACAGTTTCAGTTTGACTTGCTTCAACAGCGTCAGAATTGCTTGATGATACAGTGTCAGTTTGACTTGCTTCAACAGCGTCAGATTTGCTTGATGATACAGTGTCAGTTTGACTTGCTTCAATAGAGTCAGAGTTGCTTGATTCTACAGTGTCAGTTTGACTTGCTTCAACAGAGTCAGATATGCTTAATGATACAGTGTCAGTTTGACTTGCTTCAACAGAGTCAGATATACTTGATGATACAGTGTCAGATAGATTTGATTCAACAGAGTCAGATTTGCTTGATGATACAGTGTCAGTTTGACTTGCTTCAACAGCGTCAGATATGCTTGATGATACTGTGTCAGTTTGACTTGCTTCAACAGAGTCAGAATTGCTTGATGATACAGTGTCAGTTTGACTTGCTTCAACAGCGTCAGATTTGCTTGATGATACAGTGTCAGTTTGACTTGCTTCAATAGAGTCAGAGTTGCTTGATTCTACAGTGTCAGTTTGACTTGCTTCAACAGAGTCAGATATGCTTAATGATACAGTGTCAGTTTGACTTGCTTCAACAGAGTCAGATATGCTTGATGATACAGTGTCAGATAGATTTGATTCAACAGAGTCAGATTTGCTTGATGATACAGTGTCAGTTTGATTTGATTCAACAGAGTCAGATTTGCTTGATGATACAGTGTCAGATAGATTTGATTCAACAGAGTCAGAATTTCTTAATGATACAGTTTCAGTTTGATTTGATTCAACAGAGTCAGAGTTGCTTGATGATACAGTTTCAGTTTGATTAGATTCAACAGAGTCAGATATGCTTGATGATACAGTGTCCGATTGATTTGATTCAACAGAGTCAGATTTGCTTGATGATACAGTTTCAGTTTGACTTGCTTCTACAGAGTTAGATTTGCTTGATTCTACAATTGCACTTGCATCCGATTCTTTAATGCTGGAGTCAATCGCAGCTGAATAACATGAATTTACATATTAATAAAATGTATAGATTACAAAATTAAATTAATACATAATTTGTATGTTTGGTTATAGATATTTTGAAGTTATTTTACTATACTACACGTTAATAGATTGGAAAGTAAGACTAGTATGACTACCAACTATTTTACTAAGGACAGATATAACACTACGCGAAATCATTTAATTCAGTGTTACCTACATAGAACGTGGACAGAACTACCTTTATAAGTTGAATTATCGGATGAATTTATGTAATTATAATTAATTTGTATCAAACTATATATGTTTAAAATGTAATAAATATGTTATAAATTTATATGTATACAACTTATTTGTATATAAATTTATCCGGTGTAAAATATGAAAATCAATATAAATCAAGAAATAAACCCTCTTACAAAATACCATTTTCAAAATCAACACAGTTAATAAATAGTATTCTAATAACCGGCCCTAAACTATGGAATAATACACATAATCATATCAAAAATATAAAAAATAAAAATCAATATAAAAAAAAACTAAAAATATACTCATTTAATCAATACATTATCAATAAATTATATTTATTTATATATATGTGAAAAATTGAAACATTATAAACAGAATTAATTTATATGTACAAATATGTATGAGTATATATGTATGTGTGTATTAATGTAAATGTGTAATGTATATATATATATATATATATATATTATTATTTTATTATTATAGTATTATAAAAACTCTATTTAAAACGGAATATAAATATTAAAGGATATCAAGAAAATAAAAAATATTAAAATAATTAAAGAATTAAAGAAAAGTACTTAATTTAGCCTGCTTTGCACCAGTAAGTTGTTTAGCGTAGGAGAGTATTTCAGGTTTGTTATAGTAGTCAGTTTTGTGTTGGTTATTAGTATCAGTATCTATTGTAAATGTTGAAATTTGCGTATCTGTATTATGAACAATGTCATTTCAGTAAGCCAGTAAGTCAGGTTTACGTAAGCCAAGTTGTGTTCGTATGTGTGGTTCCAGTATAGTTGTAAATTTGTACTTATTCAGTAGAGTGATTAAAAGATCGTTAACGTAATTATGCCTATAAATAATGTTATTATAATTAAATCTACAGGTCTGCATAATATGATTTAGGCAGTCATATTTATAATTACACCCTCGCCTTAAACAGTTTTTATTTAAACTTGGAAACATACCTTTACATCTGTAATGTGTATACAATAGACCGTGTTCAAGCTTGACCATATCTACAAAATCGCTACTAGAAAACATATTTATAAGAGAAGTTATCCAATTATTAAAAAAAGGACTATGCGTGCCTAAGTCTAAACCCTTACTATCGACAGAATTAAATAAATATATTGAATGATATTTATGTATGGATGTGTTTTCAATAAATGTGTATTCATCGTATAATCGAGGTGTAGACCATTTTAGAATAACACTATCGGGAAGAGTTTAAATAATAGTTTTATCATTTCTTCGAATGGATGAAATCATTTTTAACCGCAGCACCGG